>CM058041.1:32881592-33204092 GCA_030169165.1 Centaurea solstitialis
AATCGAGAGAAACGGAGTTCAGATGAGAAAGATATGCCCAAATGAAGAAGAAGGGGTATTTAACCCGATTTCAGGCCTGACAGGGCTCGCGGCGCGAAGGAATCTCTCGCAGCGCGAGCAGAGGCCTAGCGACCGTGAGAATGATCGTGAGCTCAAACAGAAACAAGGGGAACTTTGCCTATCGATCGCTAGGGTCAGATGCTAGCGATCGCTAGCATCTGGGTGTTTTCGGTGGGATTTTGTTTCGGCCATAACTTCTTCGTTATAACTCCGATTTCGATTCCGAAAGAACCGTTGGACTCGTAATTGAATTTCCTAACATATTAGACCACAAAATACAAGAGTTGACCCACAATTATAATTTCCATAATTTCATCAAATGATCAATTATTTAAGATAGAAAATTACGGGTGTTACAATCCTC
The DNA here is from genome assembly GCA_030169165.1 of Centaurea solstitialis. Taxonomy (NCBI): domain Eukaryota; kingdom Viridiplantae; phylum Streptophyta; class Magnoliopsida; order Asterales; family Asteraceae; genus Centaurea; species Centaurea solstitialis. The sequence continues at coordinate 32,882,017 of CM058041.1, forward strand.
CCCACCTAGATAAAATTTCGTCCCCGAAATTTGTTACTCCTAAGTGAATAACCGTGGGTATCTCCGTTTCATGTCTTCCTCGGCCTCCTACGTAACATTAGCACCGCGGTGATGCTTCCATTGAACTTTGACCATTGCTACCTCCTTGTGGCGTAGCTTCTTCGTCTTTCTTTCCAAGATAGCCTCCGGCTCTTCTATACATCGGTTACCGGTGTCCACTCGGATTTCCGATAGAGGAATGACGCTTTCCCCTTCGGCTAGGCATTTCCGCAAGTAACACACGTGAAAGGTGGGATGTATCCCTTCCATTTCGGGGGTAACTCTAACCGATAGGCTTGTAGTCCAACCTTTTCCAAAATGGTAAACGGTCCTAGGAAACGCGGGCTAAGTTTCCCCCGTTTTCCAAACCGTATGATACCCTTCCAAGGTGACACTTTCAACATCACGCGTTCCCCCACTTGGAAGTCTATAGGACGACGTTTCTTGTCGGCGTAACTCTTTTGACGGTCTTGGGCGGCCTTCAAGCGTTCGCGAATACCCTTCACCTTATCAGCCGTCTCTTGTATGATTTCGGGTCCCGCAAATTGCTTTTCACCCGCTTCCAACCAACATGTCGGCGTTCTATACTTCCGCCCGTACAATGCCTCGAACGGTGCAATTCCAATGCTAGAGTGAAAACTGTTGTTGTATGCAAATTCCACTAATGGTAGGTGCGTGTCCCAGTTTCCACCAAAGTCGATAACGCATGACCGCAACATATCTTCCAACGTCTGTATCGTCCATTCTCTTTGCCCGTCGGTTTGAGGGTGGTAAGCGGTGCTCAACTTGAGTTTCGTGCCCAAGCCTTCTTGCAATCCATGCCAAAACTAGGAAGTGAACCGACTATCTCTATCCAAAACAATCGATAAGGGTACATCGTGCCTCCTCACCACTTCGTTTATGTAAAGCTTGGCCAACTTGTCCATGGGTAAGGTCTCGCACATCTCGAGAAAGTGTGCACTCTTCGTGAGTCGGTCCACAATCACCCAAATGGTGTCGTGACCCCTCAAGGTTCTCGGTAATTCAGTCACAAAATCCATCGTGACATGCTCCCATTTCCATTCCGGAATCTCTAAGGGTTCCAAACTACCATAAGGCTTTTGGTGTTCCGCCTTGACTTGGAGACATGTGACACACTTCTCGACGTAACTAGCCACGTCAAGTTTCATGACCGGCCACCAATAATTCATTTTCAAATCTTGGTACATTTTGGTTCTCCCAGGATGTATGGAATACTTGGACTTGTGAGCATCGTCCAATAGTAACTCGCGATTTCCACCAATCTTTGGCACCCATATTCGTCCTTGAAACAGTTTTAGTCCTCGGCTATCTTCGGTCAACAACTCCTTTTGTTTCACCATTACTTCATCTTTGAGGTTTTCTTCTTGGAGAGCTTCCGTTTGACTTGCCTTGATCCTTTCCATCAAGCTCGACACCACGCTAATTCGGTTGAGGATTACACCAATGCTATCACCATGATTCTTAAGGCTCAAGGCATCGGCAACGACGTTCGCCTTACCGGGATGGTAAAATAAATCACAATCATAGTTCTTTAGTAGCTCGAGCCATCTTCTTTGTCGCATATTGAGCTCCTTTTGATCGAAAATGTGTTGGAGACTCTTGTGATCGGTGAATAGGGTACACTTAGTCCCGTAAAGGTAGTGTCGCCACAATTTCAAAGCAAACACCACCGCCGCTAACTCTAAATCGTGCACCGGATAATTTCTTTCGTGGTCCTTTAATTGGCGAGAGGCGTAGGAGATCACCTTGCCTCTTTGCATGAGCACGCAACCAAGTCCCATCTTTGACGAGTCGCTATAGACCACGAAGTCTTCCGTCCCGTCGGGTAATGACAATATCGGCGCTTGGCATAGCTTCTTCTTGAGTGTCTGAAATGCTTCTTCTTGCTTGTCGGTCCATAGGAACTTGGCATTCTTCTTTGTTAGCGCCGTGAGCGACGAAGCAATCTTTGAGAAATCTTGAATGAATCTCCGGTAGTAACCCGCCAAGCCTAGGAAGCTTCTTATTTCTGACGGGTTCGTTGGCAACTTCCAATTCATCATGGCCTCGATCTTCACCGGATCCACTTTGATTCCCTCTTACGATACCACATGACCCAAAAACTGCACCTCGTGGAGCCAGAACTCACACTTGGAAAACTTGGCGTACAACTTCTCGTCTCTAAGCACGTTCAACACCTCTCGCAAGTGTCGCTCATGTTCGGCCTCATCCTTGGAATAGAGCAAGATATCGTCGATAAAAACTATGACCGGCTTGTCCAAAAATGGTCTACACACTCGATTCATCAAGTCCATGAATACCGCCGGTGCGTTGGTTAAACCGAACGGCATCACTAAGAACTCGTAGTGTCCGTACCTCATTCGGAAGGCGGTCTTAGGGACGTCGTCCTCCTTCACCCTAACTTGGTGATACCCGGATCGTAGATCGATCTTTGAAAAGCACCCGGCACCTTGAAGTTGGTCGAAAAGGTCATCGATCCGAGGCAAGGGGTATTTATTCTTTACCGTCACTTTGTTTAGTTCACGGTAGTCGATGCACATTCACATGGAGCCGTCCTTCTTTTTAACGAAAAGAACCGGTGCTCCCCATGGCGACGAACTCGGTCGGATAAACCCCTTTTCGGAGAGTTCTTGCAATTGCGTCATCATCTCTTTCATCTCGGTCGGAGCCAATCGGTATGGAGCGCGCGCGATCGGAGCTGCTCCCGGTGTAAGGTCGATATGGAATTCTACTTGTCGTTCCGGTGGTAATCCGGGCAAGTCTTCCGGAAAGACGTCCGGAAACTCCCGCACCACATCGACATCGGCAATCTCTTTCTTTTCTAACTTAGTGTCAATGACGTAAGCGAGGTACGAAGCGCATCCCTTAGCTAGGCACTTTCTTTCCTTTATCATAGAGATGGTCGTGTTAGTGCCCTTCTTCTTGTCCCCGTACACGGTGATCGTTCCCCCTCGAGGCGTTGGTATAGTGACCATCTTCTTGCCGCACCCGATGTTGGCGTAGTGAGAGCGCAACCAATCAATTCCTAGCACTACATCGAAACTACCGACATTCATGGGTATGAGGGTTGCGGAGAAAGTTTCTCCATCTAGTTCAATCGTGCACCCCTCAAAGCAATCCCGAACGGTCACTAAGAATCCCCCCGCTACTTCTACTACTAACGCATCAGATAAAGGAGTGGTAGGCATAGTGAATTTCTTAGCTAGAGTGTCATGCACAAAGGAGCGTTCGGCACCCGTATCAAACAAAACTAGTGCGGGTATGGAGTTAACGAGAAACGTACCCGATACAAGATCGGATGCCTCCCTCGCCTCCGTGGCTGTCATCTAGAAGGCTCGACTAGTCACCTTCGGGGATTTTCTCCCTTTGCGACCGATCCGCTCGAACCCCCGATGGCCGTCTTCTTGAACTTCGGACAAGCATCTCGATAATGCCCCGGTTCCTTGCAATCGTAACACACCGGCACTCGGGCCGCACAGTCTTGGGTCGCATGGCCCCTCCTCCCACACTTCCCACAATTAGTGGGGCTTAGGGGAAAATCACGACGACACGGCCCAAAGTTCTTGCTTCGACATTTGTTGCACCATTTTGAACGAAGTCCTTCCCAAGTAGTGATCGAACTTGGCTCTAATGACCGCAACCAAGCTCTAGCTTCTCCGATGAGTTTAAGAGGAAAGACTCGAAGGCGAATTGCGTCATCTCGGCCTTCCTCCGTTTTGAACAGATCACATACATCCACGAAGTTCTCCATATGAACGATAGGATTGCTATCGTTTTTCCCATCGAAGGTAAGGTCCTTGATCATGTGAAGGAGCTTCCCCAGGATCTCCTTGTTTAGGTCTGGCTTCGTGATCGGATTGGTGGGTACGGTTGGAGCGGCTCTCCTGGCTGTCCACATCGGTGCCTCGTCTCCCATCTCAAAAATCAAAGCTCTCGGGCGAACTTTGTTAGCTTTCGACTTCTTTTTATTTCTTTTTCTGAATTCTCTCTCCGGCTCCTCAAATGGCTCTAACAAGTCTGCCGTGATTGAAACCACAACAAACGGTTACGGGCAACTTGCGGGAAACAAAGAGATATAAAAATAAATAACTAATTAAACTAGAAAGCGAAAAACTTGCAAGGGAAAGAATCCCTCACAAGGATCGATTAACAAAACTAACTAAGACTAAAATCTAACAACTACCGTTCCCCGGCAACGGGGCCAAAAACTTGGTGCGGTAATTATTGTATATAAAAAGCGAAACAAGCTTTAACCTCTAATGCCTAGCCACTGTCTTACCACATATACAGGCAAGCGTACCTGATCGTGAGTAATATAGTGTAGGAAAGTCCAGGTATCGTATCTACCACTGGGAACGGTCAAGTTATCGTAGATTATTAATCTAAATCAGTTTAATTAACCTAAAGCTTTTTTGGGGGGTTTTTATGAAAAAGGGTTTTAATACTAAAAAGACAACTAAATTAACTATGAACTAAGAAAGCGATTAAAAGATGGATTAAAACTATATGAAGAAAAACAGTAGTACTTATCATGGTATAGTGAATCCCCAAGTGGATGATTTAAATAGACCAAAGGTTTGGTTGTTTTGGTTATTGTAGGAGTTTAAGTGTAGGACACCCTAACATATGACGACTATGGCTATTAACTAGGTCTTGATCCTCCTAGTCCCAATACATAGATTATTTGTCAGACAATCTAGCACCGGTAACCTAATCCTATCTCTATTGCATGGTATTCTACTATCTGGTCGCTCTCGGTCTGAGTAACCACTTAACACAACTCTCCGGGACGAAAGGTAGGTCAAGGGAGATTGATTATCCTATCGGAGTCTATCTATTTAGGTCAAAACAGATACACCCAATGAACGAGTTCAAATAGCCAAACAATAGGAATCAAATCGGAACCATAACACACATTAAATCAACAAAAAACAAACCAATAAACATTAAATTACGAAATCATCATCCACAATGGTTCATCGACCACAACAAGTACCACTATTAAAAGACTACTCACTAATCATAATTAAAACAGAAAAAACGATAGTAGACACAAACATGATACCGACAGTACAACGACGGATGATCGAAGATCGAACCCCGCAGTGTATCGACACCACTCAGACTTTCACTCTCTACTCTATCGTTCCCCTCGTCTCTGCTTCGTGTTTTGAACTGAAGGAGGAGGCTGGTATTTAAAAGAAGGCGTCCAGGGGCCATTTCGCGTTCGCTAGACGGCTGTCTCGCGGCGCGAGCCACTTAGGTCAAACTCTGTATTTCATCGTTATCGAACCTGGCATCGCCAAACTTGAAAACTCGCGATCGCCAGATGGCTACTGGATTGATGTTGTGCATTTTTCACGTTTTCTCGCCTTTTTTCGTACTTTTCCGTTCTACGTCCTCCAAATCCTACAAAAGCAATAATAAGCTCATTTGGTGAGTGAAATGATCAGAAACGGGTGAGAAATGGGGTAAAGTCATACAATTAAGCTCAACCAAAACATGTATAATTTTGGTGTTATCAAAATCCCCACACTTAAGCTTTGATTGTCCTCAATCAAAAGACTGAAAGATAAGAAAGATAACTCCAAAATTATCTCCACCCAAGATCATCTAAGAGAACAAAGCATACTCACACAATTGAGCACACAAACAAGACACATCAAGCAATTGGATACCAAGATCAACCTTTCACCCTCACGTAGTATGAATAATCATGTAAAGTGTATCTCTCGAGGGTAAAAGTGTATATATGATAAGTGATCACACCAATACTCGACTAATTCCCGCATGCATAAGCTTGTCACCAAATCTAATCTCCACCACTGAGAAGTTGTCAACCGTCAAGAGGACTTTAGGGCTGTAACTTTAGGCTAAGGGTTAAAGGTAGGATAAAGGATATATAAGTGACTAAGGGTTGCAGCAAAAACCTGAAAACCAATCAGTTCAAGACCCAAATTAATCATCTGACTTTTGAGATTTTTTCTTAGAGCTCGGGATTTCTATCACTATCACTTTTATATCGGCCTAAGCATATTGCTTATTTGTGGCTTCGATATTTATTTTCTTTTAAGCACATCGACTCTTTTGATTTTTTACTTTTTGAATGAGTCGTTTTCTCTCTTTCTTTTCTTTTCTTTTTAAGATCTCTATTATTTTCTTTGAGTAGCAACTATGTTGCTTTTTACTATTTTGCTCTTTTTCTTTCAATCCCTTTCTCTATTTGTCAGATTCATAAAACGGACAAAAAACATGAAAAGTTCTCAACTTTGAGCTACGGCCAAAAGATAGATAAAAATTAGGCTAAAGGATAGAGTGTATAGTGGGTAAAGAAATGAAAAGGCTAAGGCTCAAAAGGGTTACAAGGGATAAAGTACTTAAAGATGAGTACTTTAAATCAAAGGCTAGGCAAATCAAATAACCTTATGATGAGATTATCTGACGAAGGCTAAAAGGATTAGAAACGAAGGCCTCTATCAGTGCAATGGTGATAAATACTTCTCTTATGTGGTCTCGACAAGCATTCAAAGTGACAAGTTCTACTTTGGGTCAAAGTCGGTATTCCTCACGAAATAAATAACAATTAAGGCTCAAACTCTCAATGGAATTGGGTGAGGCACTCATGGTAATTAGTATTCCAAGGCATCCTTTTACTCAACTAATCTTATTCAGTGTTCTCCTATGCAAGCAACTCAGTCCCAAAAAATAATCCCAGATTTCGAAAAAAAATTGGGGTCAAATCTCAAAGCTTTCAAAAAAATTTGAAAAACGACAAACCAAAAGCAAAAAGTGAACCCATTTAAACAGATAAGTCTACATAACCCCATCCCCACACTTAAAATTTGCAGTGTCCTCAATGCAACAATCAAAACAATTATGGAGTAATTGGGAAAAAGAGAAACTTCCCGGGTTATGTGACGAAATCTGTTCTGATCTGAGAGAGTGTTCCAAAATCGTGCTCGATTCAAGATCATAGGTCGCTGTATCTATTACCAAAAGGAAAATAAAAAAGTAAAAATGAACAAACGAAATAAAGCAAACCAAAGCAATTAAAAGGTACTTATAATCCTAAACAAACCAAACAGAAATAAAAATTGTTCAACCAAACACAACCACAAACAAAAAATAAAATTGTTTACGACAACCATATCGAATGAGAGATTAAAAGAGAGAGAGATCAATAAGGGCCACGAGGTTGGTTTTGCCAATCCTCGAATGTCCGGTAACCGGGCGGTGCGTTCTCGAAGTATGGCCAAAAAGGTGTTGGAGCATACGCGGTATTCGGTTGAATACCGAAATGAGAGGCCATTTGGTTCATCACTCCACTTTGCCAGTTGGCTTGGTGAAGAGCCTCCACGGTGTTGTACTCCACATGTTGATGATGACGGCCATAGGATAACGACATCTCCGAGAGTCGGTTACTCAAGTCTTGGTAACCCGCATACGCCGTCCATTCCGCCGGTTGTTCTCCCGCATTCGCCCCACTCGTTCCACCAGTCTCGTGCGTGCTCCTTGCTTGACTCCTCGGCTGACTCGTCGTCCCATAAGCTTGAGGATTATGGATCCATGCATTATAATCTCTACCGGTCATATGCTCAACCCTTACTATACCCATGCCATGAAGTTGGTCTATGTCGATCAATCCCATCTCCCCAAGGTTCGTCATCGAGGCAATGGCACCCTCGGTTAGGATACCGAAGTGTTTGGCGAGAAGCGTGATGTATTGGCCTCCAACCAAGCGACTTCCCTCTCGATAACCACCTCCTTTGGCAAGTTGGACCGCAATGAGGTACGGAGCATTCGGATATTTGTCATCCGTAGTGAGTTGCTCAAGAAGCCATATATCATACACAGAAACTTTCTCCTCACTCGAGGCACGAGCATTTACCGCATGAATGAGCATACGGTGCAAAAGTCAATCCGAAGAAGCAAGAAAACCTTTCACCTTGAGATTACTACCATAGTCACCATCACCTAGAATCGCCCAAGCCAACCGAGGATCAAAACTATCTGGCCTTTTTGAAGTCGCCCACATGTACTCCACGAATCCGGGAGCATCAACCTCCTCTTGGGTATATATCCCCAAAGCAACAGCGAACTCGACCAAAGATAGCGATCGCCATACTCCACCAAGTCGGAATGTCATGCATGACTGATGGAACTCGTCAAGGGCCTTGATCGCGTCGAAACGGAACGTGGCCACGAACTCAACGATAAGCTCGCGGTAAAGGGTCTCGGAAATGTCATAGACTCGTTCCCATGCACGGCAAATATAATACTCAGTGCTATCTTCATCGTAGGCGTGCTTCTCGAGTATCACCTTGATGTTGTTCTCGACACTCATCGATCGAAGAAGGTTCCAGTCGACTCTCCTCGGTATTAGCACTTGACGGGTGAGAAGCCGGTTAACTATGTCCCGGTATTCCTCCCGTTTTGTAGCGTTCAAAGTTGGGTCGTTCATGAAAAAGGTGAAAACGTGGCTCCCATCCGGTGCACGAAAAGTGGGAGCGGTGGAAGTTGACGAGCGGGTCTTTTGTCTCTACAAAATCCAAATACCATTGTCTTAGAAAATTTAATCCATAAACACAAGACAAGGTTTATTCACGTCAAAAACTCAACGCGACAAAACTTCCACGACTAACAAGTTCAAGTATCAAATGCATACATGAAAAACCAGAATCAAAGGGGATGTGGAACATCCCCACACTTGAACTTTTAGTCCAACCTCAAATGTAAACCAATCTAGCTAACCAAACAAGAATGGGGGATTTTGATGTTATCAAAATCCCCACACTTATCATTAAAGCATATTCACTAGATTAAACGAAAATATAACATGCTAGAGTGAAATTTCAATCAAAACATATAGCATGCATAAACTCATAAGCACTAAACAATCAATGGTGTTTCAAGAACAATGTCAAATCCACAAAAGCATAAACACACCATTGATGCCCAAAACAAGATCCAATCCTTCCAAATCAAGCTAATTCTCATGGAATTAAAGTTGGGAAACATACCTTGGTCATGGTGAATGATGAAATTGAAGCTTGAAAAGTCTGAATTTCGCAAGAACGTGAGGAGGGGTCGCGGCGCCTAGAGAGAATTAGGGTTGTACTCTTTTGAAAAAGTGAGAAAAGAGGGTTAAAAACCCGTCTGCACCGACTTCGCGTTGCCAAACCTATGGTTTCGCGTCGCGAAACGGGCGGTTTCTGAAATTTTATCGTAATTTTTACAGGCTTCGCATCGCGAAACGGCCCCCTCGCGTCGCGAGATTCAAAAATTTTACCTGATACCACGGCTGGCCAACCTCGCGTCGCCAAACTTAAAAGTGGCGATCGCGAGTTACCTTCTGTTTCCAACTTTTCGAAAACTCTATCGCACATCGGATTTGCTCGATTTTTGTGTCTATCTCCTCCGTATGGTTACCTAAGCAATATCGAACAAAAAGATTAACAAAAACACACACGAAAATCATAAAAACGACAAGTAAAAGAGAAATGCTCGGGTTGCCTCCCGAGAAGCGCTTCATTTTTGAATGGGTCTAGAGCTCGACCCCTTTTTCAGCTCATTTCTTGGCACGTCGGGCTGACGAGCCCTTCTTTTTTCTATACTCTTTCTTGGAGGGTCCCGACCCGTTAGGTGTTTGATCCTTTTGATGTATCGGGTTCGGATAATCCTCCGTCTGCTTTCCGTGTTCATGAGGGAGTAACGGGCAGTTCGTGTTCTTCTTGTAGGCTAGAGAGGGATCTTCATATGGTTCATCGAGATGTGTGACCGGCTCTCCATAGGGATCAAAGTAAAGTCTCTTGTCTCCGTATCCCAAGCTCGTCACTTGATTCCTCATATCGGTATTCACTTGGGCGGTGTGGAGAAAAGCTCTTCCAAGAATGATCGGGATCTCCGTATTTTGTGGAAGGTTAGCTATGATGAAGTCCGTAAAGTAAACAAAATTGCCTATGCGAATCGGGACTCCTTCTGCTATCCTTAACGGTTTGGTCATGTAACCATTCACTCCTCAGTATTGATAGTCTGTTGGTAGGATCTTCTTGACTCCCATTTTCCTGCAATAACAAACAGGCATCATGTTAAATGCGGCACCTTGATAACACCAAAATTATACATGTTTTGGTTGAGCTTAATTGTATGACTTTACCCCATTTCTCACTCATTTCTGATCATTTCACTCACCGAATGAGCTTATTATTGTTTATGTAGGATTTGGAGGCCGTGAAAAGGAAAAGTACGAAAAAAGGCGAGAAAACGTGAAAAATGCACAAGTTCAATCCAGTAGCCATCTGGCGTCCGCGAAGTTCAGGATCTGGCGCCGCCAAGTTCGACAAAGATGAAGACCAGGGTTTGACCTAAGTGCTTGGCGCCGCGAAACTCGTAGTCTGGCGATCGCCAAATGGGCCCTGGACGTTTTCTTTTAAATACCAGCCTCTTCCTTCAGTTCAAAACATGCATACATACTCGGAGACTCACAGAGACGCATATACGGGGAGAGTGAAAGTATGAGTGGTGCCGATACGCTGCGGGGTTCAATCTCTGATCATCCGTCGTTGTATTGTCGGTATCATGTCCACTATCATGTTTTCTGTTTACATTATGATTAGTGAGTAGTCTTTTAATAGTGGTACTTGTCGTGGTCGATGAACCATTGTGGATGATGATTTTATGATTAATGTTTATTGGTTTGTTTTTGGTTGATTGAATGTGTGTTATGGTTCCGTTCTGATTATTATTGTTTGGTTATTTGAACTCATTGGTTGGGTGTATCTGTTTGACCAGAATAGATAGACTCCGATAGGATAATCAACCTACCTTAACCTACCCTTTGACCAAGAGAGTTGTGTTAAGTGGTTACTTGGACCGAGAGTGACCTGGAGGTAGAAAACCATGCAATAGAATTAGGATCGGATTTCCGGTGTTAGGTTGCCTGACAAACACCTAAGTATTGGAGCTAGGAGGACCAAGACCTAGTTAAAGACCATAATCACTACATGTTAGGGTGTCCTAGACTTAAATTCCTACAATAACCAAAACAACCAAACCTTTGGCCTGTTTAGATCATCCACTTGGGGATTCACTATACCATGATAAGTGCTACTGTTTTCTTTCATATAGTTCTTAATTAATCTTTTTAATCGCTTTCTTAGTTCGTAGTTAATTTAGTTGCCTTTTTAGTATTAAAACCTTTTTCATAAAAACCCCCCAAAAAGCTTTAGGTTAATTAAACTGATTTAGATTAACAGTCTACGATAACTTGACCGTTCCTAGTGGTAGATACGATACCTGGACTTTCCTACACTATATTACTCACAATCAGGTACGCTTGCCTGTATATGTGGTAAGACAGTGGCTAGGCATTAGAGGTTAAAACTTGATACGCTTTTTATGTATGATAATTACCGCATCAAGTTTTTGGCGCCGTTGCCGGGGAACGGGTTGTTAGATTTTAGTCGTTATTAGTTTTGTTAATCGATCCTTGTGAGGGATTCTTTCCCTTGCAAGTTTTTCGCTCTCTAGTTTAATTAATTATTTTTATTTTTTATTATCTCTTTGTTTCCCGCATGTTACCCGTAATCGTTTGTTGAGTTGTCAGGATGGCAGACGATCAACCCATGTGGGATAAGCGGTCTGAAGTACAGTTCACCCCGAGATCCGCAATCAAGAAGACAGATGGTAAAATGGTGGAAATCAACAAAGGGCTGATCAAAATGATCAACACCATTTCATTTGACGGAGAACCAAGCGGAAATCCTTACCAACACCTTAAAGCGTTCGAGGACATCTGTGATTTAGTCAATACCAAGGAAGATGAGGTAAAACTTCGAGTATTTCCCTTTACTTCGACAAATAAGGCAAAAGACTGGTTTAAAAAACTACTCCCGGGATCCATCACAGCCTGGGACGATTTGAAATCTGCCTTTTTGTCAAGGTACTTTCCCATTTCCAGGGCTAACAAAATAAGAGCTGAAATACGAAACTTCAAACAAGGAAAATATAGCCTTGTGAAAGCTTGGGAAAGGTATAAGGATTTATTCTTAATCTTTCCGAACCATGGTATTGATGATAGGGAAATGATAAATGTTTTTTATGCTGGATTTGTTAGGAATTATGTGCAGAGTTGACAAACCAAGTGATTATATATCCAATGTTACAAGACACTTGAGGGTCACACCTGTGAGGACCTATAAGTCGAACAAGTTAAATGAAACCCAGAAATGGAGAGTTAGGATTTATAATAGTGTATTATAAATTGGGTAATTACAGTCAGAATTACCAAAGTTGGAGGGTTATTGATTAATTAGAATATTATATATTTATTAGATAAATAAATATATAATAAGTTAATTAATAAGGTTTTATATATATATTAGATAAATATATATATAATCATAATTATCGTATGCAAATTCTTTTCCAGCTAATTAAAAGGAAAAAGGATTAGAGATAATTATAAAAGGAAACTGAATCTTATACAAACTGTATTTTTTTCCTCCATATAAATAAGGCTTATGGGTTAAGGAAAAATCCAAGCTATCAGCTAAGAAAAGTCAGTTTGAGTTTTCCTCCCTCTCCCTCTCTCTCCATCGGCGCCGACCCCCCCTGGTTGGTTTCCAGTTTTGTTGTTCGGGTTTCATACAGTTCAACTAGAAGGAAGTTCGTTGGTCGATCACCGGTGGACTAAATCTCAAGCAATCCAGGTAAATTGATCTAACCTGATCTTTTAGGTTTAGAGCTATAAACGATTAAAATCATTAAGCTTTAATGGGTTTTTAGCTTTTATCGCTTCCGCATGATTAGATCGGAAACAGCGAGTTTCTGATCACGTAGGTTTTAACAGTTTGTTTTAAACCTATGAGATATATCAAACCAGCGAGGTTTGATAGATCTGTGTTAATCCTCGAGTCAGTTTGATCCGAGGATACCCACAAAAACCCAACAGTGGTATCAGAGCCATTGTTGTAATCGTTTTAGTTTTTCTTTCTGTGTGATCCGTTAAAATCATTGTTTAAAAATCTGATCTTTATATGGTTTGTAAATTTTTGGGTTTTTGAATTTTGTTTATCGTTCAATTAATCATACCCAGAATATCAACAAAATGAAAAACCCGGAAAAACCACCACCAGAGTGGTGGTGGCTACGGTTGTCTGACCACCACCGCACCACCAGCATGGTGGTTGCGGATGACAGCCGTAATCCATGGCCGGATCAATCACCAAAACAAAGCCATTGCCACACCACCAGAATCGGTGGTGGCAACGGCGCTTTCGACGGCAACCATGAATCTCGGCGATAATAATCCACGACAAAAACCACCAGATCCGATCACCGGCCAAACCGCAGCTAGCGGTGGCGGCGGACGCCTAGCCAAACCACCAGAGAGGTGGTGGCGGCGATTTCGTAAACGCCTAGCCAAACCACCAGATTGGTGGTGGTAGGCGGCAAGCGGGGGTGGTATGCGGCAAACGGCGGTGGCCATAGCCACGCTTAGTAGCAGCGGCAATGATCGCCGACCAAAATCAATCCACACCGCACCCGACTGTGGTCGGGATGCGGATCGTCCACGGCTACGCCACCAGTAAGGTGGTGGCGGCGCTTGCAATAAACACGGCCTAACCACCAGTCCGGTGGTGGCCAACGATTTCGAGACAAGTTCCGGTGACGGCGGTGACATTCTCGCTGCCGTCGTCGCCGACAGATGGAAGATGGTGGTAGCCGTAGGGCACCACTCGGCTTTGGCCGAGTTCCACCACCGACCGAGATCGGTTTAAAACCCGCAGCCACCAGAAACCGCAAACACGGTGGTGGACAGCGGTGTAGTGGTGGTGTTACGGTAGCAGGGGCGGTTGAAACGTGGTGGTGACGGCGGCTGTGGCCGTCGTTGCCGGACGAACCACGAACCACCAAGCCGTCCGCCGGCTGCCTTGCGGCCTTGCCGGGCGGCAGCGGTGGCCGTTTTTTGTTTCAATCACTGGCCAAAACCACCGTGTTGGTGGTGGCGGCGTTGATTACGATCGCCAATCGGATCGCCACCAGATTGGTAGCGCAGAACGGCAATGGATGATGGCGGTAGTATCAGTTGGCTACACACCGGTAACCGAATCCATACCGAACCACCAGTCGATGGTAGAGGTGCATGGTGGTAACACCGCTCAACTGTGGGGCGTGGCGGCGGCGTTAGTCGATCACAACCAGATCGGAAGTGATCGACAGCCACGGCCGATGGTGGTGTCGATTTGGTATTTTGTTTTTCCAAAGAATGGATCGACAACGGCGATGGCCGATTACCATCATTGTCAAGCTCCGGTTGGTAGCGGTGGTCGTTTACCTTCGCCATCATGAAAGCACTAGGGTTTTTTCGTTAGTATGGGCCTAGTTTGGTAATCAGGCCCAATGCCCAACTCTTTGGACCAAGTCATGGCCCAAAAGGAACTGTTTTGGTTTTAAGGATTTCTTATCCAAAATTATTTTCTATCTGATAAAATTTATTCAAACCAGTTTTAATTAATCTTTTATGAAAATTAAAATTTTATCTGATTTTTCGAATAAGTCAGTATTTTATAAATTGGGTCGATAAAACCTGTTTGAAATAATTTCCTGGTAAAAGATTAATTTTTTGGGTAAAATGGTTTTAGCTTAGTAAAATAGGATTTAAACCTCAGTTTTACGTAAAAACCATTTTTTGATTCGTAAGACAGTTTTGTTTTTCGAATCAGTTATAAAACCAAGTCTTGCGATAATTGAAACAAAATAATTTTAACGGATCCAGTTCTATTTCTCGTAATTATAAAATTGCTTTTATTATATTGCATATATATTTACGTAATTGCTTAAGCTCGATATATGGATTTCAGTTTGATTTTACATATATATCTATTATAGTATTTTGCCAACCTAGACCCTTGACATATTCACGGGGAGGCCTGCGTGCCATTTACAACCCCTTATGTAATAATGACCTTATGATAGATATTTGTTTTATTCTTTCGGGATGACGAGGCCAGTGGGAGCTACTAAGATTCTTCATCACTACCGGAGTACTAACAAAACATGGCGAGGCCAGTGGGAGCTACGCAAGTTTTGAAGCTTTTAGTATAATAGGTCATTATTGGTCCCTAGGAAACGTTGGCAAAAACTATAATTAGGTACTATGTGATTAATTATTGTTTAATTGCATGGTTATTTGTGATATCTTGCTTGTTAATAGTTTTAAATAGAGTTGTTACTTTAAAACTAGTTTATATCACAAAAGGAATATAGGTTTTTTAGTTTCGTCAAACTTTTCAAAACGATAGCTTTTGTTTTAAAAACCTATAGATGATTATAAAAGGCAGGTTGACAAAAACAGTTAGTTTTAATCAACTAGGTGTGCTGTTAAAACAGTTAGTTTTAATTAGCAAGTAATTTTAGAACAGTTGGTTTTAAAATTACGTATATGTTTGAAACAGTTAGTTTAAAACATAAGTAGCCTTTATAACAATCAGTTTTTCAAAAGCCTGGAAGTAAAGTTTTTCAAAACCCCGAAAATCATAGATCAGTAGTGCAACCCATTTAGGGGCACCTTCGGCGTAAAGTACATAGGCGTTGTAAGTGATCACACATTCAACGTCTGTGTTCAAACTGAAGCTGAAGGGGTTACATAACTCTGCGAATTATCTCCGGGTGGTACCGGCCAGAGTATAGTGATCAGGTCCCCAAAATGGTGAGATCTGTTTTGGTACTATAATGTTCACCGGGTGGTACCGGGCCAAAAAGCACTTAGAGGGACTAAAACATGCACAGGTAGTTGCCATGGTCCCGAAAAGATCTCGGAGTCATGTCAGCTAGACGTGATTGGTAAAAGTCCTTACCTACCGAAATAAATACGGGTCTGGTGGAGCAAGAACATTACGCACATCAGGACGTATGAAATAAGGATCCTAGTCCAATAAATTGATCATTTAAGGGTTTATTGATATTTTATTGGAAATTAATCTATTTACAGTTGCTAAGACCAAAAGTTTTATTTTGTGTAGATGGCAAGCACTGTTACCAGCACTAACAATCTTTCCCTCCGATCTATCCTAGAGAAGGATAAACTGACCGGCTCTAACTTCCTCGACTGGGAGCGCAATCTGATGATTGTGCTCAGACATGAGAGAAAGTGGTATGTGCTTGAAGAGCCACTTGGGGAGGCACCTCCGGCAAACGCTCCGGCTGCTGCCAGAAATGCCCACAAGAAGCACTCGGATGATCTCCTTGATGTTGCCTGTCTGATGCTAGCAACTATGAGCCCAGATCTGCAAGCAGGGCTCATAAATACAAATGCTTACGACATAATCCACCAGCTGAGGGACATGTTTCAGACTCAGGCTCGTACAGAACGCTACGATGCCACCAAAGCATTCAATGAGTGCAAGATGGTAAAAGGGACATCAGTAAGTGACCATGTCATGAAAATGAAACGGCACTTAGATCATCTGAAGAGGCTAGGTCATCCTGTTCCGTTGCAGCTAGCAACAGACACCATACTCAATTCACTGTCAGAAGACTACAGGCCCTTCGTAGTCAATTACAATATGAATAACATGGAGAAAACTATAGCAGAGTTGCACTCCATGCTAAAGACAGCTGAACTGAATATGGGGAACAAGAACAAGACCAAGGATGTCTTGATGGTGAAAGACGGAGGGGTTAAAAAGAAGAATGGGCAAGCTAGCACCAGTAAAGGAAAAGGACCAGTCCAGGCCATCCAGAGTGCACCCAAGAAAGGCAAAGGCAAGGGCAAGGGTAAGGGCAAGAAGGTTAAGCCAAACAAAGCTAGGACCGAGAATCGCTACTTCATATGCAATGAGATCGGTCATTGGAGGCAAAACTGCCCTAAGCGTCATGAAGCAGGTATGTAAACCTCAGAAAATTTATGATTGCTTTGACTTGTCACTTCTTACTTGTTGATTTACAAGTATTCTGATACCTAGAGCAAATGATTATTGCAGGAGGTCAGAAGTGAAATGCCCAGAGGTTGCTGAGGATCAAAGTACAAGATGATTTAAGTCAAGACATTTTGAATTTATAATTTTAAAACAGTTGTTTTTGGGGATTTACGTTTTAAACAATGTTTGAATAATTATATTTTATAATTCGATGGTTTTATTTTCAAAAATTATTGTCTTGACATTGAAATATCTGATTGTGCTTAGTGTTTGTATGATCCTAGTTGTTGCCTATTATAATTACTTCAATAAATTCTATTAAATTGAAGTAATTTGTATAAAAACTATCAAAACACACGAGATTCTATAGGAATGTGTTTTGAGAATAAAACATTTATGAATAATTGTTTTATGATCAAATTTCTAAAAGGAGAATTCAGGATATTAACTCAGATAGCGTTAATAACAGTATTTATAAAACTAGAAAGATTCCAAGTTCTGGAATCAGGATTTGACCAAATCCAGTTAAGTTTTATAAAAGAGATTCTCAGAATTAACTAATCAAATTTGATCAAGTTTTATTATTCAAATGTTTTAAACAGAGAATTTTAGAATATTAACTCAGATAGCGTTAATAACAGTATTTATGAAACTAGAAAGATTCCAAGATCGGGGATTAGGATTTGACCAAATCCAGTTAAGTTTCATAAAAAGGGAATTCTCAAAGCTCATTACTTAAAATTAGAATTGACTAATCAAATTTTTGACTAAGTCAATAGTAAAATTCTGAGTAATAGTTAGTTTTTATATAAGCAAGTGGGAGCCCAATTTATTCTCTATCTAGTCTCAGATAAAGAATAAAAGATACAATTATTGATATATCTCGGAATTCATAATCCAGGTAGGATAAGAATTCATAAGATATAATTTACCCTTTTAGTCAAAAAGGATAAAGGTTTCAGGACCCATGAAATAAAGGTCATGACTAACCTTAGAAATCAATAATTAAAGTGTTGGATTAAAATATAGGATTCCAGTAGATTTGCCAGGATTGCAAATGGAATCGGATTTCAGGTAGAAATCATTCATCTACACAGCAACTAAGGAAAGTTGCAGTATTACATATTCAGGAACTGGAAGTTAGTCCAGGTCTCCGAGTTCATGGAATATGATAAAAGTCTAGTTATTGTTTTTATAAGGTGTTTGCAGAACAATAATTAGCAGATACAAGTAGATCGTATAAACAGACTTGTATTTTTGGTTATCACTTTGATTAAAATGGTAAACTTTAATCAAAGGGTTTAAACTAAAGATAGGTGATACTTTATTTTAGACCAGTATCTAACAAACGTTAAATAGATATTATGAAAGTTATTAAAGAAAAGACATTCAATCTTGTTATTATTACAGCGTGTAATATGGACTATACAAGATTGATTTCTTTATCACTTTCACATTTTTGCATGTTTTAATAAATCCAGGAATGAAATCAGTCTCCGATTTTTCATTCAAAATTTGTCCGTGACGACTTATCATTGTGGGAACATGATAAGGTGTTAAAGTCATTGTGAACTTTTAGGTAGTTATGATCAGTTGCTGAGTAACAGCTACAAGTGTTGTAGACTAAAAGTTTCACAGATATTTGATAGAGTAGCAAATATCGGACGTGATCCGCGGTTGAGATTACTTCTTGGAAACAGTCATAAGTAAATCTCACAGTGGTTGTCCCTATCACCTGAGGTATCTGATTTGATATCATGAGGACTACTGAATTCTTAGTGCATTCAACCGCTACGCCGTAACAGGGTGGCTATAAAGGGTGTAACTAGATTCAGCGGAAGCCGTGGTGTTAAAGGCAGATATGCAAGATGGGATTTGCACCTCTTCTTAAGAAGAGAGATATTTCTGGGCCCATCTTGACTGACTAAGTATACTGATGAAGTGCATGGCCATGCCCAAACGAACTGATTAGTTCTTTGTCGTTTACCTATCAGTGAAAGTCAGATAATCAAGAGAACAGAATCTTGAGTATTTAGAGTTGACACTTTCCAAGCTCATACTCACAGATGAAATATCGCGATGCAAAGGGAAAAGCCAAGATATACCCAATCAATGAACAGTAGTTTCAAAGATACCAATTCCTCACGGAATGTTTACATCACCAAGTCTGGGTATAAGAGTTCTTGTAACCTGGTCAGCCTAAGTGCCTGTCTAGGGGCCTCCTTAGGTCCGTATAGTCAAAGGTGGTATTGCCAACTTGCATAAGTGGGAGTCTGTTAGGAATTATGTGCAGAGTTGACAAACCAAGTGATTATATATCCAATGTTACAAGACACTTGAGGGTCACACCTGTGAGGACCTATAAGTCGAACAAGTTAAATGAAACCCAGAAATGGAGAGTTAGGATTTATAATAGTGTATTATAAATTGGGTAATTACAGTCAGAATTACCAAAGTTGGAGGGTTATTGATTAATTAGAATATTATATATTTATTAGATAAATAAATATATAATAAGTTAATTAATAAGGTTTTATATATATATTAGATAAATATATATATAATCATAATTATCGTATGCAAATTCTTTTCCAGCTAATTAAAAGGAAAAAGGATTAGAGATAATTATAAAAGGAAACTGAATCTTATACAAACTGTATTTTTTCCTCCATATAAATAAGGCTTATGGGTTAAGGAAAAATCCAAGCTATCAGCTAAGAAAAGTCAGTTTGAGTTTTCCTCCCTCTCCCTCTCTCTCCATCGGCGCCGACCCCCCCCGGTTGGTTTCCAGTTTTGTTGTTCGGGTTTCATACAGTTCAACTAGAAGGAAGTTCGTTGGTCGATCACCGGTGGACTAAATCTCAAGCAATCCAGGTAAATTGATCTAACCTGATCTTTTAGGTTTAGAGCTATAAACGATTAAAATCATTAGGCTTTAATGGGTTTTTAGCTTTTATCGCTTCCGCATGATTAGATAGGAAACAGCGAGTTTCTGATCACGTAGGTTTTAACAGTTTGTTTTAAACCTATGAGATATATCAAACCAGCGAGGTTTGATAGATCTGTGTTAATCCTCGAGTCAGTTTGATCCGAGGATACCCACAAAAACCCAACAGGATTGACTAACGATTCTCGGTTAAGGTTGGATTCATCTTGTGGAGGTATTTTTCCATATAAGTCAGTAAAGGAAGCGCATAAACTCTTGGACAACATGGAAGCACACTATCTGGATTGGTCTACCGACGAGGAACAAGAAGAGAACCAACCAGCACATCTAAATGTAGTGTCATCATCCGATGAGCACATCTATGCAACTGATGAGTCCAATTGCACGTCAACCCCTCTTTCGAAGCCTTATGGCGGGGTAATCGAACAGTTGTTCCATCAATTCTCCCAAGAACAAGGAAAGATGGGGGCGGATGCAGAACAGAAATTGCAGGGGTTTGTAAATTTTATTGCAGGATTACATCGAGGCACAGATCAATTCCTCCGAGACGTCAAGGAAACATTTCCTCATATGGAGGCGGAAGCACAGGCTGAAGTGTTCACAACCACGAGAGGAGGTAAGGTAGTTGTAGGACCACCTATGCCTCAAACTAACCAAATTCCTAATTTGCAGGTTGTTGAACCGGAGGTCGAATTACCATCACGCCCAACAAAAGAAGTTAGGGAAGAAGCAGTCAGACCGAAGGAATCTGCAACACCACATGTGCCTACACGAGTACCATATCCTGCACGACTGCGGAAAGAAAAGAAAGAGGCCCAGTATCGTAAGTTTATTGACTTGATTAAACGTGTGGATATTAATGTGCCTCTTGTGGACTTAATTGCAGGTGTGCCGAGTTACGCGAAATTTCTCAAAGAGTTGGTGGCTAATAACGCAAGGATGGGAACAGAAGAAATAGCTTTCTAAATGCCAAATGCTCAGCCACACTTTCAGACACCCTCAAAAAGGGTGATCCAGGGAGTTTCATTATCCCTTGTTATTTTGGTAAAAGTGTCTCATGTAAAGCCCTAGCAGACCTAGGAGCCAGTATAAACCTAATGCCGTTATCCTTTTATCAAAAACTGGGATTAGAGGGTCTGAAGAGCACGCGAATGACTATACAACTAGATGACAGATCCATAAAATACCCTGTAGGAATAGCCGAGGATGTCATAGTGCGGGTAGGCAAGTTTGATTTCCCTGCCGACTTTGTGATCTTGGACATAAAAGACGAGGTTAAAGTGCCTCTAATCCTTGGTCGTCCATTCCTCAACACGGCCAGTGCCGTTATTCATGTTGCCGAAAGAGAACTTAGTCTAGGGATTGGCGAAGATCGAATCACACTTTCCATTGATGGAATTCTAGACTATAATGAATCTATAAATAATTTGGACAGCATGGACGACTTCACCAAACCGTTTGAGGCAGAACTTAATGATTATCCTTTTGAATCAGGTGAATTGGAAGAAAGCCTCTCTATTGAGAAAAGATGGGACAAAACCGTGGAGGAAGAAGGAGAGGAATTCGAGAAGCTAAAGCAGGAAGATAAAGTTAGGGTGAAAACCTCTTTGGAGGAACCACCGGATTTGGAGTTAAAGGACCTTCCCGAGCACCTCGAGTACCAATTTCTTGAAGGTAACAATTCCCTCCTGGTAATTATTTCTTCCTTGCTAACAGCCAATGAAAAAGATAGACTTATTGAGGTTTTGAAAAAACACAAAAAGGCTTTAGCTTGGAAAATTTCGGACATTCCCGGAATAAGCCCTTCATTTTGTACACACAAAATTTTAATGGAAGATAATTTTAAACCATGTGTGCAAAAACAAAGGAGGCTTAATCCGAAAATGCAAGAAGTTGTGAAAAAGGAGGTCATCAAACTTCTTGATACCGGGATCATCTATCCCATTTCTGACAGTCGCTGGGTAAGCCCTGTTCAAGTAGTTCCCAAAAAGGGAGGACTCACAGTTGTCACAAATGATAACAATGAGTTAGTTCCCACCCGTACTGTCCCCGAGTGGAGAGTATGCATAGACTATAGGAAGCTTAACGATGCCACTAGAAAAGACCATTTCCCCTTACCCTTCATTGATCAAATGCTTGAACGATTGGCGGGAAATGAGTACTATTGCTTCCTGGATGGATTTTCGGGATATTTCCAGATCCCCATTGATCCTGAGGACCAAGAGAAAACAACCTTTACCTGTCCCTTTGGAACATTCGCCTATAGGCGTATGCCTTTTGGGTTATGCAATGCACCCGCTACGTTTCAGCGATGCATGACGGCCATTTTTCAGGACATGATAGAGAATTGTATGGAGGTCTTTATGGATGATTTCTCTATTTTCGGTAACTCTTTTGATGATTATTTAAGCAGTCTAGACAGGGTGTTAGCTCGATGCGAGGAATCTCATCTGGTTCAAAACTGGGAAAAGTGCCACTTTATGGTAAGAGAAGGTATAGTTCTTGGACACAAAATCTCAAAAGATGGTTTGGAAGTGGATAAGGCTAAGATAGACACCATATCAAAGCTTCCTCCACCTACAAACATAAAAGGGGTAAGAAGTTTCTTAGGTCATGCCGGGTTTTATAGGAGATTTATACAGGATTTTTCGAAAATATCCCGACCTCTAACTAAACTTCTTGAAAAAGATGCACCTTTCATTTTTGATGAGAAGTGCACATCTGCGTTTGAAACTTTGAAACAGCATTTGACTAATGCCCCTATTATGGTTCCACCTGATTGGGATCAACCTTTTGAAATTATGTGTGATGCGAGCGATTATGCAGTCGGTGTAGTTCTTGGGCAGCGTAAAAACAATCATTTCCAACCGATTTGTTATGCAAGTCGAACTCTTAACGACGCCCAAGAAAACTACACCACGACTGAAAAAGAGCTTCTAGCGGTAGTCTTTGCCATTGAAAAATTTCGGTCTTATCTTGTGTTGTCCAAAATCATAGTTTACACGGATCACTCTGCCCTTAAATACCTCTTTGCTAAGCCTGATGCTAAGCCCAGACTCATACGATGGATACTTCTGTTGCAAGAGTTTGATATAGAGGTAAGAGATAAGAGAGGCGCTGAGAATTTAGCTGCCGATCATCTATCTCGCCTGGAGAATCCATACATGGATTCCGGGGGCATAGAAGTCATCAGGGATAAATTCCCCGATGAGGGCCTCAATATGATTAAGACCATAGGAGAAGACCCTATACCTTGGTATGCAGATTTTGCAAACTATCTGGCCGCTGGTGTTCTTGTCAAAGGTATGACTCATCAACAAAAAGGTAAGTTTTTCTCGGACCTAAAGTATTATTTTTGGTCTAAACCTTATCTGTTCAGAATAGGACCTGATAGGATACACCGTCGATGTGTCTCCGGTCCTGCTGCTTGGGATATTCTCATTAACTGTCACAAAGGCCCCACGGGAGGCCATTTTGGAGCCAATCTGACTGCCAGAAAAGTCCTTGAATCCGAATTTTATTGGCCTACGATTTTTAAGGATGCTCACACTTTGATAAAATCTTGTGACGCCTGTCAAAGGGCAGGCAACATCACAAAGAAAGATGAGATGCCCCAACAGAGCATCTCCGTTAGTGAAGTGTTTGATGTTTGGGGAATTGATTTTATGGGACCTTTTCCCGACTCTAGAGGCAACAAATACATCCTTGTGGCGGTTGATTATGTTTCCAAATGGGCCGAAGCTAAGGCTTCACCTACAAATGATGTTAAGGTAGTTGTTGACTTCGTGAAATCTCTTGTATGTAGGTACGGATGTCCGAAGGCGATCATCAGCGATAGAGGAACTCATTTTGCAAACTATCTTTTGGAGAAGACCTTAAAAAGGTATGGAGTGCATCATCGATTCTCGACCGCCTACCTTCCGCAAACCAATGGACAAGCGGAAAACACCAACAGGGCATTGAAACGAATCTTGGAAAAGATGGTCGATAACAACCCGAAGATATGGTCGCAAAAGCTTGAAGATGCACTATGGGCATATCGTACAGCCTACAAAACACCAATTGGGAGCACTCCTTATCGAATGCTTTATGGGAAAGCGTGTCACCTTCCATTCGAGTTCGAGTACAAAGCACTGTGGGCACTAAAGAAAGTTCACTTGGATGACATTGCAAGTGGAAGGGAAAGATTGATAAGCTTGCACGAATTGGAAGAGCTTAGATCTCTCGCTTATGAGAACTCGAAGATTTATAAGGAACAACGAAAGAAATGGCATGATGCGCATCTAAAGGAAGTAAAGGTGTTCAAGGAGGGGGACAAGGTATTAATGTATCAAACTCGCTTTAAATTTTCCCCCGGTAAGTTAAAGTCACGATGGATAGGTCCATATGTCGTCTTAAATGCTTATCCCTCGGGATATGTGGACCTAATGACCGAAAGATGATCATTTAAGGTAAATGGCCATAGACTGAAGCTTTACAATGAGAACGACCCTGTCAGAAAATAGCGAGGTCTGTCATCTTTCTAAAGAACCAATTACTTAGGTGATCCCCCGAGTCAGGCTCGCGACTCGTTACAAAAACAAGCGCTTTTCGGGAGGCAACCCGTGTTTTTACTAGTTTTATTTGCTTTTGTATGTGTTCTAATCAATTTTGCAGCAATAGTCAAAGGAAATCACAACCCGATCAAATTCTGAAAACAGCCAAACAGGAGCCTCTTCGCGTTCGCGAAATTTTAAGTTTCGCGACGCGAAGTGAGTGTGTAAGGTAAGTTTCGCGAGGAGAATTTTGAAAATAGTGAGCCTGTTACGACTTCGCGACGCGAAATCTCTTACTTCGCGACGCGAAGTTCGAAACGAAAGGGTTTAAATTGTTTTCTAAAACCCTATTTTCAGTATTTCTCCTCCTCCCTTTTGTTTTTCTCTGCAATTCTCTTCCCATTCTGCAAATCCATGACGTCAAAGGTATGTATTTCTCCTCTATTTGCTTTAATTTGAAGATCCCTACAAAGCCCTAGTTGTTTTAAACTTGTGAATGTTCCTTGAAAGGGGATTTCTTGGGTAGGGATGTCTTTAATGTTAGGAGAGGGGATGTTTATTGCTTTGATCTGCTTAGATGTACACACTTGAGTTTAGTTTTTATAAATGTTGTGATATGTTTCAACTCAAGTGTGGGGAGGAGAGGTTATAATTTTTGTGGTAATTAATGTATATGGTTTTATCTATGTAGAGAGCATCATCTTCTCGCAATGTGCAAGACCACCCATGCTTGTCTTTTGATTCCGATAACATCTTGCGTAGCGAAAAGATGTCGTTGATGATTGAGCTTGATCGCTTGAAAAAGTGGGACGTTGAAATCGGTTCGATTGTTGATTTGCACTTTGTCGAGGGGATTGGATTTGGGGATAGGCTTTGAAGCCTCTTGAGGAGAGAGTACCGCGATCACTTTGGTGTACTTCGTTTTGTGAGCAACGATTGGGAGAAGGCACTGAAAACCCACGAGCCGATATACTATGAGCTTGTGTTGGAGTTTTTGGCTACATTTAGCTTCGATGTGGAGGCATATGAGGAAGATAGCTTTGATGGCCCTTGTGTACGATTTCGTTTGCTTGGAGAATGGTATGGGATCACACTACCACGCTTTGGGGTATTGCTCGGATTTTTCACGGCGGCTCTGTCGAGATCCGAATACTTTTCCCACTACTTCTTAACCGGTGCTTGTGAGCCTAGTGCCGAGTTTGTGGGTGCGGATTTTTGGGCTACCATTGGATCGGGACCGTATCTACAGTCCAATACCAAGGAAAGTTCTATCACTCTACCCGAGCATCGACTTCTTCATCGGCTGCTAGTTCACTCTTTTGCTTACCGGAAAGCTATCAAGGAAAAGGTGCCGGAGGGGGATCGTTGGCTTCTTTCGCGATTGGTTAATCGGAATGCAATAACCAATCTCTCTTATGTGATGGCAAAAATGTTCCAAAGCGCCGGAAAGGTCATGATAAGGTCGGAACAGGCCTTTGTGGGTGGACATTTCATTACAGTTATAGCGGAGAAGTTGGGAACTCTTACACCGGACGTTTGTGAAACTCTCACCAAGTTGTCTCCTATGGGATTTCTCGATAAAGTTCTTTTTCGTTCTATGAAGTTACTTGCATCGGGACCTCGGAGAGGTACTTTTGTTTGGATTGGGGATGCTACCCCCAATGAAGGGCCGATTGGCATGGCTACTTCACCGCCTCAACCAACATTCCCGGGGCAATCGAGCAACCCTTCACCGGCAAATCAACAAGGATCGGGATCTATTCATGAAGCCATTCAAGGATTATCGGAACAGATGGGAGTTGAGCATCACGAGATGATGGAAAGATTGGATCAGATTTCATATGACATGTATGGTGTACGGTGGGAATTGTCTTGGGTCACGGCGTCGATGAGCGAGTACTTTAAAAGCGTGGGACATGCTCCCTCGGCTCCTCTCGAACCTCATCCCGTTTGGCGTGATAGTGATGACGGTCCTGCTGGATACTCGACCTACGATGAATGGGCTTTTGAAAACCGTAACTAATCGGTTTTATTTGATTCGATTGGGTTGTACTCTACTTTGAACTTTAAACTGTGTGGTTGGTTTGGTTTGGTTGAACACTTTTTATTTTTGTTGGTTTGTTTAGGACTAAGTACTCTTTAATTGCTTTAACTTTGTTTAGTTCGTTTTTACATTTTTACTTTTTCTTTTTGGTAGTAGATACAACGATCTATGATCTTTGATCGAGCACGATACTTGGAACACTATCTCAGATCAGAACAGATTTCGTGACATAACCCGGGAAGTTTCTCTTTTTCCCAATTACTCCATAATTGTTTTGATTGTTGCATTGAGGACACTGCAAATTTTAAGTGTGGGGAGGGGGATATGTAGACTTATCTGTTTAAATAGGTTCATTTTTGCTTTGTGGATTGTCGTTTTTCAAATTTTTGAAAGCTTTGAGATTTGACCCCAATTTTTTTCGAAATCTGAGATTGTTTTTGAGACTGAGTTGCTTGCATAGGAGAATACTGAATAGGATTAGTTGAGTAAAAGGATGCCTTGGAATACTGATTACCATGAGTGCCTCACCCAATTCCATTGAGAGATTGAGCCTTAATTGTTTCGTGAGGAATACCGACTTTGACCCAAAGTAGAACTTGTCATTTGAATGCTTGCCGAGACCACATAAGAGAAGTATTTATCACCATTGCACTGATAGAGGCCTTCGTTTCTAACCCTTTTAGCCTTCGTCAGATAACCTCATCTTTAGTACTTCATCCCTTGTAACCATTTTGAGCCTTAGCATTTTCGTTTCTTTACCCACTATACACTTTATATTTTAGCCTAATTGTTTTATCTATCTTTTGGCCGTAACTTAAATTTGATTCTTGAGATGTTTTGATCCAGTTTTTCAAATCTGACAGTTTTTATGGGATTGAGATTTAAAAGAGCCCAAAAGCAACATAGTTGCTGCTCTGAAAAAAAAGAGGAAAAGAAAAGAACGAGAAAAATATTTGAGACTCAGAAAAGAAAAAGAAATATCAAAAGAGTCGAGAATGTTGAAAAAAGAAAAGAATGTGAGCTGAAAGGATTGAAAAAGAATTTGTTCCCCAAATAAGCCATAGGCTTAGGCCAATTCTAAAAGAAAAGAGAGGAAATGCTCATCCCAAAAGTTTCATTGTTTGAAAGTCAGATTGCTTTACTGTTTGGATCATTACTGATTGAGTTTTCAAGTTTTTGTTGCAAAACCCTTAGTCACTTATATATCCTTTATCCTACCCTTAACCCTTAACCTAATGTTACAACCCTAAAGTCCTCTTGACGGTTGACAACATCTCAGTGGTGGAGATTAGATTTGGTGACAAGCTTATGCATGCGGGAATTAGTCGAGTATTGGTGTGATCACTTACATATACACTTTTACCCCCGAGAGATACACTTTATATGATTATTCGTACTACGTGAGGGTAAAAGGTTGATCTTGGTATCCGATTGCTTAATGAATCTTGTTTGTGTGTTCGATTGTGTGAGTATACTTTGTTCTCTTGGATGATCTTGGGTGGAGATAATT
Source organism: Centaurea solstitialis (assembly GCA_030169165.1). Lineage (NCBI taxonomy): Eukaryota > Viridiplantae > Streptophyta > Magnoliopsida > Asterales > Asteraceae > Centaurea > Centaurea solstitialis. The sequence continues at coordinate 32,910,035 of CM058041.1, forward strand.
TTGGAGTTATCTTTCTTATCTTTCAGTCTTTTGATTGAGGACAATCAAAGCTTAAGTGTGGGGATTTTGATAACACCAAAAAATATACATGTTTTGGTTGAGCTTAATTGTATGACTTTACCCCATTTCTCACCATTTCTGATCATGTCACTCACCGAATGAGCTTATTATTGTTTATGTAGGATTTGGAGGCCATGAAACGGAAAAGTACGAAAAAAGGCGAGAAAACGTGAAAAATGCACAAGTTCAATCCAGTAGCCATCTGGCGTCCGCGAAGTTCAGGATCTGGCGCCGCCAAGTTCGACAAAGATGAAGACCAGGGTTTGACCTAAGTGCTTGGCGCCGCGAAACTCGCAGTTTGACCTAGGATTTGGTTTGTTTTTGGTTGATTGAATGTGTGTTATGGTTCCGTTCTGATTATTATTGTTTGGTTATTTGAACTCATTGGTTGGGTGTATCTGTTTGACCAGAATAGATAGACTCCGATAGGATAATCAACCTACCTTAACCTACCATTTGACCAAGAGAGTTGTGTTAGGTGGTTAGTTGGACCGAGAGTGACCTGGAGGTAGAAAACCATGCAATAGAATTAGGATCGGATTTCCGGTGTTAGGTTGCCTGACAAACACCTAAGTATTGGAGCTAGGAGGACCAAGACCTAGTTAAAGACCATAATCACTACATGTTAGGGTGTCCTAGACTTAAATTCCTACAATAACCAAAACAACCAAACCTTTGGCCTGTTTAGATCATCCACTTGAGGATTCACTATACCATGATAAGTGCTACTGTTTTCTTTCATATTGTTCTTAATTAATCTTTTTAATCGCTTTCTTAGTTCGTAGTTAATTTAGTTGCCTTTTTAGTATTAAAACCTTTTTCATAAAAACCCCCCAAAAAGCTTTAGGTTAACTAAACTGATTTAGATTAACAGTCTACGATAACTTGACCGTTCCCAGTGGTAGATACGATACCTGGACTTTCCTACACTATATTACTCACAATCAGGTACGCTTGCCTGTATATGTGGTAAGACAGTGGCTAGGCATTAGAGGTTAAAACTTGATACGCTTTTTATGTATGATAATTACCGCATCACACTTGTATCTACCAAAGCAAGACCCTTAAATTAATGACAAGAAATTGGTAAACTATAACTTCCCGGATCATGTTTGATAGGTGCAATGTAGGTGAGCTCATCTTCTGCCGCCTTCTCCTTCTCTTTCTCTTTGTCTTTATCCTCTTTCTTTAGTATCACGAACTCCGCGTATCCGCCTTGCTTTCCATCTTCCTCCTCATCATCACTTGAAGCAACGGGTCCTTTGAGTCCTAGATGCTCGAACGAAATGGTGAACCCCTCCGAGTCATAATCAGTAGCATAATCGGGTTTACTACCACTATCGCTCTCCACATACTTCTTCGTGTAGATGTCCGTCCACTTCTTCTTTGATGGTTCTCCGGTCATCATGAGCATCGGCTTCACGTTTTCTACCTTTGGGTTGACTTGGGTTTGCGTCGGTAACTCCCCTTGAGTCCTTTCACTTAGCATTTGCGAAACACGTCCAACCTGCAATTCCAAATTCTGGATAGTACTTTGGTGGTTATGTAAGTACGAACCTACCTCATCGTTCAGCTTCTTTTGTGCATCCATGAATTGGAGTATCCGGTCCTCGATAGAAATACGTGGCTCTCCATCCGGTCTTTGGTTTTGTTGATTTGGTGCAAAGAAACCGGGAGGTCTTGGAATGAAGTTACGATTGTTGTTCCACCTCCCTTGGTAATCGCCTCGATTAAGATAGTTCACCTCCTCAGGTGTCATCATTGGTCGGTTCGGGCAATCCTTAGTCAAGTGTGGTCCATTGCACTCCTCGCATCCAACCTGCAAAGCATGAACAGATTTGATTAGCTCTTCAATTTTGCGTTCGAACTTTACCTGTTGGTTTTTCATTGTGGCTAATTCATCGGATGGATCAAATTCGGTTGAGATTTTTCCGGCCATCCTCGGGATTTGCAAGCGCTTGTCCGTCCTCCAGTCTATGTTGTGTATAAGCATGTCCTCGAGGAGCTTGTATCCTTCCGTGGGCGTTTTGTACATAAAGACACCTCCGGCAGATGAATCCAATGTAGCTCGTGAAGAATAAGCAAGCCCACTATAGAAAGTTTGGACTTGTTCACTCTTGCTCAACTCGTGACTCGTGCACGAATTTAGAAGGTGTTTGAACCGTTCCCATGCCTCGGATATAGTCTCCCCATCATCTTGTTGAAAGGATCAGATCTCGGCTCTTAATTTGTCGATTTTGGATGGTGGAAAGAATCGGGAGAGGAACTTTGAACGAAGTCCTTCCCAAGTAGTGATCGAACTTGGCTCTAATGACCGCAACCAAGCTCTAGCTTCTCCGGTGAGTGTAAGAGGAAAGACTCGAAGGCGAATTGCGTCATCTCGGCCTTCCTCCGTTTTGAACAGATCACATACATCCACGAAGTTCTCCATATGGACGATAGGATTGCTATCGTTTTTCCCGTCGAAGGTAAGGTCCTTGATCATGTGAAGGAGCTTCCCCGGGATCTCCTTGTTTAGGTCCGGCTTCGTGATCGGATTGGTGGGTACGGTTGGAGCGGCTCTCTTGGCTGTCCACATCGGTGCCTCGTCTCCCATCTCAAAAATCAAAGCTCTTGGGCGAACTTTGTTAGCTTTCGACTTCTTTTTATTTCTTTTTCTGAATTCTCTCTCCGGCTCCTCAAATGGCTCTAACAAGTCTGACGTGACTGAAACCACAACAAACGGTTACGAGCAACTTGCGGGAAACAAAGAGATATAAAAATAAATAACTAATTAAGCTAGAAAGCGAAAAACTTGCAAGGGAAAGAATCCCTCACAAGGATCGATTAACAAAAATAAATAACTAATTACGGGTGTTACACACCATCATCTCCGGCAAACACTACCGGCCACATCATCTCCGGCGAACACTACCCTACAACATCTCCGTTTGTTTGTAGTCCTATTCCAGATCTACAGATCCGAGCCTCTCCTTTTTCTACCATTTCAATGTTTATCTAGTTGATCTGAATTTGATTTTGACTTTATTTGGTCATCTAGGATGTTTGATGTTTTTGTCCAAAATTATATAGACCTAGAAATGGCTTCATGAAAATTTTTAAATTTTTTTGCGGTACCGCGGCCGCCAGCACCGACGACGAAACCAAAATCTGGAATTTCAACGGCGACGGCGACTGAGGGGTATCGCCGAAGATGGTGGTCCTTGTTGTTTTAAAAAATGAAGTGCCGAAGATGGAGGTGTTGCAGACGTAGTGGATTATGGTGGTGTTGCAGGCATCGCCGGAGATGGCGGTATCACAGGAGACGGTGGTTTTAGCCGGAAGGGGAGAGTGCAAAGGGGAAACTTCCCCACGTTTCAATATTTAAACACATAAGTGTTTTAATTTACACTTATGGTCCTTGTTTAAAAAAGAGTGAACTGCAATTTTAGTCCTTGTAGTTTGTTTTTCATAAAAAAGACCAATTTAGCCTCATATGCAAGGCACATGGGAGGGATTTAATAGACACACCTAACGGTGTTAGTCTTCAGGGACCAAAATCACGTAAAAACACATACCACAGTGGTTCTCCTGCAATAAAAATTTTATAGGGACCAAACATGCTGGTATTATTAAACCACAGGGACCAAAATTGCAATTCACTCAAAAAACAAATATAAAATAGTTTGAATAGTTAAAGATCATTAGTGAAATTAGTTTATTTTAGAAATCAAATCCAAAATTTGAGTAAACCATCAAGACCACCACTATAATTCATTAAAAAAAATTGTTGATAACTATTAATTTGTTTTCATGTATTTAGATTTTTATTACGGGTTAAATAATTTAGGGGTCCAAAGTTTGTTTTTTATATTTTCATAAAATAGGGTCTTGTTTAAACCCCTCCTATACGGATAATCATATAAAATTAAAGTAATTTATGTTTTCCATTGTTGTGGTATGTTTATAATTTTGGATTGTTAGGGTAAAAATCCACGATCGCACGACAACCGACTATAATCATAAGACAAACATAAGAACAATAATCCTGTATTAAGATAAGGTCCTGAGATAAAACCTAAAAGAACTATCGAACAAGGATCACTAAACATCGAACATATATATCGAATAAGTCGAATGATAATTACAATGTCGTACGACAGTACTAACGAATAAACACACGAAGTTTATGTCTTTGATGCAGGCAAGCTGATTATCATTTCTAACAATTGCCCACCTTTGAGAAAGTCCGAGATTGAGTACTATGCTATGCTTGTTGGAGTTCATCGCTACAACGAACAAGTCGTAAGTTATATAACGTTCGACGACATCAAGATCGACCGTTATAAGCAAGATTCCAGCAGCGGTTACAATCTGGACATTAACTCTTAGCAATACCGTTCGACCGTTATAAATCAAGCATTAATAGTCAAGAATACCGTTGGACAGTTACGATTTGGACATTAATGAACCACAATCCCGTTGGACGGTTACTTCAAAGATGCTATAAAAGAAGGATCAAGTCAACATTCGAGGACACGAAGTCTATCCGAAGCTCACAAATTCCGTAACGATTATTCTCGAGAATCATCTGTAATTTATATTTGATTTCATAGTTGTCTCAATTGTAATCGTACGACCAAAGCTGTATATTCGAAGGACATCACCCGTGATTGGTGATTATAGTGCTCTGTCGACTTATCTTTTAGGTCGACCGCAGGTTTTTTCCTCCGTCGTGAGGTTTTTCCTGCGTCATCAAATTATTCGTCTTATTTTACTTTTCTCGTACTTATCATCGATTGTAATTTCTTTCTCTCGACGGTTAAGCCTCACACAAGTTTCTTACGACATCGAGTTGTGTAGTTTTTTACATAAACAGTTTGGCGCCCACCGTGTGGCTCCGTTTTGAGAAAAATTTCATTCGGTGAAAAGTGCGCCTTAGTACTAACTGTTTTGCACGTTTTTATTATATTTTTACATCTTATTTTACTTCGTTTCTAATTCCATTCTCGAGTGTCTCATGCATTTTTATTATTTTTTGTATTTTTTGTATAGTTTTTCTCTTTTCGATGCTTATTACTTTGTTGTTGGTTTATATATGTTTTTGGCAAGTATTTCCGTGTTTTTGGCGAGTTTTATTTCCAATGTGTAGGTGTGCACGGATTCGAGAAGAAACGGAAGGAAAGAGACGAGCGATGTGCGGAAAAGATGAAGAATGAAGATTTGAAGATCAAAGAATGGAACTTGGGCCTAAAATTACTTTTCTTCTATTGGGCTTTTTGGCCTTTTTGGCCTTTGGGCCTTGAGTATATAAACTTTTTGTTCCCCTCATTTTTGGGGGAGGAAGCCATTTGTGTAGTTTTAATTGAGGTTTCCTCTAAATTTAGGTTAGGTTAGTTTTAGGTTAGATTTTATTTTGGGGATTTTTGGAGCTACAAGCATCCATGGAAATGGTGGGAGTTCATCTTGAGCAATGATCAATCCATTGAAGAGTAATTGTATCTTCTTATCCTTTTATTTTTTTATTTTATTTCTCAATTTGTTTTTATAATTTAGATTATTGAGTTTTAGTAGTTAGCTTCCATTTTATGCAAGTAATTAGTTTATAGATCTTAATTCTTTCATTAATTTCATGTTTCTTATCTTATTAGATTTAGGGTTTATGTGTTCTTATTTTAGTTGCTTCCTTCATAGATGATTATCGTTTGTTCATGTTTTAGCTTAGGGTTTGTTTCCCCCAATTAGTGTTGGGTTTACTTTTAGTAATTTCATGTTAATTAGTTATATGTTAATTTAGTACTTAGGTTAAGGTGAATTTTGGTGAAGACTTGATTTGTATCAATTGGTTGGTTTCTTGAAAAATAGTTTTCGGTAAAATAGTTATTTGATTGTCCGACTAACGGAAGTTAGGGGTCGATAAATGATTACAAATCGATAATTGTGGAATTTATTGTCGAGATCTAAATGGAAGCTTGATTTTGACTTGGGTTAACCAATTGGTGATTCTCGCTACATCATGGAAATAGATGTTTTGAGTAATTGAGTATTTATTGTCTTACTTAATGCTTCTTGTTGGGTTGATCGATATGGAAATAATCGGTTTGCACTTAAGAAAGATATTTGTTGCCTTGGAAGAGGGACAAAGTAGCTCTTGATTTAGATAATTCTCACTTTGAAAAGCCTAAACCAATTTTCACCACTTGTAAATATTAGTATTTTTGGTTCATTCATGTTATTAGTATTAATAGGTCATTGTTTGATTCTTATTTTAGTTCTTGGTCGAGTCTTGTTTCTTTCTTAGTTTTTATTGCCTTTATAGCCTTGTTTAATTTCTAGTCTTTATTATGTTTAGTGTAGTTAATTAGCTAGTCTTGTTAGAATTTCTTAGTTAATCCAATCCTTGAAAAAATGATTTCGCGCAACTAGCTAACACCGTGGGTAAATCTATGCTTACTCCGTTGCCTCCCTGTGATCGACCCGTATGCTACACACCCGTACGCTTGCGGTATAAATTTAAAACATCGAAACAAGTTTTTGGCGCCGTTGCCGGGGAGGCAATTTGAGTAACAAGGATTATAGCTCATGGTGTATTGGGATGCGTTTCCCTATCTTTTCTACCCTTTGTGGTTTTTGGTTTGAATAAAATTAACACTCGTGTTTAAAAAAAAAAGAGAATTATGTCTCATTCTTTGCTTATCATTATTCCGCACATGCTTTTGACGGTTTGTTCGATGTTGTGATCCTTAGTAGCAATGAGTTTTGTGCTTGGAGATCGAGATCATCATTCGAGCTACTATGAGGAGATTAAATGCGGAAGGAATTCGAAGGAAAACAAAAGCAAAGATTGAAGAGAAAAGACTAGAAAAAAAAAGAGAAAAAAAAAAGATAAAAGAAAAAAGAGATGAAAAAAAAAAAAAGAGAGAGAAGAACAAGAATGAAGAATGAGAAAAGAAGAAAAAAAAAGAAGAGCAAGAAAAAAAAAATCATTCTGTTACATCCATTTTCAGCTTAGCGGTCGCTAAGTAAAGAAAGAAAGAAAAAAAGAAATAAAGAAAAAAAAAAAAAGTTTTGTTTTCCAAACCCTAAGCACCCTCTCTTTCTCTCTCAGCCTCTCCCTCTCTTCTCTAACCTACAGCCACCACCACATCCAACCACCACCCATCCGCCGCCGCCACCACCATACACTGCTGCCGTCGCCACCGTCCTCCGGCGACCGCAGCCACCATGACCACCCTCCGACCACCAGCATCTCCTCACCACTGCAACCACCACCAAACGCCGCCACCATCTAAATCTGCCACCTCCAGCCACCGCGTCCATCACCGTTGGTCGCGAAAACCGCCGCCGACCAGACCATCCGCCGCCGCAGACGACCCTCTCTTCTCCACTCTCTCTTCTCCTGCAGCCACCACGTCCGCCCTCCGACCACCAGCGGCCTAAACCCTAACCCTCCACCATAACCGCCGCCGACCGGTCTACAACCAGCAACCACCATCACGTCCGCCGCCATCACCTTCACGACCTCCATCTCTCTGCCGGCGACGTACGCCACCCTCACGACCGCCCATTACCCGCTGCCGCCGTCAAACACCACCTCTCCTTTTCAGATCTATCGCCAACAACCACCACCATCTGCCGTTCACTTTCCGCCGCATCTGCCACCAAACGCCGTCCAGCAGCCACCACCGTAGACCCTCACAACCGCCGAGCTTCATCTTCTTCCACCGTTCGCAGACGACCTGCAGCCACCAGCCGCCGGCCGTTGTCACCAAATGCCGTCGGCACTCCCAACCTTCACGCCGCCTTCATGTCTACCACCAGCAGCCACCATCAAAGCCGCCTACCACCACTCGATACCACACCACCGCAGACCTTTACGTCCGCTGCCGGCTGCTGCTGCTAACTCCGACAACCACCGCATTTCCCCCATTTCATTCTTTTTCCTTCTGTTTCTTCTTTATTCTTAACACTTTGTCTCTTCTTTGCAGATTTGTTGATGTGTTGATTACTCAAGATTAAAGTGAGGATAATGAAAGCATTTGGTACATTCTTATCCTTATTTTGTGCGTAAATTTGAAATGCTTAGTTGTTGCTATTTGAGACCTCTTTCTGATTGTTTGTGGGTTGAGCAATTTTTGCTCAAATACTTTGATTACATGCTTGTGGTTCTTGATGATTTTATTGTCACATGTTAGTCTAATCGAGTTATTTGTGCTTAGTGTTTTGGACCGCCATCACTAGGCGAGCATAGGTTTGTTGAGTTTTTGCTCACATTTTTTTTGACTTGATGGGTTGTTGGTTCCAATCACACACTTCACACATATCTCCGTTGCCCCTTTTTGCACTCGGGTGTTTCACAACACCGATTGGATCTTTTCTAATCCACCCGAGGGGCAAGAAGATGATCAAGAAGCACACACTCCGACTTGCAAGCACACAACGGCGCCAAAAACTTGTTTCGATGTTTTAAATTTATACCGCAAGCGTACGGGTGTGTAGCATACGGGTCGATCACAGGGAGGCAACGGAGTAAGCATAGATTTACCCACGGTGTTAGCTAGTTGCGCGAAATCATTTTTTCAAGGATTGGATTAACTAAGAAATTCTAACAAGACTAGCTAATTAACTACACTAAACATAATAAAGACTAGAAATTAAACAAGGCTATAAAGGCAATAAAAACTAAGAAAGAAACAAGACTCGACCAAGAACTAAAATAAGAATCAAACAATGACCTATTAATACTAATAACATGAATGAACCAAAAATACTAATATTTACAAGTGGTGAAAATTGGTTTAGGCTTTTCAAAGTGAGAATTATCTAAATCAAGAGCTACTTTGTCCCTCTTCCAAGGCAACAAATATCTTTCTTAAGTGCAAACCGATTATTTCCATATCGATCAACCCAACAAGAAGCATTAAGTAAGACAATAAATACTCAATTACTCAAAACATCTATTTCCATGATGTAGCGAGAATCACCAATTGGTTAACCCAAGTCAAAATCAAGCTTCCATTTAGATCTCGACAATAAATTCCACAATTATCGATTTGTAATCATTTATCGACCCCTAACTTCCGTTAGTCGGACAATCAAATAACTATTTTACCGAAAACTATTTTTCAAGAAACCAACCAATTGATACAAATCAAGTCTTCACCAAAATTCACCTTAACCTAAGTACTAAATTAACATATAACTAATTAACATGAAATTACTAAAAGTAAACCCAACACTAATTGGGGGAAACAAACCCTAAGCTAAAACATGAACAAACGATAATCATCTATGAAGGAAGCAACTAAAATAAGAACACATAAACCCTAAATCTAATAAGATAAGAAACATGAAATTAATGAAAGAATTAAGATCTATAAACTAATTACTTGCATAAAATGGAAGCTAACTACTAAAACTCAATAATCTAAATTATAAAAACAAATTGAGAAATAAAATAAAAAAATAAAAGGATAAGAAGATACAATTACTCTTCAATGGATTGATCATTGCTCAAGATGAACTCCCACCATTTCCATGGATGCTTGTAGCTCCAAAAATCCCCAAAATAAAATCTAACCTAAAACTAACCTAACCTAAATTTAGAGGAAACCTCAATTAAAACTACACAAATGGCTTCCTCCCCCAAAAATGAGGGGAACAAAAAGTTTATATACTCAAGGCCCAAAGGCCAAAAAGGCCAAAAAGCCCAATAGAAGAAAAGTAATTTTAGGCCCAAGTTCCATTCTTTGATCTTCAAATCTTCATTCTTCATCTTTTCCGCACATCGCTCGTCTCTTTCCTTCCGTTTCTTCTCGAATCCGTGCACACCTACACATTGGAAATAAAACTCGCCAAAAACACGGAAATACTTGCCAAAAACATATATAAACCAACAACAAAGTAATAAGCATCGAAAAGAGAAAAACTATACAAAAAATAATAAAAATGCATGAGACACTCGAGAATGGAATTAGAAACGAAGTAAAATAAGATGTAAAAATATAATAAAAACGTGCAAAACAACTACCCACAAGCTAAACCTTCCTTGTCCCCAAGGAAGAACCTAAAGTAGTTTATATAAACGGGATAAACGACAAGAGAAAAAAATATATATATATATATAAAAAAATATAAAAAAAAAATAATAATAATAAAAACAAATAACGACATCCACGATCATCAAAACGAATGAAAGCACGATCTAACTAGACATAACCCAATGCTTTGGTTCCTCATGTAAAAATGCAACTTATGTCCATGTGATCAATTAACAATAATAAAAGAAACACGTATTTACTAAAGTGTCAAGCCGACACAACACCAACCAAGCATATTGCAAGAAAAACGTGCCAAATAGGACTTTGCATAAATTACCGTAGTCGCTAGGGGAGGGGATAGTGATCTACAAGAATGGATGCTCACGGTTTCGCTCATTCACTCAAATGTGTTTAAGGGTGTTGTGCATACGCTCGATGCCATCCCAATCGAGTAATAGAAAATGCACTTTTGACGCATTTGAAACAATTCTCAAGTCTAAGGATTTCTTATAAAATTGCATAAAATGAGGACTTTTGGGTAAGGCTAAAAGGTTAAAAAGGGGTAAGGATTAGATGGGTTAAAGGGGATAAAATAAAAATAAAAGGGGTTTTTTTTTTTTTTTTTTTTTCAAGTTGGTTCTTCCCTCATGTTTTCGATGAATAAAAGACTTATTCACAAGAAGTAAATGCATATTCTTCTTCTTCTTCTTTTTGTTTTTGATTTCTTTTCTTCTTTTTTTTTTGTTTTTCTTTTTGTTTTTCTCTTTTTTTTTCTTTTCGTGAACCCACAAGCTATGCTTGTTTTGGGGTTCAACATACTACCCACAAGCTATGCTTGTTTTTATTTATAGTCTCATTACCTACATTGCATCATAAAGGGAAGTTTAAACTAAAAAAAAAGGTTATAGGTGTTGAAACGAATGGCTAAAGTTCGGGCTCAAAGTGGGTGCAATGAGTGTCGTATTTATTGAATGGAAGTTTGATCTCTACTTGATAAATTGGTTCGAAATTGGTCTCTTACCATGGAAATAGGTACTTGATCAATTGGGACTTTTATTGAGCAACCGTTTTTACACGGGAATTGGTATGGAAATAACCGATCTCCGTCGAGAACGATCCTTTTAGCCTCGGAAGGGGGAATTGGATTCTTTTGTACTCAATAATCCCACTTGAGAAGATTCAACGCGATGCTCATCACCCCTTATGATTGGTGTTCCTAGTTTCCCGTAGTTAAGTGTCCCCTAGGTTTGTAGTTTTGATTGTTTTAGGTCTAAACTAATCGTATGCTAGATTTTGATCCTCGTTGTTTTTATTTGGTTAATTTAGCTATTAGATTACTTAGGTCGTTGTTGGTTATCTAGATTAATCCTAATTAGTTTCAATTCTCGCCTAGTTTAAACAACAATTTTTAAAAATTGATTTCGCACGACTAGCTACGCTAGAGGTGTAATCCCGTGCTTAGTCCATTGCCTCCCCGTGTTCGACCCGTATGCTACGACACCGTACGCTTGCGGTATTTTCTTTTGAAAAATTAAGCCAAAAACTTGTTTCGATGTTTTAAATTTATACCGCAAGCGTACGGGTGTGTAGCATACGGGTCGATCACAGGGAGGCAACGGAGTAAGCATAGATTTACCCACGGTGTTAGCTAGTTGCGCGAAATCATTTTTTCAAGGATTGGATTAACTAAGAAATTCTAACAAGACTAGCTAATTAACTACACTAAACATAATAAAGACTAGAAATTAAACAAGGCTATAAAGGCAATAAAAACTAAGAAAGAAACAAGACTCGACCAAGAACTAAAATAAGAATCAAACAATGACCTATTAATACTAATAACATGAATGAACCAAAAATACTAATATTTACAAGTGGTGAAAATTGGTTTAGGCTTTTCAAAGTGAGAATTATCTAAATCAAGAGCTACTTTGTCCCTCTTCCAAGGCAACAAATATCTTTCTTAAGTGCAAACCGATTATTTCCATATCGATCAACCCAACAAGAAGCATTAAGTAAGACAATAAATACTCAATTACTCAAAACATCTATTTCCATGATGTAGCGAGAATCACCAATTGGTTAACCCAAGTCAAAATCAAGCTTCCATTTAGATCTCGACAATAAATTCCACAATTATCGATTTGTAATCATTTATCGACCCCTAACTTCCGTTAGTCGGACAATCAAATAACTATTTTACCGAAAACTATTTTTCAAGAAACCAACCAATTGATACAAATCAAGTCTTCACCAAAATTCACCTTAACCTAAGTACTAAATTAACATATAACTAATTAACATGAAATTACTAAAAGTAAACCCAACACTAATTGGGGGAAACAAACCCTAAGCTAAAACATGAACAAACGATAATCATCTATGAAGGAAGCAACTAAAATAAGAACACATAAACCCTAAATCTAATAAGATAAGAAACATGAAATTAATGAAAGAATTAAGATCTATAAACTAATTACTTGCATAAAATGGAAGCTAACTACTAAAACTCAATAATCTAAATTATAAAAACAAATTGAGAAATAAAATAAAAAAATAAAAGGATAAGAAGATACAATTACTCTTCAATGGATTGATCATTGCTCAAGATGAACTCCCACCATTTCCATGGATGCTTGTAGCTCCAAAAATCCCCAAAATAAAATCTAACCTAAAACTAACCTAACCTAAATTTAGAGGAAACCTCAATTAAAACTACACAAATGGCTTCCTCCCCCAAAAATGAGGGGAACAAAAAGTTTATATACTCAAGGCCCAAAGGCCAAAAAGGCCAAAAAGCCCAATAGAAGAAAAGTAATTTTAGGCCCAAGTTCCATTCTTTGATCTTCAAATCTTCATTCTTCATCTTTTCCGCACATCGCTCGTCTCTTTCCTTCCGTTTCTTCTCGAATCCGTGCACACCTACACATTGGAAATAAAACTCGCCAAAAACACGGAAATACTTGCCAAAAACATATATAAACCAACAACAAAGTAATAAGCATCGAAAAGAGAAAAACTATACAAAAAATAATAAAAATGCATGAGACACTCGAGAATGGAATTAGAAACGAAGTAAAATAAGATGTAAAAATATAATAAAAACGTGCAAAACAACTACCCACAAGCTAAACCTTCCTTGTCCCCAAGGAAGAACCTAAAGTAGTTTATATAAACGGGATAAACGACAAGAGAAAAAAATATATATATATATAAAAAAATATAAAAAAAAAAATAGATATTTAATATAAAAAATATATATATATATATATATAATGGTGTCGCAACAACACCATCAACCCCCTCCTCAATACCAACCTCCCCCTCCACCTCCTCAACAACCATATCTACCTCCACCACCCCAACCACAATACCAAAACCAACAACCTCAACCCGACAACTTCCGCCCTCCTCTTCCTAACACCCCACTCCAACCACACCCGCCAAGATCCTACTTGGAAACCCTCCTCGAAACCTCTATCCTTCAACAAGGTCATAAGAATGACTTCTTCAACAATTCACTGCAGCAAGTAAATACCCGCCTTGAAGCGATGACCTCCCATAACAAAAACATCGAAACAAGTTTTTGGCGCCGTTGCCGGGGAGGCAATTTGAGTAACAAGGATTATAGCTCATGGTGTATTGGGATGCGTTTCCCTATCTTTTCTACCCTTTGTGGTTTTTGGTTTGAATAAAATTAACACTCGTGTTTAAAAAAAAAGAGAATTATGTCTCATTCTTTGCTTATCATTATTCCGCACATGCTTTTGACGGTTTGTTCGATGTTGTGATCCTTAGTAGCAATGAGTTTTGTGCTTGGAGATCGAGATCATCATTCGAGCTACTATGAGGAGATTAAATGCGGGAGGAATTCGAAGGAAAACAAAAGCAAAGATTGAAGAGAAAAGACTAGAAAAAAAAAAGAGAAAAAAAAAGATAAAAGAAAAAAGAGATGAAAAAAAAAAAAAAAAGAGAGAGAAGAACAAGAATGAAGAATGAGAAAAGAAGAAAAAAAAAGAAGAGCAAGAAAAAAAAAATCATTCTGTTACATCCATTTTCAGCTTAGCGGTCGCTAAGTAAAGAAAGAAAGAAAAAAAGAAATAAAAAAAAAAAAAAGTTTTGTTTTCCAAACCCTAAGCACCCTCTCTTTCTCTCTCAGCCTCTCCCTCTCTTCTCTAACCTACAGCCACCACCACATCCAACCACCACCCATCCGCCGCCGCCACCACCATACACTGCTGCCGTCGCCACCGTCCTCCGGCGACCGCAGCCACCATGACCACCCTCCGACCACCAGCATCTCCTCACCACTGCAACCACCACCAAACGCCGCCACCATCTAAATCTGCCACCTCCAGCCACCGCGTCCATCACCGTTGGTCGCGAAAACCGCCGTCGACCAGACCATCCGCCGCCGCAGACGACCCTCTCTTCTCCACTCTCTCTTCTCCTGCAGCCACCACGTCCGCCCTCCGACCACCAGCGGCCTAAACCCTAACCCTCCACCATAACCGCCGCCGACCGGTCTACAACCAGCAACCACCATCACGTCCGCCGCCATCACCTTCACGACCTCCATCTCTCTGCCGGCGACGTACGCCACCCTCACGACCGCCCATTACCCGCTGCCGCCGTCAAACACCACCTCTCCTTTTCAGATCTATCGCCAACAACCACCACCATCTGCCGTTCACTTTCCGCCGCATCTGCCACCAAACGCCGTCCAGCAGCCACCACCGTAGACCCTCACAACCGCCGAGCTTCATCTTCTTCCACCGTTCGCAGACGACCTGCAGCCACCAGCCGCCGGCCGTTGTCACCAAATGCCGTCGGCACTCCCAACCTTCACGCCGCCTTCATGTCTACCACCAGCAGCCACCATCAAAGCCGCCTACCACCACTCGATACCACACCACCGCAGACCTTTACGTCCGCTGCCGGCTGCTGC
This sequence comes from Centaurea solstitialis, assembly GCA_030169165.1. Lineage (NCBI taxonomy): Eukaryota > Viridiplantae > Streptophyta > Magnoliopsida > Asterales > Asteraceae > Centaurea > Centaurea solstitialis. The sequence goes on from CM058041.1 coordinate 32,925,062, forward strand.
TGCTAACTCCGACAACCACCGCATTTCCCCCATTTCATTCTTTTTCCTTCTGTTTCTTCTTTATTCTTAACACTTTGTCTCTTCTTTGCAGATTTGTTGATGTGTTGATTACTCAAGATTAAAGTGAGGATAATGAAAGCATTTGGTACATTCTTATCCTTATTTTGTGCGTAAATTTGAAATGCTTAGTTGTTGCTATTTGAGACCTCTTTCTGATTGTTTGTGGGTTGAGCAATTTTTGCTCAAATACTTTGATTACATGCTTGTGGTTCTTGATGATTTTATTGTCACATGTTAGTCTAATCGAGTTATTTGTGCTTAGTGTTTTGGACCGCCATCACTAGGCGAGCATAGGTTTGTTGAGTTTTTGCTCACATTTTTTTTGACTTGATGGGTTGTTGGTTCCAATCACACACTTCACACATATCTCCGTTGCCCCTTTTTGCACTCGGGTGTTTCACAACACCGATTGGATCTTTTCTAATCCACCCGAGGGGCAAGAAGATGATCAAGAAGCACACACTCCGACTTGCAAGCACATATTAATGACTTGAGCACGTTTGGATGCGATAGCAACCGACACTCGTCAAACACGACTTTTGCTCAAGGATTTTCACAAGTACTTTGCCATTGCCCGTCATTTTGCTCACCGCGAGTTTAGGCATCGTTTTCTTTTTCTTTTGTTTTTCCTTTTAGCATTTAGAGAGCATTTGGTTAGTTGCATTTCGTTTGTGTGCGTTCTATTCCGAGCATTGAGGACAATGCTCCTTTTTGCTTGTGGGTAGGTTTTCTTTATTTGTCTTTTTAGTTCTTTTGTGTAGTCTCTTATTTAGGTGTCATGTCTTAGTGTTTGTACATTCTTACCATCCTTTCAAAAAAAAAAAAAAACAAAAAAAATCCAAAAAAGATTTTCGACGTTTTTCCACGGTTTTAAGGCTTGTAGTGACCACCTCTCACTTTACATGATTTAATTGTTAGGTCTACTAATGTAGTTTATGGCTTATAACCATGTTGTGAAGTTTTTTTTAAGAAACAATGTTTTACCTTAGTTTGTCGCTTACACACACCACTTTGTATATTGTTTCACGTCACCTATAGGATTAGCTTCTTAATCGTAGTCCCCCTAATTTACACTCGTGACTACTTGAATGGATTACACCTTTGTGAGAATTTGGGCCGTATTGGATTGACACATATATAATCAATTCCACTTTCTTTCTTTTTGTGTGTTGCCTCCCATCGAGGTGTATCTTTAGGTATTTGACATGATTCTCGTCTAGGATGATTATGAATTTGCATAGAGGCCATCATTTCTAAATAAACCCCATTTTTGAAAAGAAAAAAAAAATTCACATCTTCCCATTTGCACCCACTTTGAGCCCGAACTTTAGCCATTCGTTTCAACACCTATAACCTTTTTTTTTAGTTTAAACTTCCCTTTATGATGCAATGTAGGTAATGAGACTATAAATAAAAACAAGCATAGCTTGTGGGTAGTATGTTGAACCCCAAAACAAGCATAGCTTGTGGGTTCACGAAAAGAAAAAAAAAGAGAAAAACAAAAAGAAAAACAAAAAAAAAGAAGAAAAGAAATCAAAAACAAAAAGAAGAAGAAGAAGAATATGCATTTACTTCTTGTGAATAAGTCTTTTATTCATCGAAAACATGAGGGAAGAACCAACTTGAAAAAAAAAAAAAAAAAAAAACCCCTTTTATTTTTATTTTATCCCCTTTAACCCATCTAATCCTTACCCCTTTTTAACCTTTTAGCCTTACCCAAAAGTCCTCATTTTATGCAATTTTATAAGAAATCCTTAGACTTGAGAATTGTTTCAAATGCGTCAAAAGTGCATTTTCTATTACTCGATTGGGATGGCATCGAGCGTATGCACAACACCCTTAAACACATTTGAGTGAATGAGCGAAACCGTGAGCATCCATTCTTGTAGATCACTATCCCCTCCCCTAGCGACTACGGTAATTTATGCAAAGTCCTATTTGGCACGTTTTTCTTGCAATATGCTTGGTTGGTGTTGTGTCGGCTTGACACTTTAGTAAATACGTGTTTCTTTTATTATTGTTAATTGATCACATGGACATAAGTTGCATTTTTACATGAGGAACCAAAGCATTGGGTTATGTCTAGTTAGATCGTGCTTTCATTCGTTTTGATGATCGTGGATGTCGTTATTTGTTTTTATTATTATTTTTTTTTTATATTTTTATATATATATATATATATTTTTTTCTCTTGTCGTTTATCCCGTTTATATAAACTACTTTAGGTTCTTCCTTGGGGACAAGGAAGGTTTAGCTTGTGGGTAGTTGTTTTGCACGTTTTTATTATATTTTTACATCTTATTTTACTTCGTTTCTAATTCCATTCTCGAGTGTCTCATGCATTTTTATTATTTTTTGTATAGTTTTTCTCTTTTCGATGCTTATTACTTTGTTGTTGGTTTATATATGTTTTTGGCAAGTATTTCCGTGTTTTTGGCGAGTTTTATTTCCAATATGTAGGTGTGCACGGATTCGAGAAGAAACGGAAGGAAAGAGACGAGCGATGTGCGGAAAAGATGAAGAATGAAGATTTGAAGATCAAAGAATGGAACTTGGGCCTAAAATTACTTTTCTTCTATTGGGCTTTTTGGCCTTTTTGGCCTTTGGGCCTTGAGTATATAAACTTTTTGTTCCCCTCATTTTTGGGGGAGGAAGCCATTTGTGTAGTTTTAATTGAGGTTTCCTCTAAATTTAGGTTAGGTTAGTTTTAGGTTAGATTTTATTTTGGGGATTTTTGGAGCTACAAGCATCCATGGAAATGGTGGGAGTTCATCTTGAGCAATGATCAATCCATTGAAGAGTAATTGTATCTTCTTATCCTTTTATTTTTTTATTTTATTTCTCAATTTGTTTTTATAATTTAGATTATTGAGTTTTAGTAGTTAGCTTCCATTTTATGCAAGTAATTAGTTTATAGATCTTAATTCTTTCATTAATTTCATGTTTCTTATCTTATTAGATTTAGGGTTTATGTGTTCTTATTTTAGTTGCTTCCTTCATAGATGATTATCGTTTGTTCATGTTTTAGCTTAGGGTTTGTTTCCCCCAATTAGTGTTGGGTTTACTTTTAGTAATTTCATGTTAATTAGTTATATGTTAATTTAGTACTTAGGTTAAGGTGAATTTTGGTGAAGACTTGATTTGTATCAATTGGTTGGTTTCTTGAAAAATAGTTTTCGGTAAAATAGTTATTTGATTGTCCGACTAACGGAAGTTAGGGGTCGATAAATGATTACAAATCGATAATTGTGGAATTTATTGTCGAGATCTAAATGGAAGCTTGATTTTGACTTGGGTTAACCAATTGGTGATTCTCGCTACATCATGGAAATAGATGTTTTGAGTAATTGAGTATTTATTGTCTTACTTAATGCTTCTTGTTGGGTTGATCGATATGGAAATAATCGGTTTGCACTTAAGAAAGATATTTGTTGCCTTGGAAGAGGGACAAAGTAGCTCTTGATTTAGATAATTCTCACTTTGAAAAGCCTAAACCAATTTTCACCACTTGTAAATATTAGTATTTTTGGTTCATTCATGTTATTAGTATTAATAGGTCATTGTTTGATTCTTATTTTAGTTCTTGGTCGAGTCTTGTTTCTTTCTTAGTTTTTATTGCCTTTATAGCCTTGTTTAATTTCTAGTCTTTATTATGTTTAGTGTAGTTAATTAGCTAGTCTTGTTAGAATTTCTTAGTTAATCCAATCCTTGAAAAAATGATTTCGCGCAACTAGCTAACACCGTGGGTAAATCTATGCTTACTCCGTTGCCTCCCTGTGATCGACCCGTATGCTACACACCCGTACGCTTGCGGTATAAATTTAAAACATCGAAACAAGTTTCGACCAAGAACTAAAATAAGAATCAAACAATGACCTATTAATACTAATAACATGAATGAACCAAAAATACTAATATTTACAAGTGGTGAAAATTGGTTTAGGCTTTTCAAAGTGAGAATTATCTAAATCAAGAGCTACTTTGTCCCTCTTCCAAGGCAACAAATATCTTTCTTAAGTGCAAACCGATTATTTCCATATCGATCAACCCAACAAGAAGCATTAAGTAAGACAATAAATACTCAATTACTCAAAACATCTATTTCCATGATGTAGCGAGAATCACCAATTGGTTAACCCAAGTCAAAATCAAGCTTCCATTTAGATCTCGACAATAAATTCCACAATTATCGATTTGTAATCATTTATCGACCCCTAACTTCCGTTAGTCGGACAATCAAATAACTATTTTACCGAAAACTATTTTTCAAGAAACCAACCAATTGATACAAATCAAGTCTTCACCAAAATTCACCTTAACCTAAGTACTAAATTAACATATAACTAATTAACATGAAATTACTAAAAGTAAACCCAACACTAATTGGGGGAAACAAACCCTAAGCTAAAACATGAACAAACGATAATCATCTATGAAGGAAGCAACTAAAATAAGAACACATAAACCCTAAATCTAATAAGATAAGAAACATGAAATTAATGAAAGAATTAAGATCTATAAACTAATTACTTGCATAAAATGGAAGCTAACTACTAAAACTCAATAATCTAAATTATAAAAACAAATTGAGAAATAAAATAAAAAAATAAAAGGATAAGAAGATACAATTACTCTTCAATGGATTGATCATTGCTCAAGATGAACTCCCACCATTTCCATGGATGCGATAGCAACCGACACTCGTCAAACACGACTTTTGCTCAAGGATTTTCACAAGTACTTTGCCATTGCCCGTCATTTTGCTCACCGCGAGTTTAGGCATCGTTTTCTTTTTCTTTTGTTTTTCCTTTTAGCATTTAGAGAGCATTTGGTTAGTTGCATTTCGTTTGTGTGCGTTCTATTCCGAGCATTGAGGACAATGCTCCTTTTTGCTTGTGGGTAGGTTTTCTTTATTTGTCTTTTTAGTTCTTTTGTGTAGTCTCTTATTTAGGTGTCATGTCTTAGTGTTTGTACATTCTTACCATCCTTTCAAAAAAAAAAAAAAACAAAAAAAATCCAAAAAAGATTTTCGACGTTTTTCCACGGTTTTAAGGCTTGTAGTGACCACCTCTCACTTTACATGATTTAATTGTTAGGTCTACTAATGTAGTTTATGGCTTATAACCATGTTGTGAAGTTTTTTTTAAGAAACAATGTTTTACCTTAGTTTGTCGCTTACACACACCACTTTGTATATTGTTTCACGTCACCTATAGGATTAGCTTCTTAATCGTAGTCCCCCTAATTTACACTCGTGACTACTTGAATGGATTACACCTTTGTGAGAATTTGGGCCGTATTGGATTGACACATATATAATCAATTCCACTTTCTTTCTTTTTGTGTGTTGCCTCCCATCGAGGTGTATCTTTAGGTATTTGACATGATTCTCGTCTAGGATGATTATGAATTTGCATAGAGGCCATCATTTCTAAATAAACCCCATTTTTGAAAAGAAAAAAAAAAAATTCACATCTTCCCATTTGCACCCACTTTGAGCCCGAACTTTAGCCATTCGTTTCAACACCTATAACCTTTTTTTTTAGTTTAAACTTCCCTTTATGATGCAATGTAGGTAATGAGACTATAAATAAAAACAAGCATAGCTTGTGGGTAGTATGTTGAACCCCAAAACAAGCATAGCTTGTGGGTTCACGAAAAGAAAAAAAAAGAGAAAAACAAAAAGAAAAACAAAAAAAAAAAGAAGAAAAGAAATCAAAAACAAAAAGAAGAAGAAGAAGAATATGCATTTACTTCTTGTGAATAAGTCTTTTATTCATCGAAAACATGAGGGAAGAACCAACTTGAAAAAAAAAAAAAAAAAAACCCCTTTTATTTTTATTTTATCCCCTTTAACCCATCTAATCCTTACCCCTTTTTAACCTTTTAGCCTTACCCAAAAGTCCTCATTTTATGCAATTTTATAAGAAATCCTTAGACTTGAGAATTGTTTCAAATGCGTCAAAAGTGCATTTTCTATTACTCGATTGGGATGGCATCGAGCGTATGCACAACACCCTTAAACACATTTGAGTGAATGAGCGAAACCGTGAGCATCCATTCTTGTAGATCACTATCCCCTCCCCTAGCGACTACGGTAATTTATGCAAAGTCCTATTTGGCACGTTTTTCTTGCAATATGCTTGGTTGGTGTTGTGTCGGCTTGACACTTTAGTAAATACGTGTTTCTTTTATTATTGTTAATTGATCACATGGACATAAGTTGCATTTTTACATGAGGAACCAAAGCATTGGGTTATGTCTAGTTAGATCGTGCTTTCATTCGTTTTGATGATCGTGGATGTCGTTATTTGTTTTTATTATTATTTTTTTTTTTATATTTTTTTATATATATATATATATTTTTTTCTCTTGTCGTTTATCCCGTTTATATAAACTACTTTAGGTTCTTCCTTGGGGACAAGGAAGGTTTAGCTTGTGGGTAGTTGTTTTGCACGTTTTTATTATATTTTTACATCTTATTTTACTTCGTTTCTAATTCCATTCTCGAGTGTCTCATGCATTTTTATTATTTTTTTGTATAGTTTTTCTCTTTTCGATGCTTATTACTTTGTTGTTGGTTTATATATGTTTTTGGCAAGTATTTCCGTGTTTTTGGCGAGTTTTATTTCCAATGTGTAGGTGTGCACGGATTCGAGAAGAAACGGAAGGAAAGAGACGAGCGATGTGCGGAAAAGATGAAGAATGAAGATTTGAAGATCAAAGAATGGAACTTGGGCCTAAAATTACTTTTCTTCTATTGGCCTTTTTGGCCTTTTTGGCCTTTGGGCCTTGAGTATATAAACTTTTTGTTCCCCTCATTTTTGGGGGAGGAAGCCATTTGTGTAGTTTTAATTGAGGTTTCCTCTAAATTTAGGTTAGGTTAGTTTTAGGTTAGATTTTATTTTGGGGATTTTTGGAGCTACAAGCATCCATGGAAATGGTGGGAGTTCATCTTGAGCAATGATCAATCCATTGAAGAGTAATTGTATCTTCTTATCCTTTTATTTTTTTATTTTATTTCTCAATTTGTTTTTATAATTTAGATTATTGAGTTTTAGTAGTTAGCTTCCATTTTATGCAAGTAATTAGTTTATAGATCTTAATTCTTTCATTAATTTCATGTTTCTTATCTTATTAGATTTAGGGTTTATGTGTTCTTATTTTAGTTGCTTCCTTCATAGATGATTATCGTTTGTTCATGTTTTAGCTTAGGGTTTGTTTCCCCCAATTAGTGTTGGGTTTACTTTTAGTAATTTCATGTTAATTAGTTATATGTTAATTTAGTACTTAGGTTAAGGTGAATTTTGGTGAAGACTTGATTTGTATCAATTGGTTGGTTTCTTGAAAAATAGTTTTCGGTAAAATAGTTATTTGATTGTCCGACTAACGGAAGTTAGGGGTCGATAAATGATTACAAATCGATAATTGTGGAATTTATTGTCGAGATCTAAATGGAAGCTTGATTTTGACTTGGGTTAACCAATTGGTGATTCTCGCTACATCATGGAAATAGATGTTTTGAGTAATTGAGTATTTATTGTCTTACTTAATGCTTCTTGTTGGGTTGATCGATATGGAAATAATCGGTTTGCACTTAAGAAAGATATTTGTTGCCTTGGAAGAGGGACAAAGTAGCTCTTGATTTAGATAATTCTCACTTTGAAAAGCCTAAACCAATTTTCACCACTTGTAAATATTAGTATTTTTGGTTCATTCATGTTATTAGTATTAATAGGTCATTGTTTGATTCTTATTTTAGTTCTTGGTCGAGTCTTGTTTCTTTCTTAGTTTTTATTGCCTTTATAGCCTTGTTTAATTTCTAGTCTTTATTATGTTTAGTGTAGTTAATTAGCTAGTCTTGTTAGAATTTCTTAGTTAATCCAATCCTTGAAAAAATGATTTCGCGCAACTAGCTAACACCGTGGGTAAATCTATGCTTACTCCGTTGCCTCCCTGTGATCGACCCGTATGCTACACACCCGTACGCTTGCGGTATAAATTTAAAACATCGAAACACTAACCTTTTCTTTGAGTTCTCTTTGAGCCATTTGTGCAGGATAATGGATAACGGATTCATAGCATCTCTACAACAACAATTGCAATAAGCTAATGACGAAATCCAGCGTCTTCGAGCTTCGCAAGGACCATCGATGTCTATTCCTCCTCCTTATCCACCTCAACATCTAAGACCACCACTTCGACCACAGTTCAATGCCTCAGTACCACTATCGACTGTAAACCAACAGTATAATAACGTACGACCGTCTTTACCACAAGTTCCACCACCAATACCTCATGGCCCGCCACCTATGCCTCAGGGTCCACCTCCTATGCCTCAAGGAACACCCATGTTCATGTTCGAACCTTTTAACAGCGTATCCCAACAGATTCCTATCCCTGGTCATATACCCACAGCTGCTAGTTCTACCATTCATACGACAATACCACCCAGTACCGGAATCTCTTCTGGTTTTATCCCAACAATTCCAATAACCGTTGAAGATCCTTTAAGCGTATGATTGAAATCTCTGGAAGAACAGAATCAAAAGCTGTTCGCGTTACTCACAAAGTTACCTGGAGCAGCAGTACCTGTCGAAGTTGAACCTAAAACTGGATTTCAGGCCTCGCCGTTCGTCGATGAATTAGCTCTTGTCGACGTACCCAAGAAATACACCATTTCAGCTTTCGCAACAAAATATTCTGGAATTACAGATCCAGTCGAACATATAGCGCAGTATAAGCAACTTATGTGGACAATTCCTATACCGGCGCAATATCAAGAAGTTTGCATGTGCAAGAGTTTTGGATTGACTCTAACAGGAGCAGCATTACAATGGCTTATCAACTTAAAGCCAAAAAGCATTGGGTCCTTTGCAGAATTGGTAAACCAATTCACTCGACAGTTTGCTAGCAGTCGTAAGATGGAGAAGCAGACCAGCGACCTATACTACATCGTACAGAAATCTGGAGAAAACGATCCGCGACTACTTCAACAGATTCAATGCGGCAATGATTGAAATAAAGAATTGCGATGTGAAGACTGCAATCGAGGCGTACAAACGTGGGCTAGAAGATTCCTCTGGACTGTATTTAGAATTGACTAAATACCCTCCAGAAAACTTCGACGACGTACGAGCCAGAACATTAGCTTTCATGAGAATAGAAGACGATGCTCTTTTTCGACGAAAGCACTCTGCTGAAAAGAAACCTCTTGGTGCTCAAAAACATGATTTTAAGCACAAAAGAGTAAACAAGATTGGAAATCCTCGACATGAATCAAAAGCTCGATCAAGAAAAGGTACTGTTAGAATACGATATCCAGAATTATCTACTTACAATTTTGCAGGTACACCGAAAGATTTGGTAGATTCGCTACAAAAGATTGATGCAAACGTACGATGGCCAAAGAAATCTGACAAACCAAGCAAGGACAAAGATCAAAATAAATGGTGCGACTTCCATGAAGACCACGGCCATATGACGGATGAATGTATCAGTCTCAAAAAAGAAATTTCATATTTGAAATCAAAAGGACATCTGAAAGGCGTCATCCCAGAAGAACAAGGACGACCAGCGTCACCGGTTCATACAAAAGTCGTAAACTGCATCACTGGAGGATCAGAAGTGTGCAGACATACGTATTCAGCTGCCAAGAGACATGCACGAGATGGCCCAGACGAACATCCTATCCCCGGAGAAGCCAAATCAAAGACGGAAAGAGAGCTCGATGCAATGACAATTACGTTCGATCAAGACGATACACAGGGGGTCCATCATAAACATCATGACGCTCTAGTCATACGGTTGACAATCGGAAATTGTTCGACTAAGAGAATATTGATTGATGAGGTAGTTCAGCTAACGTTATTTTTGCAGATACTCTTAAAGTCATGGGGATCGAACGATCAGAAATCGTACGACGAAGTACTACTCTGATTGGATTCAACGGAGACCCGATGAACACTCTCGGAGAAATCATCTTCCCTGTCTTCGCCAAAGGCATCAACAAACAAACAAAATTCAATGTTGTGGAATGCCAATCAGCCTATAATGTTATTCTTGGAAGACCATGGATCCACGAGATGAAAGCAATCCATTCGACATACCATCAGAAGATCAAATTTCCTTCTCCATGGGGGATTCAAGAAATTACTAGTGAAAACAAGGTCGCACGAGAATGCTACAAGATTACGATGAAGACAAAGTCGCAGGACATCTAGCAATTACAGAGCCAGGATGGGAAGAAATCGAACGATGATCTTCGACTAGAAGAAGTCGTAATCGATCCTGAACATCCTGATCGAAAGGTCTTCGTAGGAGCCTCGCTCCCCCCTGACATAAAAAATACGATTATATCTTTTTTGCAGGAACACTCAGACTGTTTTGCATGGTCGCACGAAGATATGGTTGGAATAGATCCAAGCATTATATCACATAAGTTGAACGTGGATCCTACTTTCAAACCAATTAAACAGAAACGTCGCAAGTTTGCACCTGAACGAAATAAAGTAATTAATGATGAAGTCGACAATCTGCTGAAGACAGGGAAAATCTGAGAAGTCAAATATCCAGAATGGTTGGCTAATGTGGTCGTCGTACGAAAGAAGAATGGAAAATGGCGTGTCTGCATCGATTTCACGGATCTAAACAAAGCTTGTCCAAAAGATCCTTTCCCTTTACCTCATATCGACGCCATGGTCGACGCGACAACAGGACATGAATTACTGACATTCATGGACGCATATTCAGGATACAACCAAATATTGATGCACACGGAAGACCAAGAAAAAACCGCATTCATGACAGACAAAGGCAAATACTGTTACAAAGTTATGCCATTTGGTCTCAAGAATGCAGGTTCAACGTATCAAAGATTGGTTAAAATGATGTTCAAGGAACATCTTGGTCGAACGATGGAAGTCTATATCGATGACATGCTCGTAAAATCAGAACGTTCGATTGATCATGTTACGCATTTAAAGCAATCGTTCGACATCCTACGACAGTACCAGATGAAGCTCAATCCAACAAAATGTTCCTTTGGGGTACGAGCAGGAAAATTCTTGGGATACTTGGTAACACAACGTGGAATCGAAGCAAGTCCAGAACAAGTTAAAGCTATCACCGAGATACAATCTCCAAGAAATATCAAAGAAGTCCAGAAGTTAACAGGACGAGTGGCAGCTTTAACCCAATTTATCTCACGATCATCGGACAAATGCCATTTGTTCTATAATGTCCTACGAAAGAATCAAGACTTCTTGTGGACGGACGAACATGAAAAAGCTTTGCAGGAGTTGAAGCAATACATGGCATCACCTCCTCTGCTGACAAAACCAGTCGAAGGTGAAAGTCTACAATTGTATTTGGCAGTAAGCAAAAATGCGACAAGTGCAGTACTCGTACGAGAGGAAGATCAGCAACAACGACCAATTTATTATGTAACCAAATCTTTCCTCGATGCAGAAACCAGGTACACATCAATGAAGAAATTGCTACTGGGTCTTATGACAGCAGCAAAAAAGCTAAGGCATTACTTCGAGTCGCATCATATCGTTGTTGTGACCAATTATCCACTCAAGACGGTGCTTCGAAAGCCAGAATTAACAGGACGTCTAGCCAAGTGGAGCATCTATCTCAGTGGGTTCGACATTGAGTTCAAACCCAAGACGGCAATTAAATCGCAAGTATTGGCAGATTTTGTGGCAGAATTCTCTCCAGGACTGGAACCCACAACGTGCGACGAAATTGTGATGATTTCAGACAACAAACCTTGGATACTCTACGTTGATGGTTCTTCGAACGTACGAGGATGTGGATTAGGTATTGTCTTAAAATCATCACAAGGGGGAAATATAGTATACTCCGTACTATGTGAATTCAAGGCCACAAACAACGAAGCAGAGTATGAAGCTTTGATCGCAGGATTGGATATTGCTCTTAGACTGGGGGCAAAACAATTACACGTTCGAAGCGATTCTTTATTGGTGGTAAACCAAGTAAATGGAGATTTTCAAGCAAAAGATTCAAAAATGATGAGTTACCTCAAAGCCGTTAAAGATCGAATCGCACGATTTGAACAATTCTTGATCGAGCAAATACCAAGAGATTTAAATATGCAAGCTGACGCACTGGCCAATTTGGGATCTGCATTTCACGATCCATTCATGGAAAATATCGCAATACTTCATCTTACGACACCAACAATTGCGGCAAACGATGAAGTACAGATGAACGAAGAAATTTACAATTGGTCGCTCGACATATGGAACTACCTCAAGCACGATCAACTTCCTGAAGATAAAATGGAAGCTCGAAAGACAAGGTCCAAAGCTTCAAGATATACAATTCTTGAAGACCAACTTTATCGAAGATCCACGACTGGACTTCTCCTACGATGTGTCACAAGTAAGGTACAAATCAATCAAATTCTCCAAGAAATGCACGACAGAGAATGTGGGAATCATGCAGGGGGCAGAAGTCTTGCTAATCGAATCTCACGACAAGGCTACTATTGGCCTACTTTACGAGAGGATGCAATAACGTACGTTCAACGGTGCGATGCATGCCAAAAACATTCGGGTATGATCCATCGACCATCCGAACCTTTGCATTCTGTTCTAGTTCCATGGCCCTTCATGCGATGGGGAATGGATATTGTGGGAAAATTACCCCCAGCTCCTGGACAAAAAGTCTATCTACTTGTGCTCACCGATTACTTCTCAAAGTGGATAGAAGCTGGTGCTTTCTCACAAGTCCGAGATAAAGAAGTCATATCTTTCATCCAGAAGAACATCATTTATAGATTCGGAGTACCAGCTGAAATTATGTGCGACAACGGCTCACAATTTATAAGTGATAAGACTCGTACGTTCTGTGAAAAACGAGGAATCAAGTTAATCACTTCTACTCCAAGATATCCACAATCTAATGGATTAGCAGAATCAAGCAACAAAGTCATCATCAATTCAATCCAAAAAAGGTTGAAAGGAGCAAAAGGAAAGTGGGTAGAAGAATTGCCATATGTCCTATGGGCGAATCGTACGACACCAAGAGCATCAACTGGACAAACTCCATATTCTCTGGTATATGGATGCGAAGCAGTCTTACCAATCGAAGCTCAATTACCAATTGCCAGAAGTCGTACGTATGATCAAAATGCAATAAATCTATCTTACGACCTGGATGCTTTAGAAGAACTCCGAGAGAAAGCATTACGAACGATGGCTGCACAAAAAGGAATTGTCGAAAGACACTTCAACAAAAAGGTAAAGGCCAAAATTTTTCAAGTTGGAGATTATGTCTTACGACATGTGTTTCAAAACACACAAGAGCCAAACGCTGGAAAACTTTCCATCAAATGGGAAGGACCGTACATAATTTCCAAAGTCATTGGAAACGGAGCATACAGACTTACGACAATAGAAGGTATGGAAATCCCACGAAGCTGGAACGCCCATTGTTAGGGTAAAAATCCGCAATCGCACGACAACCGACTATAATCGCAAGACAAATGTTAGACAATGGTCCTGTATTAAGATAAGGTCCTGAGATAAAACCTAAGAGGACTATCGAACAAAGATCACCAAGCATCGAACATATACATCGAATAAGTCGAACGATAACTATAATATCGTACGACAATACTAACGAATAAATATACAAAGTTTACATGTTTGATGCAGGCAAGCTGATTATCATATCTAACAATTGTCCACCTTTGAGAAAGTCCGAGATTGAGTACTATGCTATGCTTGTTGGAGTTCATCACTACAACGAACAAGTCGTAAGTTATGTATCATTCGACAGCATCAAGATCGACCGTTACAAGCAAGATTCTCGTAGCAGTTACAATCTAGACATTAACTCTCAGCAGTACCGTTGGACAGTTACTCTCCAAGCATTGATTAAAGACAATAACGTTGGACGGTTACGATTCAATCATTGATGAGCCACAATACCGTTGGACCGTTATTATCAAGCCACTATAAAAGAAGAATCAAGCCAGCATTGCATCACACGAAGTCTATCCGAAGCTCACAAGTTCTATAGCAATTATTCTTGAGAATCATCTGTAATTTACATTCGATTTCATAGTTTTCTCAGTTGTAATCGTACGACCAAAGCTGTATACTTGAAGGACATCACCCCTGATTGGTGAACATAGTGCTCTGTCGACTTATCTTTTAGGTCGACCGCAGGTTTTTTCCTCCGTCGTGAGGTTTTTCCTGCGTCATCAAATTATTTGTCTCATTTTACTTTTCTGCACTTATCATTGATTGTAATTTCTTTCTCTCGACGGTTAAGCCTCACACAAGTTTCTTACGACATCGAGTTGTGTAATTTTTTACATAAACAGTTTGGCGCCCACCGTGGGGCTCCGTTTTGAGAAAAATTTCATTCGGTGAAAAGTGCGCCTTAGTACTAACCTTTTCTTTGAGTTCTTTTTAAGCTATTTTCACAGGATAATGGATAACGGATTCATAGCATCACTCCAACAACAATTGCAAGAAGCTAACAACGAAATTCAACGTCTTCGAGCTTTGCCAGGACCATCGATGTCTATTCCAATGTCTATTCCTCCTCCATATCCTCCTCAACATCTAAGACCACCACCTCGACCACAGTTCAATGCCTCAATGCCATTTTCAACTGTGAACCAACAATACAACAACGTACGACCGTCTTTACCACAGGTTCCACCACCAATCCCTCATGGCCCGCCACCTATGCCTCGAGGTCCACCTCCTATGTCTCAAGGAGCACCCAGGTTCACGTTCGAGCCTTTTAACAATGTATCCCAACAAATTCCTATCCCTGGTCATATACCCACAGTTGCTAGTTCCACCGTTCATACGACAATACCACCCAGTACCGGAATTCCTTCTAGTTGTATTCCAACAATCCCAATAAATATTGAGGATCCTTTGAACGTACGACTGAAGTCCCTGGAAGAACAGAATCAAAAATTGTTCGCATTACTCACAAAGCTACCCGGAGCAGCAGTACCCGTCGAAGTTGAACCTAAAACTGGATTTCAGGCCTCACCGTTTGTTGATGAATTAGCTCTTGTTGACGTTCCCAAGAAATATACCATCCCAGCTTTCGCAACAAAATATTCTGGAATCACAGATCCGGTCAAACATATAGCACAGTACAAGCAACTTATGTGGACAGTTCCTATACCGACGCAATATCAAGAAGTTTGCATGTGCAAAAGTTTTGGATCAACTTTAACAGGAGCAGCATTACAATGGCTTATCAACCTAAAGCCAAAGAGTATTGGATCATTTGCAGAATTGGTGAATCAATTCACTCGACAATTTGCTAGCAGTCGTAAGATGGAGAAGCAGACCAGCGACCTGTACTATATCGTACAGAAGTCTGGAGAAACAATCCGCGACTACTTCAACAGATTCAACGCAGCAATGATTGAAATAAAGAATTGCGACGTGAAAACTGCAATCGAGGCATACAAGCGTGGATTAGAAGATTCCTCTGGATTATATCTGGAATTGACGAAATATCCACCAGAAAACTTCGACGACGTACGAGCTAGAACATTAGCTTTCATGAGAATAGAAGATGATGCTCTCTTCCGACGAAAGCATTCTGCAGAAAAGAAACCTCTTGGTGCTCAAAAACATGACTTTAAGCATAAAAGAGTAAACAAGATTGGAAATCCCCGATATGAGTCAAAAACTCGACCAGGCAAAGGTACTGTTAAATCACGATATCCAGAGTTATCTACTTACAATTTTGCAGGTACATCGAAAGATTTGGTGGATTCGCTACGAAAGATTGATGCAAACGTACGATGGCCAAAGAAATCTGATAAACCAGGCAAGGACAAAGATCAGAACAGATGGTGCGACTTCCACGACGATCATGGTCATACGACGGATGAATGCATCAGTTTAAAGAAGGAGATTTCATATTTGAAATCTAAGGGGCATCTAAAAGGCCTCATTCCAGAAGAACAAGGACGACCAGCGTCACCGGTTCATACAAAAGTCGTAAACTGCATCACTGGAGGATCAGAAGTTTGCGGACTTACGTATTCAGCTGCAAAGCGACATGCACGAGATGGTCCAGACGAACATCCTATACCCGGAGAAGCCAAATCAAAGACAGAAAGAGAGCTTGATGCAATGGCAATCACGTTCGATCAAGACGATACACAGGGGGTCCATCATAAACATCATGACGCTCTAGTCATACAGTTGACAATCGGAAACTGTTCGACTAAGAGAATATTGATTGATGGAGGTAGTTCGGCTAACGTTATTTTTGCAGATACTCTTAAAGTCATGGGAATTGAACGATCAGAAATCGTACGACGAAGTACTACTCTGATTGGATTCAATGGAGACCCGATGAACACTCTCGGAGAAATCATCTTGCCTGTCTTCGCCAAAGGCATCAACAAACAAACAAAATTCAATGTTGTGGACTGCCAATCAGCTTACAATGTTATTCTTGGAAGACCATGGATCCACGAGATGAAAGCAATTCCTTCGACATACCATCAGAAGATCAAATTTCCTTCTCCATGGGGAATTCAAGAAATTGCTAGCGAAAACAAAGTCGCACGAGAATGTTACAAGATCACGATGAAGACGAAGTCGCAGGACATCTAGCAATTACAGAGCCAGGATGAGAGGAAATCGAACGACGATCTTCGGCTAGAAGAAGTCGTCCTTGATCCTGAACATCCTGATCGAAAAGTCTTCGTAGGAGCCTCGCTCCCCCCTGACATAAAAAATACGATTATATCTTTTTTGCAGGAACATTCAGACTGTTTTGCATGGTCGCACGAAGATATGGTGGGAATAGATCCAAGCATTATATCGCATAAATTGAACGTGGATCCTACTTTCAAACCAATTAAGCAGAAACGTCGCAAGTTTGCGCCTGAAAGAAATAAAGTGATCAACGATGAAGTCGACAATTTGCTTAAAACAGGGAAGATCCGAGAAGTCAAATATATCCAGAATGGTTGGCTAATGTAGTCGTCGTACAAAAGAAGAACGGAAAATGGCGAGTCTGCATCGATTTCACGGATCTAAACAAAGCTTGTCCAAAAGATCCTTTTCCTTTACCTCATATCGACGCCATGGTTGATGCGACAACAGGACATGAATTGTTAACATTCATGGACGCATATTCAGGATACAACCAAATATTGATGCACACGGACGACCAGGAGAAGACTGCATTCATGACAGACAAAGGCATATACTGTTACAAAGTTATGCCATTCGGTCTCAAGAATGCAGGATCAACATATCAAAGATTGGTTAACATGATGTTCAAGGAACATCTTGGTCGAACGATGGAAGTTTATATCGACGACATGCTTGTGAAATCGGAACGTTCGATCGATCATGTCGCACATTTAAAGCAATCCTTCGATATCCTACGACAATACAAGATGAAGCTCAATCCAACAAAATGTTCCTTCGGAGTACGAGCAGGAAAATTTTTGGGGTACTTAGTGACGCAACGCGGAATTGAAGCAAGTCCAGAACAAGTCAAAGCTATCACCGAGATACAATCTCCAAGAAATATCAAAGAAGTCCAGAAATTAACAGGACGAGTGGCAACTTTAACCCGATTTATTTCACGATCATCGGATAAATGCCATTTGTTCTATAATGTCCTACGAAAGAATCAAGGCTTCTTGTGGACAGATGAACATGAGAAAGCTTTGCAAGAACTGAAGCAATATATGACATCACCTCCACTACTGACAAAACCAGTCGAAGGAGAAAGTCTACAGTTGTACTTGGCAGTGAGCAAAAATGCGACAAGTGCAGTACTTGTGCGAGAAGAAGATCAACGACAACAACCAATCTATTATGTCAGCAAATCTTTCCTCGACGCAGAAAACCAGATACACATCAATGGAAAAATTGCTACTAGGTCTTATGACGGCAGCAAAGAAGCTAAGGCATTACTTCGAGTCACATCATATCATTGTTGTGACCAATTATCCACTCAAGATGGTGCTTCGAAAACCAGAACTGACAGGACGACTAGCCAAGTGGAGCATTTATCTCAGTGGGTTCGACATTGAGTTTAAACCTAAGACGGCCATCAAATCGCAAGTACTAGCAGATTTTGTGGCAGAATTTTCTCCAGGATTGGAACCCACAACGTGCGACGAAGTTGTGATGATTTCAGACAACCAGCCTTGGATACTCTACGTTGATGGTTCTTCGAACGTACGAGGATGTGGATTAGGTATTGTCTTAAAATCATCACAAGGGGGAAATATAGTATACTCCGTACGATGCGAATTCAAAGCCACAAACAATGAAGCAGAATATGAAGCTTTGATCGCAGGACTAGATATTGCTCTTAGACTGGGGGCAAAACAATTGCACGTTCGAAGTGATTCTTTACTGGTCGTAAACCAAGTAAATGGAGATTTTCAAGCAAAAGACTCAAAAATGATGAGTTATCTCAAAGCAGTTAAAGATCGAATCGTACGATTTGAACAGTTCCTGATCGAGCAAATACCAAGAGATCTAAATATGCAAGCGGACGCACTTGCTAATCTGGGATCTGCATTTCATGATGCATTTATGGAAAATATCCCAATACTTCATCTCACAACACCAACAATTGCGGCAAACGACGAAGTACAGATGAATGAAGAAATTTACAATTGGTCGCTCGACATATGGAACTACCTCAAGCACGACCAACTACCTAAAGATAAAGTAGAAGCTCGAAAGACGAGATCGAAAGCTTCAAGATATACAATTTTTGAAGATCAACTTTATCGAAGATCCACGACAGGACTTCTCCTACGATGCATCACAAGTAAGGTACGAATCAATCAAATTCTCCAAGAGATGCACGACGGAGAATGTGGGAATCATACAGGGGGCAGAAGTCTTGCTAACCGAATCTCACGACAAGGTTACTATTGGCCCACTCTACGAGAAGATGCCATAACGTACGTCCAGAGATGTGACGCATGTCAAAAACATTCAAGTATGGTCCATCGACCATCTGAACCTTTACATTCTGTTCTAGTTCCATGGCCTTTCATGCGATGGGGAATGGACATCGTGGGAAAATTACCTCCAGCCCCCGGACAAAAAGTTTATCTACTTGTGCTCACCGATTACTTCTCGAAGTGGATAGAAGCTGGTGCTTTCTCACAGGTCCGAGATAAAGAAGTCATATCTTTCATTCAGAAAAATATCATTTATAGATTCGGGGTACCAGCTGAAATTATGTGCGACAACGGCTCACAATTTATAAGTGATAAAACTCGTACGTTCTGTGAAAAACGAGGAATCAAGTTAATCACTTCAACTCCGAGATATCCACAATCTAACGGATTAGCAGAGTCGAGCAACAAAGTCATCATCAATTCAATCCGAAAAAGGTTGAAAGGAGCAAAAGGAAAATGGGTAGACGAATTGCCATCTGTCTTATGGGCAAATCGTACGACACCTAGAGCATCAACTGGACAAACTCCATATTCTCTGGTATATGGATGCGAAGCAGTCTTACCAATCGAAGCTCAAATACCAACTGCCAGAAGTCGCACGTATGATCAAAATGCAATAAATTTATCTTACGACCTTGACGCCTTAGAAGAACTCCGGGAGAAAGCACTACGAACGATGGCTGCACAGAAAGGAATTGTCGAAAGACACTTCAACAAAAAGGTAAAGGCAAAAATTTTTCAAGTCGGGGATTATGTCTTACGACATGTGTTTCAAAACACACAAGAGCCAAACGCTGGAAAACTTTCCATCAAATGGGAAGGACCATACATAATTTCCAAAGTCATTGGAAACGGAGCATATAGACTTACGACGATAGAAGGTATGGAAATCCCACGAAGCTGGAACGCCCATCACCTTAAAAGGTATTACTTCTAAACCTATTTACATATGATTTATTCTTTGAACCAATTACTGACTTGAGCGTCGGAGCGCCGTTGGTCAAACCAACGGCCACCCCCTAGCAACCATGTTTGTTCGCAGGTATCGCACGATAAATCGCATGAATCGCACGATTAACGCAAGTATCGCACAACTTAAATGCATGCTTATCGCAGGAATCGCACGACAAAAATCGCATGGATCGCAAGAAAACTGCTATAACGCACGATTATGTCGCAAGAGCGCAAGACAACTCGCCAGTCGCACAAATACTCTCATGAGTACAAAAGAAACGTTTCTATAATAAGTCTAAGGACTTTAAAACAAACGCATGCAAAAATAAAAGCTAAAACGCACGATAAAAGCTAAAACGCACGATACAGGCTAAAACGCACGATACAAGCTAAAACGCACGATATAAATTATAACAACACAATAGTGATAAGTTAAAACGCACGATATTCAAACAAAATTTCATTCATTAAACATTTCTTGCCTAAAAACGGCAGAGTACAAAATTTTTTTTTACGATTACAAAAAGAAAATTATTCTAAAGGAGCGTCAACGGGAGGTGGATCTACGACAGGGGCCTCTTCAGTCTTTTTAGGATGCGCAGGAACGGATCCAGAGGTTTCAGGAATCTCCTCCTCGACACCTGCATCCTTGACCTCGGCTGTTACTTCTTCGTCCAAGTTCTTCAAATCCTCCTCGTCGAGAAGATCTTCAGAGCCCATCACCTGAACGAAAGAAGCCACCTCGTCCTTCGCCATCTGAGAAGTCACGGTCCCAGCAGCTACGCGTCGCATGACCGCAGTACGTGCGACCACACGGACTAAGGCGGCGTCATCTTCCAGTTCCTGAATCTTGGACGACAGCACTTCTTCTCTCTCAGCCTTCTCCCGTCGAACGACCAATAACTCCTTCTCCAGCTCCTTCACATGGTCCAAGGCCAATTTCAGCCGTTCTCGCTGTTGGACCTGAAACCCTTCGCTGAGTTCTAGCTTGGATTCCAAGTCCCCAATCTGAACCGACTTAGCATTAACCTCGTCAGTCAGTTGGGTCAGCTTCTTTTTGGCCTTATCGGCCTCCTTCTTGGCTAGCTTAGCGTCGTTCTGATTCAACGCTAATTCCTCTTTAATCTTAGCCATCCGTGTATGGAGGCTAAGACTAGTTTGCAAGGCCTATACAAAGAAAAAAGAAAAAAAGATTAGAAGAAGCTGTACAAATAAAGTAAAGTGAAAGCAAACGTACGACAGGGACTTACCAAGAAGGAGATACCCGCGATGGAGGCATCAAGGTCTTCGATGTCGGCCTCCTCCATGCGCGCCTTCTGAGCAGGAACGTGAAACTGCTCAAGGACTGGAAAAGTGGCCGCCGTCCTAATCACATCGTCCACCATGAAGTCAGAGGGTATCTGGATTGTCATGGTCGTAAGACCAGATCCCTCTTTCTCCTTCCCCTTGTCGATCTTCGACGCACCCGCTCCCTTTGCAGGTGGAGCAAAACTAAGAGGAATAGCCTCTATCCCACCTTCAGCCTTGCGTGCGGCATCCTTAGGTGGGGTATCCACAGAAACGTACGACGACCTCGTACGTTTAGCCACCAAACCTTCCTGGGCGGCAGCCTTCCTTTTAGCAGCACGAGCAGCTGCTTCCATCGTTGACGCCTTCTTGGAAGCTGAGCCTATACAGAAAGAAGAAGTTAGAATCAAAATAAATTATTATGAACGAAAATACTGATGTACGATATCTACCTTCCATATCTGTTTCCTCAATTATTTGAACTTCAGGCTCGACGTCGCTCTCGTCACCTCCTTTCGACGTTCGATACTTCCGATCGGTCACACTGTAGCTCAAGAAGCGTTCGATCGCTTCAGTAGTCTCCTCGAACGAGAAGTCGATCGCTGCAAAAAGGGAAACAAATGATTAGTAAGAGAAAATAACTCAAGGATCAAAGAAGACAAGAAAAGCAAGGTAAGCTATATTACCGCCTTTGTTCCATTCAGGAACGACCCACGATTCCTCGCCTATGACCGAGGATGTTTGGACAAAGACGTATCTTGCCTTCCATCCTCGATCGTTTACTTGGGTACCATGAACCAACATGGCATCGCTTCTTCCCCTTGGAAACAACCCAAAACGGTTGTAGGGAGAACGGATCACATTGTACGCCGAGAGGAGATCATCGACTGAGAACGGAGGACGATCCCAATTTCTGGTCACTCGTTCGATTACATGAACGACATGCCAAAACTGGGGCGTCAACTGTCCCGGAGACACGTCGAAGCGAGTCATGAACGCCCTCGCTAAAGGAGAGTATGGCCATCGAAATCCGACTTTAAACGGATACTCGAAAAGAGCAAAAAAGCCCTTCGGAGCATCCGCCGGACGGATCTCTCCGGCCACCCTCACCAGAGCATTCTCAGGAAGCCCTGCCAGTTCCCTCAACTCTCCTACTTCTAGACTTTCTGTAATAGAACTCCTAACTTCACTCGACATAATGAACTCCGATCGACCTAAACTATTTCTCAAACGATTGAACCTAAGATTATCTAAACCTCTGTTACTCTTATATGCTATCGATTTCAGACGCATGAAACAGAGAAGAAGGAGTACCTTATAAAGCCTAGTCGCACGAAATCTTTGCCAAAAATAGTCGGATTACGATCTTGTGAATCAAAACGAAAATTAGAGAAGATTTTGTAAAATCTTTCCTTCCTCTGAATACTTATATATATAGCAACTAAATTAATCGCGCCACGCATCAGCAATTAGCCGTTAGAAGACACGCGTCCAAGGTAACGGCTAGATAACGGCTATATTAGCAACGTTAATTCGACCGTTAGACAACGTATTTTTACTCTTTGACCAGCGAATTAAAGATTTAGATGAAATTAGAATTATTTTCTAAATCTTGGGGGCAAATTGTTAGGGTAAAAATCCGCAATCGCACGACAACCGACTATAATCGCAAGACAAATGTTAGACAATGGTCCTGTATTAAGATAAGGTCCTGAGATAAAACCTAAGAGGACTATCGAACAAAGATCACCAAGCATCGAACATATACATCGAATAAGTCGAACGATAACTATAATATCGTACGACAATACTAACGAATAAATATACAAAGTTTACATGTTTGATGCAGGCAAGCTGATTATCATATCTAACAATTGTCCACCTTTGAGAAAGTCCGAGATTGAGTACTATGCTATGCTTGTTGGAGTTCATCACTACAACGAACAAGTCGTAAGTTATGTATCATTCGACAGCATCAAGATCGACCGTTACAAGCAAGATTCTCGCAGCAGTTACAATCTAGACATTAACTCTCAGCAGTACCGTTGGACAGTTACTCTCCAAGCATTGATTAAAGACAATAACGTTGGACGGTTACGATTCAATCATTGATGAGCCACAATACCGTTGGACCGTTATTATCAAGCCACTATAAAAGAAGAATCAAGCCAGCATTGCATCACACGAAGTCTATCCGAAGCTCACAAGTTCTATAGCAATTATTCTTGAGAATCATCTGTAATTTACATTCGATTTCATAGTTTTCTCAGTTGTAATCGTACGACCAAAGCTGTATACTTGAAGGACATCACCCCTGATTGGTGAACATAGTGCTCTGTCGACTTATCTTTTAGGTCGACCGCAGGTTTTTTCCTCCGTCGTGAGGTTTTTCCTGCGTCATCAAATTATTTGTCTCATTTTACTTTTCTGCACTTATCATTGATTGTAATTTCTTTCTCTCGACGGTTAAGCCTCACACAAGTTTCTTACGACATCGAGTTGTGTAATTTTTTACATAAACACCCATCATCTTAAAAGGTACTATTTCTAAACCTATTTACATACGATTTATTTTTGACTGATTACTGACTTGAGCGTCGGAGCGCCGTTGGTCAAACCAACGGCCACCCCCTAGCAACTAGATTTGTTCGCAGGTATCGCACGACTATCACATGTATCACACGATTGTCGCAAGTATCGCACGATTATTGCAAATATCGCACGATTAAATTGCTTCAGACGCACGATTATCTTGCAAGAGCGCAAGACAGTTCGCCAGTCGCACGTATACTCTTATGAGTATAAAAAGAAACGTTTCTAACTTAAGTCTTAGGACTTTAAAACAAACGCATGCGAAAAACGAAGGCTAAAACGCACGACATAAGCTAAAACGCACGATACAATCTATATGCAAAAGTAAAAACGCAAGTTAAAAGCTAACTACGCACGACAAACGATTACTGAATCCAAAGTTTTTTTTCATTAAATTTTTTTGCTAAAGATAGCAAAATTACAAAAGACCAAAAGAAATTACAAAAAACTAATCTAAGAAGTAGGAGGATCTGCGATAGAGGCTTCTTCGGTCTCTGAAGGATGCACAGGGACGGATCCAGAGGTCTCGGGAACCTCCTCCTCGACGATGACATCCTTGGCTTCGTTAAACTTCTCCTCTGCAACTTCGTCCAAGCCTCTAAGGTCTTCCTCATCGAGCAGATCTTCGGAACCCATCACTTGCACAAAAGAGGCCACCTCTTCGCTCGCCATTTGAGAGGTGATGGTCCCAGCAGCTACACGTCGCATCACTGCAGTACGTGCAACCACTCGGACCAAGGCAGCATCGTCCTCGAGTTCCTGGATCTTGGACGACAAGGCCTCTTCCCTCTCAGCCTTCTCCCGTCGAACGGATAGCAGATCCTTCTCTAGCTCCGTCGTGCGATCCAAGGCCAGCTTCAACCGCTCCCGCTGTTCGACCTGAAACCGATCGCTGATTTCCAGCTTCGATTCAAGGTCCCCAATTTGGACCGACTTGGTGTTAACCTCATCGGTCAATTGGGCCAGCTTCTTCTTGGCCTTGTCGGCCTCCTTCCTGGCCACTTTGGCGTCATTCTGATTTAACGCCATTTCCTCCTTAATCTTAGCCATCCGTGTATGGAGGCTAAGGCTAGTCTGGAGGGCCTGCAGAAAGAAAGAAAAAATCAGATCTCGCATGTCAGAATAAGCAATGAAAAACGTACGATGAAGAAAACTTACCAGAAAGGAGATGCCCGCAACGGAGGCATCCAGATCCTCAATATCAGATTCCTCCATACGTGCCTTTTGGGCAGGAATGTGGAACTGCTCTAGAACGGGGAAGATAGACTTCGTCCTAATGACGTCGTCCACCATGAAGTCGGAGGGCATGTTGATGGTCAAAGTCGTATGACCAGATCCCTCCTTCTCCTTACCTTTGTCAACCTTTGATGCAGGTTGACTCGAGGCACCCTTCTCCTTCGCGGGAGGAGCGAAGCTAAGAGGGATTGCCTCTATTCCACCTTCAGCCTTGCGTGCGGCATCCTTAGGTGGAGAATCTAGAGAAACGTACGACGACCTCGTACGTTTAGCCACTAAACCCTCTTGGGCCGCATCCTTCCTCTTGACAGCACGAGCAGCCGCCTCCATCGTCGACGCCTTCTTAGAAGCTGAACCTGCATAGAAAAAGAAAATCAAAATTAAAGAATGAACGACATATAGTAAGAAATAGGATATTGACGTAAGACAATTACCTTCCATGTCCTTTTCTTCGATTACTTGCACTTCAGGTTCGACGTCGCTTTCTTCACCACTCTTTGACGCCTTGTATCTGCGATCAGTCACACTGTAGCTCAGGAAGCGCTCGATCGCTTCAGTAGTCTCCTCGAACGAGAAGTCGATCGCTGCAAAAAGGGAAACAAAGGATTAATAAAAGAAGATAACTTAAACAAATTAAAGAAATCAAGAAAAGTTCTATTACCGCCTTTGTTCCATTCAGGAACGACCCACGACTCTTCGCCCACGACCGAGGATGTTTGGACAAAGACATATCTCGCCTTCCATCCACGATCGTTCACTTGGGTACCGTGGACCAACATAGCATCACTCCTCCCCTTTGGAAACAACCCAAAACGGTTGTAGGGAGAGCGAGTCACAGTGTAGGCAGATAGAAGATCGTCAACCGAGAACGCAGGACGATCCCAATTTCTAGTCACCCGTTCGATTACATGGACGACACGCCAGAACTAGGGTATCAATTGTCCCGGAGACAAATCAAAACGAGTCATAAACGCTCTTGCCAAAGGAGAGTATGGCCATCGAAATCCGACTTTGAACGGATACTCAAATAAGGCAAAAAAGCCCGTCGGAGCATCCGCCGGACGGATTTCTCCAGCCACCCTCACCAAGGCACCCTCAGGAAGCCCGGCTAACTCTCTCAACTCTTCTACCTCTAGATTTTCAGTAATCGAACTCCTAGTCTCGCTTGACATAATGAAATCTATTAGACCTAAACTATTTTTCAAACGTGTAAACCTAAGATTATCTAAACCTCTATTACTTTTCTTCGCTATTGACTTCAAACGCATGAAACAGGGAAGAAGGAGGTACCTTATAAAGCCTAGTCGCACGAAATATTTGCCAAAAATAGGGTCGGATTACGATCTCGCAAAATTGATTCGGAAATTAAGAAGATTTGTAAAATCTTTTCTTATTATCAAACACTCTATTTATAGCAACTAAATCATACGTGAGTCATTAGAGATAAATGCCACGCGTCGCCAATTAGCCGTTGGAAGACACGCGTCCAGAAACAAACGGCTATATAACGGCTATATTTCTAACGATAACTCGACCGTTAATTAACGTATTTTTACTCCTTGTCCAGTAAATTGAAGATTTAGATAAAATTAGAATTATTTTCTAAATCTTGGGGGCAAATTGTTAGGGTAAAAATCCACGATCGCACGACAACCGACTATAATCATAAGACAAACATAAGAACAATAATCATGTATTAAGATAAGGTCCTGAGATAAAACCTAAAAGAACTATCGAACAAGGATCACTAAACATCGAACATATATATCGAATAAGTCGAACGATGATTACAATGTCGTACGACAGTACTAACGAATAAACACACGAAGTTTATGTCTTTGATGCAGGCAAGCTGATTATCATTTCTAACAATTGCCCACCTTTGAGAAAGTCCGAGATTGAGTACTATGCTATGCTTGTTGGAGTTCATCGCTACAACGAACAAGTCGTAAGTTATATAACGTTCGACGACATCAAGATCGACCGTTATAAGCAAGATTCCAGCAGCGGTTACAATCTGGACATTAACTCTCAGCAATACCGTTCGACCGTTATAAATCAAGCATTAATAGTCAAGAATACCGTTGGACAGTTACGATTTGGACATTAATGAACCACAATCCCGTTGGACGATTACTTCAAAGATGCTATAAAAGAAGGATCAAGTCAACATTCGAGGACACGAAGTCTATCCGAAGCTCACAAATTCCGTAACGATTATTCTCGAGAATCATCTGTAATTTATATTCGATTTCATAGTTGTCTCAATTGTAATCGTACGACCAAAGCTGTATATTCGAAGGGCATCACCTGTGATTGGTGATTATAGTGCTCTGTCGACTTATCTTTTAGGTCGACCGCAGGTTTTTTCCTCCGTCGTGAGGTTTTTCCTGCGTCATCAAATTATTCGTCTTATTTTACTTTTCTCGTACTTATCATCGATTGTAATTTCTTTCTCTCGACGGTTAAGCCTCACACAAGTTTCTTACGACATCGAGTTGTGTAGTTTTTTACATAAACATGGATTTCATCCATATAGTTTTAAAATTGTAGTTTTTGTTTTTATAGTTTGAATTTTATTATCATTTTCATCAATAAAACTAATTACTACTTTTTAAGTATGTTGTTTTTTCAAAACAAAAAAAAAACTGCTTTTTAAGTACGATGAATTAAAATAAAAATGAATTATAATACTATAGGACGATAGACAAGGGCGAATTTACATATGTTTTAGGTAGGTCCTAGGATCTACCTAATTTTTTTTATTTTTTTATAAGTTATATAGAATTTTCTTGAGGATCTATCTTAAAGAATTTACAGGAACTACCTTAAAAATTTGTTTAGCACCTTAAAGAAAGTAGGAGCCATATTGGTGTGTTGGATAACACTCCATTTTCTATACCAAATGTTGTAGGTTCAAACCCCCATTAATTGTTTTAGGCCTAACAATTTTAAGTATATCAAACAAAAAAAGGCGCCAAACAAAAAAAACGACCATATAGTTGACACTTTTATTTTTATTTAAATTTTAAGAACCTGACCCGACAAAAGTATAGTTGATACTTTTATTTTTATTTTAAATTTTAAGGACCGGACCCGACAAAAGTATAGTTGACACTTTTATTTTTTCGACTAAACTTATTTAAGGAACCACGTGGTTTTTTGTTCTAGGTTCGCCACTAACGATAGGAATACATAACGCAATTTGATTTAAATTAGAAGGACGAGAATAATAAAGGAATTTAAACCATGCATGAGATGAAATTGTAATTTCATAACCATAAAAAGGACAATTAAATTTTTCAACAAATCACGAGGATAAAAATTGTAATTTGCGCTTTAACTTAGTTATATAAAAAGTTCGTTATTAAAACAAAGTAAATAAATTTGTACTAAAAAACATTAAAATTAATAAATATATTTTAAATGTTTGATTCGCATAATTAAATCGATTTGATTTATATATTCTAAAAAATATGTTTTATAGCTATATTCAAATCAAACATAATAAAACATTTGAAAAACAATAGTAAGGTGTTTACTTTGTACGTGTTTATCGGGTCATTTTACCTCACGAGAGGAACATGATAAGAACTAATAACGTACTCGGTAAGAGTGATGAGATGAGCTGAGTCTTACCTGGTAAGTGAGATTCACAAATATTATCCGGTAAGCAGCATACCAGGTAAATTGTTACATACGATATCGTTTTGAGAGATTAAAATATTACCTGATATGGTAGGTGATACTGTTCAATTTTACTGGTAAGCTCTTACCGTGTAAGTGTTTAAGTAAACAACTTCTAAGACAAAAATAAAATAAAAAGAAACTGTTAAGGTCTTATACAAGAAATTAAGTTTTTGTTAAAGATAATTACGCTCTTCAAGGAGATGAACTTGCAAGAATCACATCAAGACAATTAGAAGCACGTCGATAACAATGACATGGATGCATGTCATGGTGAAAAAACAATGGGTTTGTATATTTACAAATAGGGTTTATTTTATAAAAGTGCATCCAACTTGTCACAAAAAGTTATTACATGTAGTGAACTTTAATTTTTACCTTTTAGCGTATCAATACTTTAAAAATATTCCATTGTATGTATCTAACTGTTATAGCAGGTTACCCACTGATGTGACACCGATTTTAGTAACGTGGCAGTTGACTAGGTGCTGACATGCATTATTTGTGTTTTAAAATAATTGCAAACAAAAAAAATAATAAAATAGAACAAAACAAAAAACCTAGTTAGGGTTCTCCTTGAACCATACTGTTGACCAAAAGGAAGAAAAAGAAGAAATCATCATCGCCAGCGTCTCACCGGCCGTCGTCACTACCACCTTCAATCTAAAGCAGACCATCGATTTCTATCGAGTTCGAACTAGTTTCATCGAGTTTGAACCAGACCATCGAGTTACCACCACCAGTCGGCCGCAATCATTACCACCAACGGTCGCCATCGTTACCACCGAGTTCGAACTAGACCATCGATTTCCATCGATCTAAAGCTTACACCCAGTTCCATCGATTCCTAGAGGGTTCAAGATTTCTAGAGGGTTTAGATTTCCATATCGAAGCAAACACAAAATCGAAGGTTCGGTTTGCTCTATCTGCATCGCGTTGTTTGAAGGTTCGATGTCCTCTTTCTTCATCTTCTAGGGTTTTCATTTTCATTTTCATTTTCATCTTCAAGGGTTCTACCCAAAACCCCCAAATCATTCTCCCCCAGGTTTAGATTGTTGGGTTTTGTGTTAGGATTTTGTTCTTGATGATAGAGATGAATATTAAGGACCAAACATGCGTTTGTTAGGGTTTTATTCTTGGCGATGAAGATAAACATTAAGGACCAAATCTGGATTTGTTCATCCTTTTCGTTTCATTTTCTTCCTTTTTGGTTTTGATTTACCAGGGTATTATTAGGTTTTGATTAAGGACCAAATCTTCTTTGATATATCTTTGAATTATTTTGGTTTTGAATAACTTTTGATTAAGGCCCAAATCTGGGTTTTGTTCTTGTTCATCTGGGTTCTTGTTCATCAGCTTAATGTTCATCATCATCATCATGATCCGGGTTCTGAATTTTTGTTTAGTTATGTGTATTTAAAAAAATTATAAAGTTATAAAATTTACCGGTTACCTGTTGGATGGGTAACTGGATACATGCAATGGAATTTTTAAACAATATTGATATGCTAAAAGGTAAAAATTGAAGTTCAGTACTAGGGGTGTAAACGAGCCGAGTCGGGCTGAGTATCAGGTAGTTCGAGTTGAGTCGTTAGTATCTCGAGGTTGAGTTTATTCGAGTTGAGCTTTGACCGAGTCGAGTTTTAACCGAGTTTTGACCAAGTCGATCTCGAGTAGCTCGCAAGTTGTCTTGGTTTAAGCCGAGTATCAGGTAGTTCGAGTCGAGTCGTTAGTATCTCGAGTCGGGTCGTTAGTATCTCGAGTCGGGTTTTATTCGAGTCGAGTTTTGACCGAGTTTTGACCGAGTCGATCACGAGTAGCTCGCGAGTTGTCTCAGCTCATTTACACCCCTATTCAGTACATATAATAACTTTTCATGACAAGTTGGATATACACTTTTATAAAGTAAACCCTTACACAAACCAATTATACTAATTAAGATCTAAAAAATGCATACGAGTTGAGGTGAATGCTCTTCCAAATATTAGGTAGTTGTAGTTACATATGTCAAATCCTTTATGAAATGGGTGGGGGGACATGGACCCGGAAAAAATATAACTAGAAAGTTATTTCAATAGTAACTTATACAAACAAGATTTTTTTTCCTTCTACATTGGTATAAGAATTGACATGATTCACTCTTAAACCCATGAGTAGTAGATAAGAGCAAAACTCGAAAACTATTATGTATTTGAATAGGAACTAGTGTGGTCGGATATGCGATAATATAGATATAATTATATCAAGAGCAAATAAGGGAAGAGAGAAATTACAAGTTTAATCCATGTAGTTATACATTTTTAACGGTCCTTGTACTTCTTCTAAAAAAATAACAGATTGTGTCCTCATAGTTACAGTTTTACAGGTTGTTGAGTCCTTTATGCAACCACAAGTAGGGGTGTACACTGGCTGGGTTGATCGAGTTAAGGGCATTTCAATAATTCAACCCGGTATTGGCGGTCTGAAATTTCTTCAACCCAATCCAAACAAAAGTTCAGCCCAACCCAACCCAACCCGTTTAGGTTAATCGGGTTAGTCAGACTATGTTTAAAATTAGGTAATAAACCTAAAACGAATGAATAGTTAAAGCGTTAAAGGTGATTTATGCATTGCTTTCAGGTGTTAAAATACACAAAACTACTTTACTTAGTTTTCATATGTGTGTGTGTGTATATGATTTAACACACACACACACACATAATATATATATATATATAAATGGTAAAGAAATTTAAAGTATATACATATGAACAGGCTATATAACGGTGTAAATATCTAATGTACATATTAGTACAAGCTTAACAATCAAATTAAATTCAAAAAATAAAGAGATATCAGGTCGGTTGCGTTGGGTTGGGTTTGCTTGATGCTAGCCCGACATCAACCCAAGACCTATGGTTTGAAACAATTTTAACCCGATTAAATGTCGGATTGCTTCGAGTTAGGTTATTTTGCATCAGGTTAGGTTAGGTTCGTCGGGTTTTTGAACACCCCTAACCACAAGGACTCGGGCTCTTGTCTTGTTGACATACTTAGGGACGTAACTCGTCGAAGAAACTAACCACAAGGACTCCCGTTGAATTCTTAAAAGAATGACAAGAATTATTAAAAGCATCTAAACCATAGGGACTTTACTAAAAGAAAGATTGTCATGTAGTGTGAGTGTGTTATAAAAAGATAACCTTTTTAATTGTCGGAAATTGACACACCATGTGAAATTGTGATTATAAATGTTCCGAATTGGATTGCCTTTCTTTCAACAGTAACCTCACTCTCTTGATCTGCTTAAATGTCGATAAGCACCATGGCTATCAACAGAATAACTGCCTCCTCCTCCGCTTCACCGCCGTTGAAGCCGTCCATAGCTTCGCCGCCTCCGCCGACCTCGCTACCGGTCCGTACGATTCCCGGCAGCTACGGCCTGCCGGTGCTCGGACCGTTAGTCGACCGCCTTAACTACTCCTGGTTCCAAGGAGCCGAGCCATTCTTCAAAAAACGGATCGAGAAGCACCAGAGCACGGTGTTCCGAACGAACGTTCCGCCGTCGTTCCCGTTCTTTCTCGCGAATCCGAACGTTGTCGCGGTGTTGGATTGCAAATCGTTCGCTCATATGTTCGATATGGAGATCATCGAGAAGAAGAACATCCTCGTCGGTGATTTCATGCCGAGCACGAAATTCACCGGCGATCGGCGTGTTTGTGCTTATCTCGATCCGTCTGAACCGCAACATACGCAGGTAGGTTTCGGTAATTTTACATATTTTCACTCAATTTTTCGTTCGATAGTATTTAGAGGTGCTTATGACTTATCTTTTTTCGTGAAGTGTTTAAATCACCTTGTCTCTTTACGGAGAAACTGATAAGGAATTTTTTTTAGAAAACTAAAACATTTTAATTTAAAAAGAAAAAAGATAAGCTGATAAACACTTTTCGTCGTAAGGACTCTGTTCAATCTGGAACAGATCCGCATTTTGGACCGGAAATTAGACGAGTTTATTCATGTATTCCCAACGATTTTTTTGGAACCATTAACGTGTTAGCGAATCTAGAGTAAACACCGTCTAAACATTTTAGGTGTATTTCCAAATAAAGAAATAACGATATAATTGAACAATAATTATTTGGCGTCACATTAAATACACCTTATCTTTATTCTTAAAATAACTAGAAAATCCGACAACGCATATGTGAAATAACGATATTTAATTGAACATTATGGCTTTAGTTTTTAGATTTTTTTTTTTTAATTAAGCACTTTTCTTTAGATTTCTAATCTAACTTCTATACATCTTAATTATCTGAGTTTTAGGGGTGGTTTGCTTAAACACTTATCTGATAGACATTTATTGGATAAACGTTAAGCAAACGAACCTTAAAGCTAATTGCTAAGAAAACATTTAGGAGTCATTTGGTTTTTGAAATCTGATGGGATTTACATTTCATCTAAAATCTTGCATTAGGTAACAGGTCTCTTCAGAATTCCATAAATTAAGAAGTTAAAAAAATAATTGGAGTAATTAATATTTCAGGAGATCCAATAAAATTTATTTGTATTAATATTTAAAAGTATTTATTTTTTAATAATCAATTACTAAAAGACAATGCTATTTATATTCTTATATATGTCAAAATCAAGTAAATTTTATCTAAAAGAGAGTTTAAAACAAGTGTTGGATTACCTTTTTTAAGTCTATGAGAAATCTATAATAACATAGTGATTGGCGTGTATTTTAAGGGGCACCCTTCTTTAATCTCCTACCCATTTACTCTTCTTCTTAGCAGCCCGTACCCATAAAAGTCCGTTAACAAGTGAGTTAAAACGGACTTAGCATTAAAAGACAAAAAAATACCAATGTTGACCGGATCCTGTTAACTTAGGTCCGTTAAAACAGATCTGCGCAAAACAAAAAAAAGGTAGGGTTTTGACTTTCTTTGACGTATGGGAGTTTAACTCCTTTAACTCATTTGGGTTAAACCCTGCTAAGTTTAACTCCCTTGAGTTTAACTCCCTTAACTCTTTTAACTCCCTTAGGTCAAAGGAGTTTAACTCCCTTGAGTTTAACTCCCTTAACTCTTTTAACTCCCTTAGGTCAAAGGAGTTTAACAGCCCTAGGTACCTACCCAAAGGAGTTAAAGTTCCCTTGGTCAAAAAAAGTCAAAATCCTATTCTTTTTGTTTTTTTGTGTCGGGTCCGTTTTAACGGACCTAATGGACCTAAGTCAATAGGATCAGGTCAATATTGGTATTTTTTTTTTTGTCTTTTAGTGCTAGATCCGTTTTAACTCAGCTGTAACGGACTTTCATGGGCATAGACTATTAAGAGGGAGAGTAAATGGGTAGGAGTTTAAAGTTGGGTCTATGGGTCTGGGAGGGTCTATGGGTCTACGGATCTATCACATATACACCAAACTAACATACTCTTAAAATGAACTTCTAAACCCACATAACTGTTTACGACGGGACTCGAAGCTATAATCACAAGAGAATGGAAAACACCTCATTAACACTCCACCATGCCACTAAGCTATAAGCACTTTTGCAAGGTAGATGCTCTTAAAATGACAAAACTATTTGTGTATTTTTCATCGTAGGTGGAAAGATTTATTTTGGTTATATTATCTCCTACGTAGGATTGCGTAATCGTGGCATTTTTTGTGTGGTTTGAGGAAGTGGGTCGATAAAACATTATGGTCAACCTTTAAGTATTTTGGTCAGTCAACTCAGTTAACTAAAAGGTTGAATACCGCATGTTATATTAAAAATTTTATACTTAGAGATAGAAGCAGTCTATTAATAAATTATTTTTCTCTTTAAATTATTATTTTTTAAAAATTTCTATTGGGCATTTTACATAAAGAAAATATCGTTCTCTTTTCAACTTTCTCTATTTTAAAGATAAATTTGAAAAAACTGTTATAGCATCAAATTAACTCAAAATCTTCAATTTTTTTTTTTTCATTTTAAAGAAACCGTTTGAGATGCTCTTAATATTTTATTTTGTTTTTAGTTTTGATTACTTAAGTTGGAAAATACAGATTTTTTATATTTTAATTTTGATGGTTAGCTAGAGAATCTTCCATCCTGCATGAAATCCTTTTCTAATATCAATTCAGCCCAACACAATATCAAATCAAATCATCAATTATATCACATCAAAATATTCGTGACTAAAAACATAACGTGCCGTCCACGGTATAAAATTGGGGATTTTGGCCGGTATGCCCAAAGTCCTACCCCTACTTTAACCTCCTACCCTTTTTCTCCCTAACTTTGCACTGCATGCTCCCACAACGCCGTTATGAAGTCCGTTATAACGGACTTAGAGGTTAAAAAAAAAAAAAAAAAAAAAACTAACCATATTCAGTCAAACAAAAAGTGCGTTATAACGCCGTTATAACGGCCTTAACGCTGTTATTGACCGTTATAACGCACTTGCAAGTGAGTTATAACTCACTTGCAAGTGCATTATAACGGTTCATAACGGCGTTAAGACCGTTATCACGCACCTCTTGTTTGACTGAATATGGTCAGCTTTGTTTTTTTCTTTTTTTTTCTTTTACCTCTAAGTCCGTTATAACGGACGTTATAACGGCCTTTAGGGGGTATGGGGTGCAAAGTTAGGGAGAAAAGGGGTAGGAGGTTAAAGTGGGGGTAGGGCTTTGGGCATACAGGTCAAAATCCCATAAAATTGGCATTAAAAATTATTTAAAGAGTATATTATGGATTTGGTCCCTGTAGTTCTCGTTTTTTTTACTACTAAGGTCCCTAAACTAGAGAAATTATGGATTGGGTCCATATGGTATTCAATTTTGCACTACTAGGGTCCCTCTCCTTAACTTTGTTAACGGAGACTCCGTTAACTCAGGTGTATTAAAGTCATTTTATCTATTTTTATATTAAATTATTTTTTATATTTTTTAATTTTTTTAATTTTTTTAATTTTTTTTCTTTTTTATATAATAAGGTCCTCTCTCTCTCTCTCTCTCTCTCTCTCCTCTCTCTCTCTCTCTCTCTCTCTCTCTCTCTCTCTCTCTCTCTCTCTCTCTCTCTCTCTCTCTCTCTCTCTACACGTATCATTACCTACAACCCCATGTCTACCTTCATCGTCATTCTTCAACCCTCAAAACAATTGCGGATAAACAATTGTATTAATGTTGCTTAATTAACCCAATATAATCAATGAAAAAATGTTTTATGTTAAAAACATATTTTCTCCAACTTAAAAATACAAAAATGTTACATTTATATCAATAGATGGAACGACATATGCAAAAAATAAACTAAGTAGAAATAAAATTTTCATTTCCCTCAATTTAATCAGGATTGAAAATTAATGGATTTGCAGGAAAGATTTCATTATATAATATCAGACTAATTATCATTCACATTTTTTATCTTGCAATACCCCTTATCAAAAATCTTTATAGGAACCAAGCAATAATGCTAGCATAGCTATTAAAGATAAATATAATGTTTTTTTAAATATTTTTATTTTATATTCTATTATAAAAAGATAAGACATATGTACGATATTCTATGAAAAAACATCTTAAGCTAAAAAAACTATTGATATTTGATGTGGCATGAAAGATAAGAAAAAATGTGATAGATAAGACATATGTACGATATTCTATGAAAAAACATCTTAAGCTAAAAAAACTATTGATATTTGATGTGGCATGAAAGATAAGAAAAAATGTGATAAAAACAAAGATTATGTGATTCATGATTTATTTAATTATTTATTGCTATATAATTGCTATATAAACAAATAATATTACAACAAAAAGCACATCAACGTCAACATCTTGGGACCAATAATTGCGATATTTTGGTGGGAGATTTTAACGTTAGATTGTAGAGACTTTTTGACGTTATTCAAGAGATGGCCTTTTCAGTTTTGTTTCGTTGCACAGCTATTATTCACGTGAATACAGGAAGAGTCTTGTTATTTGGTTTTTGTCAAGATAGTCGGGTTTTTTAGGTGGCGTTTGGTTCGTAAATTTTGAAGAAATTTTATTTTAATTATGTCAATCAAACAGTTAGTTGAGAACATTTCATTCCAATTTTATTTTAATTATGTCACAACCAATGTGGTTCTTATCATCACTCTTATCAAGTAAGATTTTCGGCCCTTATCATGTTTATCCGCAAGGTAAGTGATGCGTTAAGCACTTATAGGATAAGTGTTTAGTAACCGACACCTTAGAAAACATTTCGACGATTACATTTGTTTTCTAGTGATCGGTTTAATTAATTTCTGTATTGATAATGGCAGCTCAAGAACTTCACGATGGACATGCTGAAACGGAGCTCCACCGTCTGGCTCCCGACCCTAACCAGCTTGCTAGACGACATGTGGGACACCGTTGAATCAAACCTCACCTCTGGACCAGTCGGCTACATCGTCCCCATTCAGAAGTTCCTTTTTGCCTTCTTATCTCGCTGCATTGCCGGAGCCGATCCCCAAAACTCACCCGATATGGCCGAGAACGGTTGGTTACGCATGGACCGCTGGCTTGCCGTTCAGATCCTCCCCACCGCCCCAATTAACGCCTTCCAACCGCTAGTTGAGATCTTCCTCCATTCCTTCCCTTATCCTTACTTCCTAGTGAGTCGGGATTATAACAAGCTATACGAATTCATCGAGAAAGAGAGCAAAGAAGTAATTGAACGAGGCCAAACCGAGTTCAATCTTAGTAAAGAGGATACCATCCATAATCTCTTGTTCACCCTCGGCTTCAACGCCTTTGGCGGGTTTTCGATCTTTTTCCTAAGTTTGTTATCCACATTGGGGTCCGACAAAACCGGTATCCAAGAAAAATTACGGAAAGAAGTGAGAGAAAAAATGGGGGGTAAGGGATTGAGCTTCGGTGCCATAAAAGAAATGGAACTCGTTCAATCATTTGTTTACGAGACGCTGAGGCTGAGCCCGCCTGTACCGTTACAGTATGGGCGGGCACGGAAGGACTTCAAGCTAAGTTCTCATGACTCGGTTTTCGAGGTGAAAAAAGGCGAGCTGATTTGCGGGTATCAGCCGCTGGTGATGAAAGACCCGAATGTGTTCAATGACCCGGAAACATTTGTGGCGGACCGGTTCACGAAGGAGAAGGGTAAAGAGTTGTTGAATTATTTGTATTGGTCCAATGGGCCACAAACAGGGGAGTCAAGTGCCTCGAACAAGCAGTGTGCCGGGAAGGACTTTGTTCCGCTCACAGCCTGTTTGTTTCTAGCGCACTTGTTTCTGAGGTACGACTCAGTGACAATAGCGGATAATTCGTTCTCGGCTGTTGAAAAAGCAAAGTAGGGAATTGCGTAACGACATTCGATGTCTAAGGGAGTATTTAATTTGTGCTTCTAGAGTATACTTGGCTATTGTTAATTACAAACATCGACCGTTATCCGTCATCTAGAATAAAAACAGCAAATCGTAATACCACGACGTTCCCTGACTTGTCCATACGTGTTGCTAGCAGTAGGACAGTGGAAATCCAGAAAGGTCCAAGGTTCAAAGCTTGGCACCGCCACCACTTGCTGTTGACTTAAAGTGGGTTCCACCCCCGATGGTTGTGGGACCAATACGATAGGAGGCTTCAAAGTTCAAAAGGTATTACCTTTAAACTTCCTTTGGTTCGTGGAATTTGATAGGATTTAGAATTTCAATCTCATGTTTGGTTCTAAAAAAATGTTTGCATAAAAAAATAATGGGATTTGATTGAAATCCTATGTATTTTACATGTTGTCCTATGATTTATATGTAATAATGTTTTATAATATCTTAAAACATAATAAATTTGTATTTTAATTAGTTTTATAATTTGTTTATGTGAATTATTTATAAAGAATGGAATTCAATTTTATTTCAAATACTACTATCTAAACACACCAAAGATTTCAAAACCCTTAACAAAATTCAAATTCTTCAAAAGCATTTCATTAAACAAAACATTTTATCAAAATTTGATTATGGTTACGAGTCTCAATCCAGGTCTCGGTCCCAATGCAGTTTTCTACAAAAATATTTTTTACACAAATATGTTATACATGTTTACGTGATTATGATTTTAAAAATCACGTATTAAACTTAGGGATGACAATGGGCCAGACTCGAGTGGTTTATTGGTATCCATATCTAAATAAATAACCAAAATTGTCGTCGTAAAAGCTAAGATCCCCAACGGGGATCTTAACAGGGATCCCCACCGAGCCCCCTCACAATCCTCATTGGTAAACCCGTTAAAGGTAACAATCCCCATTTTTCATTGCTTTCCCCATTCCCGATTGGTTATCACCGCTCCTAAAATAAAAACTACAGGAAATTAAAGATGAGTTCATGAAGGTAAGAGCACTGTATTAACAAAAACGAGAATTACAAGAAGATGGTAGTAATAGAACTATTCTAAAGGGGTTCGCTGCAACAACCGCCAAGGCTTAAGGCTTAAGTCCACGCCACATTAAGCTTGGTGCGCCCTTTTCAGTGTCTTATTCGTTAGTTTTAAATACATAACCCAATTTAAATTGATAATGTCATTAAATTATTAAGTAATAATAGTGTATATAGACGCATACATATAGGATAAAGTTTAGAGAAAACCTTAAAAAAATGAAAAACTACGAACCTTCTAGTAGTCATTCATGACATATAAGTTTGTAACATGTACAAGTGCAAAAAAAAAAATTAATTCACCACCAAATTGTTCCTTAGTTTTCCGTTAGTGGCGAACCTAGGGATTTTCTTGAGCGGGTGCGCCTTTAAGTTAGACCAAAAACCCGTAAAACAACCACAAGGCTTGTGACGTAACGGTAAGTCCTGTGGGGGATGTGGAATTGTGGATGGTATCTCATTCACCCCATGTTCGAGTCCCTTCGTGCGCTTCTTGTGGCCAGGCTTAGTCTTAGACGGCCGAAGTTTCTTTCGGTTCTAAATTGCCAAGGATGTAGTCTAGGCGAAGCCTAGATGAACCTTATTAAAAAAACCCATAAAACAGTGAGTTTTATTGGAGGGGAAAAATTGATGCAGTTTGACGTCAAGGAACGTTAAATATATCAATTTTACGAGTAACACACTTTTACAAATTGAATCGACCTTCACCGTTTGAGTAAACACAAGACTGTCTTATACAGCCCAACATGTTTTTAGTTGAGTTCACCACTACAAATTTATTTTATGTTGGTTGATTTTAAAAATATTCCAACTTTTAATATTTGATCATTAAATCAATGGCAAAAATTAAATAAGAATTGAAATCTAACAATAACATAAAAAAAGTTAGTGATAAATAAGATAATATATGAAATTAAAAAAAATCAAATTAGAATTACAATCTAACAACAATATAAAAAAGACGACATTCATCGTGATGTCGTTTGGATTGACGAACGCACCGACGGCGTTCATGGACCTGATGAATAGGATGTGTAGACCGATGTTGGATAGGTCGGTAATCGTATTCATAGACGAGATACTGATCTATTCCAAGATGAAGGAGGATCATGTGGAGCACTTACGGGAGGGTATCAAGGTAGACCCAACTAAGGTGGAAGCAGTGATGAAATGGGAGACCCCGAAGACTCCCATAGAGATTAGGAGTTTTCTTGGATTGGCCGGGTACTACGGCCTGTTCATTCATGATTCCTCTAAGATAGCGGTACCGTTGACGAAGCAGACTTGGAAGAATGAGAGGTTTGTTTGGGGCGAGGAACAGACAACAGCATTCTAGACCTTAAGGAGGAAGTTATGTGAGGATTCGGTGTTGACGTTACCGGAGGGAGTTGAGGACATGACAGTCTACTGTAATGCCTCTTATCACGGGCGGTTGTGTCCTCATTCAAAAGGGAAGGGTGATTGCCTATGCGTCTCGTCAACTAAAGACGCATGAGGTGAATTATCTGACTTACGATTTGGAGTTAGCAGCAGTGGTGTTCGCGCATAAGCTATGGCGGCATTACTTGTATGGAGTGAGGTGCACCTTTTATGCGGATCACAAGAGTCTCCGTTACTTCATGGACCAACAGAACCGGAACATGAGGCAACATAGGTGGTTAGATGTGGTGAATGATTACGATTGTGAGATCCTCTACCACCCGGGAAAGGAGAATGTGATGGCAGATGCATTAAGCAGAAAGGCAAGTAGCGTCCTTCTCTGGTACCTTTGACGAGGTTGACGGTAACGACATCACTTTTTGACGTGATACAACAGACGCAAAGTGAAGCAGTTAAAGAGGAGAATAAAAAGAAGAATCGGATAAAGGGTTAGGCAGCTCAGTTAGTGACCGATAGTCGAGGTCTATTAACTCATTATGGTTGAGTATTGGTGTCAGTGTCATGCGAGGCGAGGCAGACCCTTTGTGCAGAGGCCCATAAGTCTAACTTCTCTATTTATCCTGGTGCGACAAGGATGTATAGAGATCTGAAGACTGATTATTGGTGGCCAGGCATGAAGAGGGATGTGGCACGTTATGTGGAGAAGTGTCTGACTTGCCTACGTGTGAAGGCCAAGCACCAGAGACGTCACGAGAAGCTGCAGCCATTGGAGATACCCGAGTGGAAATGGAAGCGTGTGACTATGGATCTTATTACCGGACTAGCACGGACGTCTAGGAGTCACGATGCTATTTGGGTGATCCTGGATCGGCTGACGAAGAGTGCTCACTTCATTGTGATCAAGGAGAGTTCTTCTGGGGTGTGATGTGCGAATATATATATATATATATATATATAAATTAATTAAATAAAACAAACCAAGTTTTACCCTTGAGAGTACCCAACTATTAATCACACATTCACAGGAAAGCGTACCTGATCGGGTATAATATTGTGTAGGTAAGTCCAAGTATCGTTCTTACCACTGGGAACAGTGAAGCTATCGTTATTTAGCCTATCAATCTTACTAATTAAACACAAAGATTATGTTTTTAAAGAGGAGTTTTGGAATAACTGCAAGAAAACAATTAACAAAACTAGATATTAAAGGTTGAAACTTTATAATGAAAGAGACAAATACCTACTATGGTTATGGAGATTCCCTTTTTAGATGATTTGATTAAACTCATAAACCCTAGATAGATGACAATTGTAAAAATTTAAGCCTAAGCACCCTAAGAATACCTTGTGATTGTTAACCGAATGGTCTTCCAGCCCCGAATATAAGGATGAAATCCAAATATTAGTTACCCTATCTATGGCCAAGTCATGGGACCCTACTATCCAATCTACTTTTGGTCAAATGATTGCTTACCACGTCACAAAGGTGAAAAGTAAGAGGTTGATTCTCCAAGCGGAGTCTATTCATTAATTGTCAGATAATAATACACCCAACAAATAAATTCAAGTAGCCACAGGTTAAAACAATAGATAGGAATCACAAGACAAACATTCAAAAGTCATAAATCTGTTAATTCAATAAATAAATCAAACCATCTTCAAAGTTCTTCAAGCCATAGTAAGTACTTTAAAACATCTAGTCACTAAACATGATTAAAGCTAAGCAAAGAATAAGATATGAACACATTAAGCACATCGTGTAGTAATTAAGGAGATAACACCAACAAGACGACTCCGGGTGTAGACCGGTATTAAATCTCTGACTTTAAGCACCGTCCTTGATTGTAGGCTCACACGCTACCCTCCGATATCTCCTCTC
Organism: Centaurea solstitialis; assembly: GCA_030169165.1. Classification (NCBI taxonomy): domain Eukaryota; kingdom Viridiplantae; phylum Streptophyta; class Magnoliopsida; order Asterales; family Asteraceae; genus Centaurea; species Centaurea solstitialis. The sequence continues at coordinate 32,967,493 of CM058041.1, forward strand.
CACTAGAAAACCCTAACTTTTATTTAAGAGTTAATTGCAACATGTGAAAACTGGAGGGCTGAAGGCTGTATTTAAAGGCAGATTCGATCCACCTTGCGATCGCGAAAGTGGGTTTCGCGACGCGACGCAAGGCCCTAAAAGCTTCCCAATTTGGTAATTCTTGAATATTCTAGAAGCTTCCCAGTGTTGTTGACAATTTTCGCGACTCTAAATCCATTTTTTGCGACGCCAAAGATCGACATAAAAGAATCATTCGAAATTAGGGCTCACTTCGCGACACGAGATTGCCATCTCGCGTTTGCAAGATTGGTCTGTCTTGTACCAAAATTCACTTTTCTTAGTTTTATGCCTCTTTTTGCTCTTTTTGCTCCAAACGCCTTCAAATCCTGTAAAAGTAAAAAGGAAAGATATCTGAAGGTAAAACATATCAAAAAGTGGGATTAAGTCACTAATTAGCTCATCCAAAACATTTATAATTTTGGTGGTATCAGGGTGTTAGCGGACATTTACGTCCGGGAGATAGTGACTAGACACAGAGTACCAGTCACGGTGATTTCGGATCAGGATGTTCAATTTACATTGCGTTTCTGGGGGAGATTCCATGAGGATTTGGGCATTAAAGTTTAGTTCAGCACCGCGTTTCATCCGCAGACCGACGGGCAGAGTGGGAGGACGATACAAACTCTCGAGGATATGCTAGGAGCTTGTGTTCTTGATTTCGGAGGCAGTTGGGATACGCATCTGCCGTTGGCAAAGTTCTCGTACAACAATAGCTTCCATGCCAGCATCGTCATGCCCCCTTATGATATGTTGTATGGAAGGAGGTGTCGGACTCCCATTTGTTGGGGAGAAGTGGGACAACGGGAGTTAGGAAGTACGAAGATTGTCTAAAAGAAGACTGAGAGTATTCAATTGATCCGTGATAGACTGAAAACTGCTCAGAGTCGTCAGAAAAGCTATGTGGATAAGAGACGGTCAGACTTGGAGTTCAATATAGGAGACAACATGCTTATGAAGGTGTCACTGTGGAAAAGGGTGATACATTTTCGTAAAAGAGGCAAGTTGGGTCCAAGGTTTATCGGGTCATTCAAGAGAGTCGCTCGAGTTGGAAAGGTTACGTACTGACTCGAGTTACCGCCAAAACTCGGTCAGATACACAACACTTTCCACGTATCGCAGTTGAGGAAATGTATGGCGGATGAGTCAGAACACGTACCGATTGACGCTATTCAGGTAGACGAGCGACTCAACTACGTGGAAAGACCGATAGCAATTTTGGAGAGAAAGACCAAGTCCTTAAGAAACAAGGACATTGGGATAGTGAAGGTCCAATGGGAGCATAGGAAAGGCTCCGAATGGGCGTGGAAACCGGAGGACGAGATGAGGAGGAACTACCAGAGTTGTTCCAAGCTTAGACAATTTCGAGGATGAAATCCTGATAAGTGGGGGAGAGTTGTAACGCCTCGTTCTCTAAATTACGTATTTGACTAAGTTAAGTTGATTTTGAGTGGTTAGGTTAATTTTAGGAGTTAAAGGGCTAAACTGTTAAATCCAAAAGTTAAGGGCTGGTTAGTAGCATGTATTTAAGAAGAAGGAAGTCTCCACTCCTCTGTTTTGGTATTGGACGTTTCCAGAGAACGAGAAAGAGAGAAAGAGAGGCGATTTGGGAGAAAGCAAGGATAGAGGGGCAAAAATTGGTTGTCACAAACCAATTGTTGAAAGTCACTATCGGAAAATTGAGTTCTCATTGACTCAAGCGTTCACGGTAAGTGTTAATTGTGTTGGTTATGTTGATTTCGAGTTAGAGTTTATGGGTTAGGGTTAGGTTTTGGATTGATGATCATCGAATCATCAATTGCATGTTGTTTGATATGGGATGAATGTATAAACTTGTTTATGGCTGGATTATTTCGAAATTGGAGTTTGGGGTTGAAAGCCCTCATGTATGGTCATAACCCGCGACTGGAATGTGGTCTGCGGGTATCGACAGGTAAGCCGTGGGTAGGAACCCGCCAGCAAGACGTCGATCCCATTGTCTCGATTTTGTACTTGTTCCAATCGGGCTCGTTTGGGGTTTTCTTGTTTATACTCCCCTAAGGGATGTTGAAACATGATGTTTGGTAAAGTTTGGGAGAAATTGGTCAAGGGTTGTTATGTCATTTCAAGTTAAGAGTTGCAATAGAGTTAGAAACCCATTTTGGGGTTACGTTTTGATATGTGTATGCATGTGTATGTGTTTTAGGTGATACGCAGTGATTATATAACTTGTGAAGTGCTTGCTTTACTAGCATCTTGTTATGTGAGTACTCTACCTACTCTATTTATGGTTATATGTACATGTTTATGATGCATGTGTGATTATGTGTATGTGTTGGCATGTAAAATGGATGATAGTACCTATGGTGGTAGCAATACCCCTAGGGAAGATATATGGATGTAGGCTTGGTACCAGTGTTATTATTCTTCCTTGATGGTATTGAGCCATAAGGAAGGGGAGACAATTGCATGTATGTGATTACTATGTGTTTATTGTCATGTATGCATGATGGTAAGTAGTTTAGGTGTGTGCTCACTAAGCTTTTATGCTTACCCCGTTGTTATTTTTTTTAGAGACTTGTACGTCTTCTAAAGACAAGGGAAAAGGACCCGCTTGATGGCTCCGAGAAGATTATGTAGCTCAGTGGCATGGTGTGATTGGAGAATTAAAAATGTTTCATTTATGGTCTTAAACGATTTTTCCTTTGGTAAAAGCCGGATATGTTTTTCTTAAATTGGTTTACAAATCAGTTGATTAACCTATGGAATGTTTGATACTATCTTGAGGATTTCATAAGTTTGAATACATGATGGTTTTGCTTGTTTGAAAATGTTAATGTTTAAAGCTTCCGCTTGTTAATGGTTACTTTTCCGTTAAAAGTGAGATTTAGAAAACAAGGTGTTACATTCATATTATGAATCTTCATATTCATAATACGAAAATCAAATTCATCTTATGAATCTTCAGATTCATAATATGAAACTTAATATTCACCTTATGTATATTCACTAGATGAAACTCAGATTCCTAATATGAAACTTCATATTCATAATACGAAAATCAGATTCATCTTATGAATCTTCTTATTCATTATACGTAAATTAGATTCATCTTATGAATCTTCAAATTTATTATAAAGTCACATAATAAATATAAACATAAATTCATGTTATGAATACAAAAGAATATGTCCATTTACATTTATATTCACCTAATGAATACAAAAAAAAATGTCCGTTTACATTTAAATTCATCTAATGAATACAAAACAAAATGTTCGTTTAAATTTAAATGTATCTAATGAATACAAACAAAATGTTGATTTACATTTATTCACCATATGAAATCATGAAGTTACAACCAACCACATATTTCAGTGACATTTCATCGAACACTTTCTGTGCACACCTCAAATCTTCAATTTGGAAATTGTTAAAATAAAAGTTCAGATGCAATTCTCTGAAACAAATATTTAATCTGGAAATTCAGTTCAACCAAAGATACATGAAGAATAAAAACCCTAGATAATCAATACATATGCCAAACATAAGAAAACAGTATTCAAGAAAATGTCAAAAGATTTTTCCTCTTAAACATAACCACTTAGAACTTAAAACATATTGATTAAAGCATTAGGGTAGGGCAGATAAACGCAAGGAAGATAAACACATGCTGTCGGAGATGAAGAGCTGTGACAGGAAGATAAACGCAGGCCGTCGAAGTTTTGACGGAAAGAGAGTGCACGTCGGCGGAGACACCAAGATGCGACCGGGAAAGAGGCAGCAATGTGACCGGTGGATTGGTGGCGGAGGTGATTGGTAACCGAAAAAGGGAGCCGGTGATGTTGAAGCTCGGTAAGGGAGGCCGTCCGAGGAGATGAAGGTTTGAGTCGCTGGAAAAAATGGTGGTTGAGAGGGACAGTGGTTTACGACTTTGATTTAGAGACACCAAGATGCGACCAGTGGACTTGTGGCGGAGATGATTGGTTGCCGAAGAAGGGAGGCGGTGACGTCGAAGACATGCAAGAGAGGTCATCCGGGAAGATGAAGGTTTGGATCACCGGAAAAAATGGTGGCTGAGAGGGTGGTTTAGGAGTTTGATTTAGAGGCACGTTGTTGGTCCCAAAGAGGTGACCTTCAAGCAAGGATAGTGTTTGGGATTATAGAAGGGGGGGGGTTGAATATAATCACACAAGTTTTCACTTTTAAATTCTTGTTGTATAAACAATATGAATTTACGGATTGTTGCGGAAATAGAAAAGACAATAAGTCTAAACTAAACAATCTAAGTTCTTTCACTATGCACTAGAGTGAGAAGATGTAAGAAAGAAGATAGAGGGAATAAAGAAAGAAAAGGATCCGGGTAGATTTGGGATGAAGAAGTAGTATGGAGAACTTCTCTTCAAGTCCTATTTATACCCAATGCATTAAATGCATGTAGACTCACTTTTGTGTACGTGTCACAATGTAAGTGGTCCTTTGTACAATTTACTATAAACAAATACTCTTTGCATGGTGTGCAAAAGAGGAAGTGTGTAAACAGTTGCCTTGAGGTCTGATAAGTACGGAGGGAACAGTAAAGAGACTGTCCTTATGTACTTTTGTGTCAGTAAAGGCGGATAATCCTTTTGTGCATTAGACTAAGACATTACACTAATCCTTTCAGGATCAGGATACTGATCAGTGACTAGAGTCCTGAAACTGATGTTGTTCAGGGTCACTTGTATCCTGATGAATCTTCAGGATGTCATACGATATTGAGCAGCCTGCTATCACTGAGTTCCGTCTTCAGATCACGAGCATGCTGTTCCTGTCATCAGCTAAGTCTTCGACGTTGCTGATGGTTCTTTGAGTATGATCTTGATGTCTTCAGGAGGTCTTCACTTCAGTGGATAGGATCAGTAGACTGCAGAACAGACTCGTTCGTCTCCTGATCCTGATCCTGATTACCATAAAAATAAGTTACAGCATAAGTAACATGGAATAACACTGAACAGATTCAGTGATAATTCTTCAAGCTATAACAGAAGTAAAAACCTATTCACTAAGTAAAGGTTCAGGATCATTATCATTTCATCAGGTCTTAGGAGAGCTGGATCAACAATCTCCCCCTAAATGATAATGATAAGACAACAGAGAAATTGTCTAAGTCTAGAAAGAAAAATAATTTCTAAGTCTAGATAAAACAGTAGGAAATAGAACTCATAAAGGTACATGTCCCATTTACTGTTTTGAGGGATCTTTTTCAGTACTATGATGGAATAAAGTACAATGCACTGAATTGCATTTTCATTAATCTCAATCAGGTTACAAGAGTAAAGAAAATACAAGAGTACATAAGTGAAGTACTGAAAGCAAAATTACAAAAATATTCTAACTATCAGAGTCTTCGCTAAATTCTTCAGTCTTGACTACGATTGGAACAGGAGTATTGCTGAAGGCGATTCTATGATCGAGTATAGCTCTGACAGTGCGAATAATCTCTTTATTATCTTGGTTTTTCTTGTCTCTTTGAGCAGTGAAGAGAACAGAAACCAAGTGTTCATATGGTGCTTCGTGTAGCTCGCTGAAATGCTGAAAGCGTAGAATCTTGGAGTTGTCGCTTACACAAATACCATGAACAGGTTCTCTGATGACTTGTCCTTCAGAGAGAGAGACTCCTGGAGGGAGTGAAAGATCAAGCATCGAGAGGTCCAGTGGTTTAACAACCATTCTGGGCATGCAAGGAGTTGGTCTCCTTGTTGAAGCACCGGCTGATCTTCGAACAGGTGGCTGAGGCAGTGCTGAAGAAGGCTGGAGAAGGTCATCAGGAATTTCGGTTGTTCTTCTGATACGTGCAATAAGTCCATTAATGACTTCTTCTACTTCAGCCCGATAGTTTCTGTTGGCTTTGGGAAGTAGGCTTCTGATTTCATTCCACTCTGACAAGTTGTATCTTTCCAACTTGTCAAGAGTGTGTTGCACATCCTTGACTCCTGAGCGTTTGACGGTGATCCATGTTTTTGCTCTTTTCCCGCGAGTTCGGCTGAGATGGATTCCGGAGATAGCAGCACCATGTTTTCTGAGGTGTAGGCGGTCTCGGCACCAGTCAAGCTCTGAGTTTACTTCTTCAGACTGAACTTCAGCGTTTCTGTTGAAGACCTTCAGCGCGGCCTTCTGTGCTAGAACAGGATCAGCACTTATTTCTGCATCTTCTTCAACAAAATCTGATGCAAGCCTTCGAGCGGCTTGAGCAGAGAGGAAGGCTTCCTTCTGCTTCTTATTGTGCTCCTCCTGAGCCTGTACAACATTGAAGTACTCCTCTTGCGATAGATAGGCGAACTCGGAGTCCCAAGAGGTACGAAGAGGAATTTTTACTCTTGTACTCTCGAGTCGCTCTATCACGGCGTCTAAACGCCCATCCCTGTTGACAATAGCAGAGTTGTCAGGGTAATTCTCACCTTCAGATCTAGGAGAGTTAGAGGGAGGAGATCTGGGATAAGAAGCAGGGGTAGAGAAGTCATCGGAGATGAATTCATCATCTGATGATAGGCAAATGGTTTCAGGAGGGGCTCTTATTTCAGGGGTTCTGGAAGAGGATGCTTCAGGGTTAAAGCGGGTTGGTTTAGAGGGAATGGATTCAGGGTTTATAGGAGTTACTCTGAAAGTCATTCTGCTTAATTCGGCTCTTGTCTGTTCTGATGGACTATTCTCCATGAGGCGAATAATCTCACCAGTGACAGAACCAAAGTTCACATCCTGAAAGTCAGAGTTATCTTGGTTTTCAGGTTCAGAGGTTTGTTTAGGAGAAGAATGAGGTGTTGGTTCAGGGGTAGGTTGTTTGGGTGGTTGGTAGACAACCATTTGTAGGTTGTTTATTGGAGAGTCTTCAGAGGAGGTGTCAAGGGTGATGGTTTCAGGTGTAGGTTTAGATTTAAGGAGAGTAGAGATTGGTTGGTTATCAGAGGATGAGGGAGAGGATGGTAATAGTAACGTACCAGGTGCACCGGGGTTCTCCCCCTGAGAGTGTGCAGGCCCTGGAGTAGGCGTTGAGGCTGGTACTTTCTCGACGAAGAAGTCGTCGTCTTCATCATCATCATCATCATCATCATCTTCATCATCCTCGTTTGTTCCCCCCTGTTCGGTAGTTCTCCAGTTGGTGGAGGGGGAATAAACGGAATGGTCTCTCGGCTGTCTCTCCCCCTCAACAGGTGCCTGTTGTAAGGCAGCTGTTGAAACACTCCGCTGGAGGAGAGAGGCCATGTTGGCGTTCAGCTTCCTGTTGATGAAGGAAGATGAGAGCAGGGACTGGAGAAGTTTCCTGTCGGCCGTGGTGAACGATGGCGGCGGAGGAGGAGCAGTGGTCAGAGTGTTCACTGCAGTGGCAAGTTCAGTCACTTTCTCTTGGAGGGCTCTAAGGCCAGTCTCCTGCGCATCCAACCTCTGCACCACAATTTGTTGGAAGTTGGTGGTGGAGGTGGAGTTGTTGTTGACCGCTGTGGAGAGAGCGGGTAACGCCGTGGCCTTCAGGTCGTCGACAGACGCCTGAAGGGAGGAAGAGGAGGTAGCCACCTGAGAGACCTTGTCATGGATGGCATCCAGACAAGGTATGGTGATGGTGACACCAGTAGGAGCAGGGGCGGCGGCGGCGGCAGCAGTAGCAGAGGCTGCGGCGGCTTCGGCGGCAGAGGCAGCGGCCTTGGCTGCTGCAAGCTCAAGCTCCAAGGCCTGAAGCTGGGCCTTGTGAGCGTCTTCCTGTTGCTGGAGCGCCGTGCGGACCTCCTGCAGTTGCCTTTCAGCGGATTGCCGTCGTAGCTCAGTTGCACTCAGCTGACGGTCGGCATCCGTGAAGATGAAATCGTTGAAGGGGTCATCCTGATGGAGTTGGGACTGCCCTTCAACTGCTGCTCCTAAAGAACCTGTAAACAGAGTAGCTAAGTGAGTACTAGAAGACTCATTAGCTTTCATAGAAGAAGAAACGGTAATATTATGCTTAAAAGTATTACCTGAGGCTAGGAGGGTATCAGAGCGATTACCCTCCACGTTCTCTGAGTGTTCGAGATGAACAACCTCAGGTTCTTGTTGGACAGGAGCAGAGATAGGAGTATCTGCAGGTGAAGAAGTTTTAGATAAAGGAGATGGTTTATTAAAAATTTGAGGCAGGGTAAGGTAGTATTTCTTACCAGCTGGTGCCTTCTTTTTCTTTGACGCCTTGGATTTGGCACGTTTGGGCTGAGGTGGAGGAGAGGAGCCAGAGGGAGGAGGGCGCTTCAGAGGCGCCGAAGAGGTTGTTGCAGCTGGGGAAGTCAGTATAGGGTTAGCTACTGACATAGCATGCATTGAAGAAGAAGAAGAAGATGGTTTGGAAGAGAAGAGAGAAAACATACCTTGAGCAGGAGCAGAGATGGGTTGTTCCTCTGCGTCTGGTTGTGCGTCAGGGACAACCAGGACTGCAGACAGAGGAACATCGTCTGATTTGGCAGACAGCTGCTCCAGAAACTTCACGCCTAAGGCGTAGTTGTTGAAGTTTCCCTCTGTTGGGTAATTGTCACCCATGTGCAGTGCCAGAACTGCAGTGAAGAACCGGGTGTAGGGGACGTTGACCACCCTGGTTCTGTGTTTGATTTTCTTGATCATGTCGTCCCAGATACAGCGGACATAGTCAAACTTGCGAATTTTGATCGCAGAGTAGACCATGTTCTGTATGACCGTGGGGAATTGCTACGTGCTCCCCGTCTTCCCTGTCAGACAGAGACCAAACGTGTTCCATATATAATAGAACGTTGCGTTTAGCCCCGTCTTGTGGACAGTGGCAGCAGTCTTCACCAGTGGGACGCCTTCCTTTACAGGCCATTTGTAGCCAATAGCATCCAGGAGTGCTATAACATCGTCCGAGGAAGGAGCAGGAGGGAACTTCTGCTTCTTGGGAAAGTTAAGGACGTTCCTCAGGGTCCCTATGCCGAACGAGATGATTTCGTCCTTGATTTGGAACTTGATCACCTCGTGCATCTTGCCCTTCGAGTTCCTCTCCTGGGCAGTGGTAGCAGTGGACCACAGCTGCAGGAGCAGGGGTTTGTTGGGCGCTGGGTTCAGAGTGAACGCCGTCTTCAGGGGACAAGAGAGAAGGAAGTCCCTGCCAGGCTTCAGAAACGCCTTGTTTGCAGGGAGGTCAAATTGCCCAATTAAGTTGTTGGGTTTGAACTGCAAGTCATGCTGAGGAATGACTATCGGAAGGTTTCCAGTAGCAGTCATCAGCGTTGTGGCCTCAGAGGAGAGCTGGGCGTCCAAGGATGTAGATGTAGTAGCAGCCATTCTGTTAAACATAAAAACAACATATGTGGATGATTAAGGATCCAAAATATGCATTTTTCTTCACTTTTCAATGAACACAGAATATGTTCATAAAAGTGGTGAAATCCTTTATACTTGGAATGGATTGGATACCAAAATACACAAAAGGAATGTGTTTTGGTATTAAAAAGAAACTTTTATTTTGATGAGTAGATATCAAAATAAGAGTTTATGATTGTTCTCTAAAAGAAATAAGAAAATCATATAAACTGTTTTAACAAAAATCTTAGAAGATTTTGGAAAAACTAAGATCAAACGGAGTGATCTTAGGGTTTTTGGAAAAACGTTTAACAAAATAAGTTGTTTAGGTGAAGAATGCCAACTTAAAATGTAGAAAGAACAAGAGTAAAGAAACACTTACGATGATCTTGTTAAAGAAAAGTGGTGAGTGTTCTTGGTGTTCTTGAGAGAAAAAAGTTCTTGCTTTTTCTTGCTTGATTTCTTAGAGAGAACTATGTGAGCGTAAAGAGTGTAATGGATTACGAGTGAGGTTTTTATACCTCGTGGTAGGAGAGAGAAAATGGATGAGAGAGAAACGGGCGGCTAAATTCAAACGTAATGATGAAAAAAAGGAAGTTCTACGCGCGTTCACGCGCCTGACACACGTCGTGGGGAACAGGAAACGTCCCATTACGTGTCAGTGCAGATGAAAAGTTTGTTTTATTTGAAAAGATAAAAACCGCCTTTTCAGGGGATAATTCCATTTTGATGAAAGATTTGTTTTCTTGGAATTGGAGTACTTATCAGATAAGCACTGTTTTGGGAAAAATCCTCTTATCACATTTAATGCGATAAGGTTTTAGGAGCAGAGGTACTTATCTGAGAATCATCAGTATACGGATATTGAACAAAGATTTTGTAAGTACTGAATAGAGTCATCCTCTGATGAGAGTTAGTTCAGGAGTTGTTAAAGAAAGAGTCCTGAGAATAGCTATTCTATAGGATTTAACAACTGTTTGTCCTGATAAACTTCAATCATCAGGATTTAACATCTCAAGTTCACTGATGAGCATATTGAAACGCGTTACATCCAGTGGTTTGGTAAAGAGGTCAGCAAGCTGATATTCAGTAGGGACAAAATGGAGTTCAATATCACCATTCATCACATGATCCCTGATGAAGTGATATCTCACTTCAATGTGCTTTGTCTTGGAGTGTAAGACAGGATTGTTGGCGATGGCTATCGCTGAAGTATTGTCACAGAAGATAGGAATTTTAGAAAGTTGTATGTCATAGTCCTGAAGTTGATTTCTCAGCCACAGGACTTGAGCACAACAGATTCCTGCTGCAACATATTCAGCCTCAGCAGTTGATGTGGACACAGAGTTCTGTTTCTTGCTAGTCCAACTCACCAACTTGCCACCAAGTAGGTGACACCCACCAGTGGTGCTTTTCCTGTCGATCTTACATCCTGCAAAGTCACTATCAGAATAAGCTGTTAGATCGAACCCTGAGTCCTTGGAGTACCAAAGACCCAGATTAGGAGTTCCCTTCAGATATCTGAAGATCCGCTTTACAGCGGTCAGATGGGATTCTTTGGGTTCAGCCTGATAACGAGCACATAAGCATGTAGAGTACATGATATCAGGGCGACTAGCTGTGAGATACAGCAGAGAGCCGATCATTCCTCTGTAGAGAGTCTCGTCAACAGGTTTCCCTTTGGAATCCTTGTCAAGTGACAGAGGAGGAGCCATTGGAGTCTTCATCGGTGTACAGGATGTGAGATCAAATTTCTTCAGCATCTCATGTACATATTTACCTTGATTGATAAAGATTCCCTTTTCAGATTGCTTGATCTGAAGTCCTAAAAAGAATGTTAGTTCACCCATCATAGACATTTTATATTCAGATTTCATGAGCAACTCAAACTTTTCGCAGAGTTTGGGATTTGTGGATCCAAAGATAATGTCATCGACATATATCTGGACAAGAAGGATATGCTTAGGATATTTCTTTAGAAATAAAGTGCTATCAATCTTTCCACGAACAAAACCTTTAGAGAGAAGAAAGGTTGAGAGGGTATCATACCAGGCACGAGGAGCCTGTTTTAACCCATAGAGAGCCTTGTTTAACTTGTAGACGTGATCAGGGAACTTAGGATCTACAAAGCCAGGAGGCTGAGCCACATAGACTTCTTCATTTAGTTTTCCATTCAGAAAGGCATTTTTAATGTCCATCTGATAAACCTTGAAGTTCATATGTGTTGCGAAGGCTAGGAAAAGTCGAATTGCTTCGAGCCTAGCCACAGGAGCAAAGGTTTCATCGTAATCAATGCCCTCTTCCTTCCTGTATCCCTGAGCCACAAGGCGAGCCTTGTTTCGAATAATCGTACCAATCTCATCAGACTTGGAATCGAATTTTCCAAGGTTATCTTTGTTGTTCAGGATGTAGCAAACACAACTAAAGATATGGAGATGTTCGATAGAGGGTTTCCTGTTACGAAAGAGTTCGTAAGGGGTTCTTCTGAAGCGCTTTACTATCAGGGATCGGTTCTGGGTATAGCAAGCAGTGTTAACAGCTTCAGCCCAGAATTGAGTGGCAAGGTTGGCTTCACTCAACATTGATCGTGCAGCTTCAATCAGGGTTCTGTTTCGTCTTTCAGCAACACCATTTTGCTGAGGAGTTCTCACAGATGAGAAGTTCTGAGAGATACCTTTCTGATCGAAGAAGGTTTCCAGGGTACTGTTTTTGAATTCAGTTCCGTGGTCACTCCTGATTGATCGAACAGTAAGGTTGTTGAGTCTTTCCATCTTCCTGACGAACAGAATGATTTCTTCAGGAGCATCACTCTTGGATCGAAGAAAGAACACCCAAGTATATCTGGAATATTCATCAACGATTACCAGAGTATATTTCTTTCCAGCAATGGATTGGACGTTGACGGGTCCAAAGAGATCCATGTGGAGAAGTTGTAGAGGAGAGCTGATGGAGGAAATCTGCTTGGACTTGAAACTAGCCCTGGTCTGTTTTCCTTTCTCACATGCTGAACAAAGAGACACCTTTGTATAGCGAAAGTCAGGAAGACCAATGACAAGATTGTTGATGCAGAGTTGATTCAGCGTCTTGAAGTTGAGATGAGAAAGACGCTTGTGCCAAAGCCAATTTGTATCAGAGGAAGCACGAGATACAAAGCAGAAGTTGTCAGTGGAAGTATTCATGTTGATGATGTAGATATCAGCATGTCTCACTCCAGTGAGAATAACTTCCTTTCTTCTGTTTTTGACTTTGCACTTCTTCTTTGAGAAGGAGACTTTGTGATTCTTATCACACAGTTGACTGATGCTCAGAAGATTATGCATCAGGCCTTCAACATAAGCAACTCTTTTGAACGTAGTTACTCCGTTGGTCAGTGTGCCATACCCTCGGGTTTGGCCTTTACCGTTTCCACCAAAGGTCACAGCAGGACCTCTTTCTTCACGGTAGTTAGAGAGGACAGATTTCGAGCCAGTCATATGTCGAGAGCATCCACTGTCCAGGTACCAGATGCCCTTATCCTGTAAAATTTAGAGTTTAAGTTTTTCTTGGTACCCATAGGACTATGGATCCAGAATTATCAGTAGGACTGGTGGAGTCAGTGGCAGCCTTAACTGATTTATCAGTTCTTGAGGCTGGAGTCTTGACTGAAGAGACAGTCTTGACAACCTTCTTTCCTTTGACTGAATTATCAGTCTTAGGATTTTTCTTTACCTTAGCTGATTTTTCAGCTATGGTAGCATCAGGACACTTACTCGCAATATGGTCGTTTAATCCACAGTGATAACATTTGCGATATTGAAAGCGTTTAGTGTGGTCCAGGAAGTCTTTAAACTTCAAGTGAGCAGGACCAGCACCAAGTATGCCTTTAGCATTGGACATTGGAGGTATTGGTTTCTTCTCCTGAGTCTTTTGCTTCAGGTCAATCTTCAGTATGGGAACAGGATTTTGAGAGAAAGATTTTGATCCTGAGACTGAAGGACCACCACCCAGAACTTTGTTCTTGGGTTTAGGACTCTTGGTCTTTGAAGGTGTTACAGTGTTAGATTTTTCTTTGGCTGTGTTCTTTTTGCTCTTAGGAGCACCTTCAGAGTGTGTGTTAGAGGAAGAAGGAATGTTTTCAGGAGCATTAGGATCAGGGATAGAAGAAACAAATTTTCCAAATTTGAGCATGGAACTATCAGATTTAGTTCCTCCATGAGTGTATCCAAGACCCCTTTTGTTTTTAACATTTCTTCCTGAGGCTAATATTTCATCAACCTTTTCAGAGGCGTCACTCCATCCTTTGATGGTGACTTTTTCAGCGTTTAACTCAGCCAGAGCTCTTTCTTTGGCAGCAAGAGCCATTTCTCTTTCAATACAGAGAGTTTTGTTTACAGTGACCTGGTCTTTATAGTTTTCTTCCAGAATGGTAAGTTGTTTTATTTTTTCTTGACATTCTTTGAGTTGACCACGAAGGTCAATATTCATTTTTTCAGCAGAGGTTTTACCATTCAGGGCTTTGTAAAGATCAAGAGTGACCAGGTCCAGCTGAGTTAAGCTTTCAAGAGGGACGAGAGGAATAGGTACCTGACTGGAAGAATCAGTCGCAGAGGTGGAAGCTTCAGGAGTTGTGGAAGAAGAAGCTTCAGGAGCCTGAGTAGGAATTTCTTCAGGGACCTCTTCTATCTTAGCCATGAGAGCTAAGGTAGGTTCCTCAATAATGGCCATTAGTGCCACTTGAGTGTCTTCCTCATCAGATGAGTCATCAGAGGAGACATCATCCCAGTCGCAGTCTTCTGCGATAAGACCTTTACCCTTGCGCTGAATTTTCATCTTTTTGTACTTTTCCTTCAGGCGCTGGTATTTGGGGTTCTTAGAAGAAGATTTGGCAGAGGAGGGAGCAAACTGACTTTTCCTGTACCTGCAATCATTAGCAAAGTGTCCTTTGCCCTGACAGTTGTAGCAGATAGCAGTAGCCTTATCAACAGGGTCTGATTTAGGCTTGTCAGTAATAGTAAGATGTTTCTTTTTGTGGAAGTTTCCCTTTTTGGCAAACTTCTTGAAAGATCTGGTTAACAAAGCAAGAGATTCATTGAATTCAGGATCTTCTGACATGTCAGAGTCAGAAGATTCTAATTCAGTAATAGTTACTGAAGAAGGAGTGGCGACAGTAGGAACTGAGTCAGAGACCAATGCAACAGAGTTACTTTTGGTATCTTTAGAATCTCTTATGAGATTCTTTTTCAGTTTCTTCTGTTGTTCACGGTTGAGAAGAATACCGTACAACTCACTTAATGTGAGTGTCTTTATGTCCTTTGACATAGTTAAGCAGGAGGTGTATATTTCCCAATGTTCAGGAAGAGCTTCCATGAACTTGGTAACCACCTCAGAGTTAGAGTAGGTAGTACCGATAGTCTTCAAATCAATCAGAAGACAGTTGAATCTCTGATGTAGCTGGGAGAGAGTTTCATCCTTTTGATGAATAAAGCTTTCATACTGTCGAACCAAGAAAATCTTTCTTGATTCCATGAGAACAGCAGTACCTTCATATTGAACACAGAGAGTGTCCCATATTTCTTTAGCAGATCGAAGGTGGCAGACAGAATGGAATACATCGTCAGGGAGTGACATGGCGATGAGAGACCTAGCCTTAGTGTCAATGTTGACCAGGCGTCTGTCTTCATCATTCCAGTCCATCACAGGCTTTACCAGTTGCCTTTCAGGTACAGCTGGTTGGCCAGCGGCAGCAGGAATGGGGTGGACGGTTTGTGTAGGCACATGTGGTCCATTTTCCAGAAAGTATGGAATCTGGGGATCAGAACCAGAGAGAAAGAGTTCCATCCTGGTTTTCCAAAGAGAGAAGTTATCTTTGTTGAACCTAGGAGGTTTTCCAGCAGAGCCGGTATCAAAGTAGTTATCCTTAGCTTGAAGAGCCATGGATTAGAAGAAAGGATCACAAGATTTTTCTAAGAAGAAAATGAGAGCTTGTATCTGCTCTGATACCACTTGTTGGTCCCAAAGAGGTGACCTTCAAGCAAGGATAGTGTTTGGGATTATAGAAGGGGGGGGGATTTAATATAATCACACAAGTTTTCACTTTTAAATTCTTGTTGTATAAACAATATGAATTTACAGATTGTTGCGGAAATAGAAAAGACAATAAGTCTAAACTAAACAATCTAAGTTCTTTCACTATGCACTAGAGTGAGAAGATGTAAGAAAGAAGATAGAGGGAATAAAGAAAGAAAAGGATTCGGGTAGATTTGGGATGAAGAAGTAGTATGGAGAACTTCTCTTCAAGTCCTATTTATACCCAATGCATTAAATGCATGTAGACTCACTTTTGTGTACGTGTCACAATGTAAGTGGTCCTTTGTACTATTTACTATAAACAAATACTCTTTGCATGGTGTGCAAAAGAGGAAGTGTGTAAACAGTTGCCTTGAGGTCTGATAAGTACGGAGGGAACAGTAAAGAGACTGTCCTTATGTACTTTTGTGTCAGTAAAGGCGGATAATCCTTTTGTGCATTAGACTAAGACAATACACTAATCCTTTCAGGATCAGGATACTGATCAGTGACTAGAGTCCTGAAACTGATGTTGTTCAGGGTCACTTGTATCCTGGTGAATCTTCAGGATGTCATATGATATTGAGCAGCCTGCTATCACTGAGTTCCGTCTTCGGATCACGAGCATGCTGTTCCTGTCATCAGCTAAGTCTTCGACGTTGCTGATGGTTCTTTGAGTATGATCTTGATGTCTTCAGGAGGTCTTCACTTCAGTGGATAGGATCAGTAGACTGCAGAACAGACTCGTTCGTCTCCTGATCCTGATTACCATAAAAATAAGTTACAGCATAAGTAACATGGAATAACACTGAACAGATTCAGTGATAATTCCTCAAACTATAACAGAAGTAAAAACCTATTCACTAAGTAAAGGTTCAGGATCATTATCATTTCATCAGGTCTTAGGAGAGCTGGATCAACAATCTCCCCCTAAATGATAATGATAAGACAACAGAGAAATTGTCTAAGTCTAGAAAGAAAAATAATTTCTAAGTCTAGATAAAACAGTAGGAAATAGAACTCATAAAGGTACATGTCTCATTTACTGTTTTGAGGGATCTTTTTCAGTACTATGATGGAATAAAGTACAATGCACTGAATTGCATTTTCATTAATCTCAATCAGGTTACAAGAGTAAAGAAAATACAAGAGTACATAAGTGAAGTACTGAAAGCAAAATTACAAAAATATTCTAACTATCAGAGTCTTCGCTAAATTCTTCAGTCTTGACTACGATTGGAACAGGAGTATTGCTGAAGGCGATTCTATGATCGAGTATAGCTCTGACAGTGCGAATAATCTCTTTATTATCTTGGTTTTTCTTGTCTCTTTGAGCAGTGAAGAGAACAGAAACCAAGTGTTCATATGGTGCTTTATGTAGCTCGCTGAAACGCTGAAAGCGTAGAATCTTGGAGTTGTCGCTTACACAAATACCATAAACAGGTTCTCTGATGACTTGTCCTTCGGAGAGAGAGACTCCTGGAGGGAGTGAAAGATCAAGCATCGAGAGGTCCAGTGGTTTAACAACCATTCTGGGCATGCAAGGAGTTGGTCTCCTTGTTGAAGCACCGGCTGATCTTCGAACAGGTGGCTGAGGCAGTGCTGAAGAAGGCTGGAGAAGGTCATCAGGAATTTCGGTTGTTCTTCTGATACGTGCAATAAGTCCATTAATGACTTCTTCTACTTCAGCCCGATAGTTTCTGTTGGCTTTGGGAAGTAGGCTTCTGATTTCATTCCACTCTGACAAGTTGTATCTTTCCAACTTGTCAAGAGTGTGTTGCACATCCTTGACTCCTGAGCGTTTGACGGTGATCCATGTTTTTGCTCTTTTGCCGCGAGTTCGGCTGAGATGGATTCCGGAGATAGCAGCACCATGTTTTCTGAGGTGTAGGCGGTCTCGGCACCAGTCAAGCTCTGAGTTTACTTCTTCAGACTGAACTTCAGCATTTCTGTTGAAGACCTTCAGCGCGGCCTTCTGTGCTAGAACAGGATCAACACTTATTTCTGCATCTTCTTCAACAAAATCTGATGCAAGCCTTCGAGCGGCTTGAGCAGAGAGGAAGGCTTCCTTCTGCTTCTTATTGTGCTCTTCCTGAGCCTGTACAGCATTGAAGTACTCCTCTTGCGATAGATAGGCGAACTCGGAGTCCCAAGAGGTACGAAGAGGAATTTTTACTCTTGTACTCTCGAGTCGCTCTATCACGGCGTCTAAACGCCCATCCCTGTTGACAATAGCAGAGTTGTCAGGGTAATTCTCACCTTCAGATCTAGGAGATTTAGAGGGAGGAGATCTGGGAGAAGAAGCAGGGGTAGAGAAGTCATCGGAGATGAATTCATCATCTGATGATAGGCAAATGGTTTCAGGAGGGGCTCTTATTTCAGGGGTTCTGGAAGAGGATGCTTCAGGGTTAAAGCGGGTTGGTTTAGAGGGAATGGATTCAGGGTTTATAGGAGTTACTCTGAAAGTCATTCTGCTTAATTCGGCTCTTGTCTGTTCTGATGGACTATTCTCCATGAGGCGAATAATCTCACCAGTGACAGAACCAAAGTTCACATCCTGAAAGTCAGAGTTGTCTTGGTTTTCAGGTTCAGAGGTTTGTTTAGGAGAAGAATGAGGTGTTGGTTCAGGGGTAGGTTGTTTGGGTGGTTGGTAGACAACCATTTGTAGGTTGTTTATTGGAGAGTCTTCAGAGGAGGTGTCAAGGGTGATGGTTTCAGGTGTAGGTTTAGATTTAAGGAGAGTAGAGATTGGTTGGTTATCAGAGGATGAGGGAGAGGATGGTAATAGTAACGTACCAGGTGCACCGGGGTTCTCCCCCTGAGAGTGTGCAGGCCCTGGAGTGGGCGTTGAGGCTGGTACTTTCTCGACGAAGAAGTCGTCGTCTTCTTCTTCATCATCATCATCATCATCTTCATCATCCTCGTTTGTTCCCCCCTGTTCGGTAGTTCTCCAGTTGGTGGAGGGCGGATAAACGGAATGGTCTCTCGGCTGTCTCTCCCCCTCAACAGGTGCCTGTTGTAAGGCAGCTGTTGAAACACTCCGCTGGAGGAGAGAGGCCATGTTGGCGTTCAGCTTCCTGTTGATGAAGGAAGATGAGAGCAGGGACTGGAGAAGTTCCCTGTCGGCCGTGGTGAACGATGGCGGCGGAGGAGGAGCAGTGGTCAGAGTGTTCACTGCAGTGGCAAGTTCAGCCACTTTCTCTTGGAGGGCTCTAAGGCCAGTCTCCTGCGCATCCAACCTCTGCACCACAATTTGTTGGAAGTTGGTGGTGGAGGTGGAGTTGTTGTTGACCGCTGTGGAGAGAGCGGGTAACGCCGTGGCCTTCAGGTCGTCGACAGACGCCTGAAGGGAGGAAGAGGAGGTAGCCACCTGAGAGACCTTGTCATGGATGGCATCCAGACAAGGTATGGTGATGGTGACACCAGTAGGAGCAGGGGCGGCGGCGGCGGCAGCAGTAGCAGAGGCTGCGGCGGCTTCGGCGGCAGAGGCAGTGGCCTTGGCTGCTGCAAGCTCAAGCTCCAAGGCCTGAAGCTGGGCCTTGTGAGCGTCTTCCTGTTGCTGGAGCGCCGTGCGGACCTCCTGCAGTTGCCTTTCAGCGGATTGCCGTCGTAGCTCAGTTGCACTCAGCTGACGGTCGGCATCCGTGAAGATGAAATCGTTGAAGGGGTCATCCTGATGGAGTTGGGACTGCCCTTCAACTGCTGCTCCTAAAGAACCTGTAAACAGAGTAGCTAAGTGAGTACTAGAAGACTCATTAGCTTTCATAGAAGAAGAAACGGTAATATTATGCTTAAAAGTATTACCTGATGCTAGGAGGGTATCAAAGCGATTACCCTCCACGTTCTCTGAGTGTTCGAGATGAACAACCTCAGGTTCTTGTTGGACAGGAGCAGAGATAGGAGTATCTGCAGGTGAAGAAGTTTTAGATAAAGGAGATGGTTTATTAAAAATTTGAGGCAGGGTAAGGTAGTATTTCTTACCAGCTGGTGCCTTCTTTTTCTTTGACGCCTTGGATTTGGCACGTTTGGGCTGAGGTGGAGGAGAGGAGCCAGAGGGAGGAGGGCGCTTCAGAGGCGCCGAAGAGGTTGTTGCAGCTGGGGAAGTCAGTATAGGGTTAGCTACTGACATAGCATGCATTGAAGAAGAAGAAGAAGATGGTGTGGAAGAGAAGAGAGAAAACATACCTTGAGCAGGAGCAGAGATGGGTTGTTCCTCTGCGTCTGGTTGTGCGTCAGGGACAACCAGGACTGCAGACAGAGGAACATCGTCTGATTTGGCAGACAGCTGCTCCAGAAACTTCACGCCTAATTTGGCAGACTGCAGACCAGGCGTCTGTCTTCATCATTCCAGTCCGTCACAGGCTTTACCAGTTGCCTTTCAGGTACAGCTGGTTGGCCAGCGGCAGCAGGAATGGGGTGGACGGTTTGTGTAGGCACATGTGGTCCATTTTCCAGAAAGTATGGAATCTGGGGATCAGAACCAGAGAGAAAGAGTTCCATCCTGGTTTTCCAAAGAGAGAAGTTATCTTTGTTGAACCTAGGAGGTTTTCCAGCAGAGCCGGTATCAAAGTAGTTATCCTTAGCTTGAAGAGCCATGGATTAGAAGAGAGGATCACAAGATTTTTCTAAGAAGAAAATGAGAGCTTGTATCTGCTCTGATACCACTTGTTGGTCCCAAAGAGGTGACCTTCAAGCAAGGATAGTGTTTGGGATTATAGAAGGGGGGGGGGTTGAATATAATCACACAAGTTTTCACTTTTAAATTCTTGTTGTATAAACAATATGAATTTACAGATTGTTGCGGAAATAGAAAAGACAATAAGTCTAAACTAAACAATCTAAGTTCTTTCACTATGCACTAGAGTGAGAAGATGTAAGAAAGAAGATAGAGGGAATAAAGAAAGAAAAGGATTCGGGTAGATTTGGGATGAAGAAGTAGTATGGAGAACTTCTTTTCAAGTCCTATTTATACCCAATGCATTAAATGCATGTAGACTCACTTTTGTGTACGTGTCACAATGTAAGTGGTCCTTTGTACTATTTACTATAAACAAATACTCTTTGCATGGTGTGCAAAAGAGGAAGTGTGTAAACAGTTGCCTTGAGGTCTGATAAGTACGGAGGGAACAGTAAAGAGACTGTCCTTATGTACTTTTGTGTCAGTAAAGGCGGATAATCCTTTTGTGCATTAGACTAAGACATTACACTAATCCTTTCAGGATCAGGATACTGATCAGTGACTAGAGTCCTGAAACTGATGTTGTTCAGGGTCACTTGTATCCTGATGAATCTTCAGGATGTCATACGATATTGAGCAGCCTGCTATCACTGAGTTCCGTCTTCAGATCACGAGCATGCTGTTCCTGTCATCAGCTAAGTCTTCGACGTTGCTGATGGTTCTTTGAGTATGATCTTGATGTCTTCAGGAGGTCTTCACTTCAGTGGATAGGATCAGTAGACTGCAGAACAGACTCGTTCGTCTCCTGATCCTGATCCTGATTACCATAAAAATAAGTTACAGCATAAGTAACATGGAATAACACTGAACAGATTCAGTGATAATTCCTCAAGCTATAACAGAAGTAAAAACCTATTCACTAAGTAAAGGTTCAGGATCATTATCATTTCATCAGGTCTTAGGAGAGCTGGATCAACACACGTGAATTGGAAGCTTCCAGAACTTTTTTTGTTGAAACTAGTCAGTGAAATTTAGTTTTGGCCGAGAGAAGTGTAAATGTCTAAAATATCATTTTGGTTTACAATCATGTGTGGCATCATAAAGAATTAAAGAAATGGTATTACGTTCTCCTTGTGTTGATAACCATTGATTAATAGCTTTTAATGGTTAAGATTTGTCCTCAAGTTTACACAAATAATTTGGTTTTCATTTGATTATTCCTCATATATATATATAGGAAAGTTCAAATGTGAGCCACTTTTTGGTTGTGAACGTGAGGACAGCCGAGAGCGCGACACGTGGCGGCTTTGAGTGTGGTCCCTCCTTTTAATTCAATGCCCTCCCATGAATCGCGCCTAGTCATCCATCGTGGACGTGACGTGGCGCCTAGTCATCCGCCACGTGTCGCCCTCTCGGCTGTCCTCACGTTCACAACCAAAAAGTGGTTCACATTTGAACCCACCCCTATATATATATATATATCGAGAGAGAGAGAGAGAGAGAGAGAGAGAGAGAGAGAAAGATAAATGTTCAAATGAGAAGTGCTAAAAATACGAAGTAGAGAAGTGATCTCCACCACTCACCTGGTTAATAAAGGTGGCTTTGACCACTTACGGTGGACGCGTCACGGGGGATTGACGCGATTCATGGGAGGGTAGATATTATTAAAGAAGAAGGGACCCGGTCAAAGCCGTTTTTATTTACCGGATGAGTGGTGGAGATCAATTTTCTACTTCTCATTTTTTTAACACTTCTTATTTGAACCTAATACTATATATATATATATATATATATATAGAGAGAGAGAGAGAGAGAAAAGTTCAAATGAGAAGTGTTAAAAAAATACGAAGCAGAGAAGTGATCTCCACCACTCATCCGGTCAATAAAGGTGCTTTGACCGGTTACGGTGGACACAATCACGGGGGATTGACGCGATTCATGGGAGGGTAGAGATTATTAAAGGACCCCGGTCAAAGCCGCCTTTATTGATCAGTTGAGTGGCTGAGATTCGTCCTCACGTTCACAACCAAAAGTGAGTTCAAATTTGAACTTTCCTTTTATATATATATATATATATATATATATATATATAGGAAAAATCAAATACAAACCACTTTTTTTGAAAAAACTATAGGACTAATCTCAACCATCTATCTATTTTAATCAATGGTTATTAACATAAAGGAACACCATAACATTTTTTTAATTTTTTAGTGTGCCACACAAGATTATAACCCCAAAGGGGTAATTTGGTCATTTTAAAATTACTCTAACTTTTCTCCTACATTACCCCATTTCCAAACCTACAACTTTAACCTCAAAGAAAAATCAATCTCCGTTCCACTTTCTCTCTAAAGAAATCCAAAACCCTAGCCACCACCATCAGCCACCGTCATCACCTCCCACCACCATACTCCACCGTCATCACCACCATAAACCACCACTACTTCGCCATTTGTTGCTGCTACCACCGTCATCTCCGCCCACCACCACTACTCTACCGTCATCACCACCATAAACCACCGCTATTCCGCCATTTGTTGCTGCTACCACCATCTGCCACCACTTGATGACGTCGCCGCCACCACCGCCGACAACATCATCGTCATCACCGCCACCACCGTTCGTCGGAGTTCGTCGCCGACGGAGTTCGTCATCTGAGATCCGGAGATCAGATCAGATCTCGATTTGAGACGAGATCAGATCTCGATTTGAGATCCGGTTGCTACCACGATCAGATCTCGACGACCACGACCTGCTACCGCCGCCACGACCTTCTACCGCCACCACGACCTGCTACCACGATCGGAATGAGAGAGATGACAGCTATGGCTGTATGATATGGTTTTGGTGGGTTGGAGTGATAAGGTTGGTTGGTGGGTTTGGTTCTTATGGATCTATCATTTTTGGTACTGTTTCATTGGGTTTTGGAGTTTTTGGTACTCTGATTTTCATGGTGGCTTAAGGTATATAGCTGATTTGGGTAATGGTATTCAAGGAGATATAAGGGTGTGGAATTGGTATTGTTTGTTGTTTATGGAGTGTAGTTATGTTGGGGACTCTGTACAGTGGCCTGTTTTCAAAGAATTTCGCCATGGCTTGTTTGTTTATAGAGTCTATTCAATCCATCAAATTGGTTATTTGGGCATCTTTGTTCTTCCCATTTATGCAAGGTCTGTCTATACAATGAGGTTTTTAAATCTGGTATTAGTCCAGAAGCTTTTGTGTAGTCAATGGGAGTGTTTTGATTCTTGCTGGAAGGAGGATAGTTGGTTTAATCGAATGCTAAATGATTGGCTTATTGGGTGTCTGTGGCTTATTCGATATCAAGTGCAGAATGAGTGGCTTATGCACTTTGTAAAGTGGAATGGTTTCAAAAAAATTTGCCATGTAGTGTTTGCTTATGGAATTATTTCCATCCTTGTTTTCAGACATCATGGTACCATCTTTGATTTGAAGCAATTTGGGGTTTTTTTTATGATTTCATATGATTTAATTAAGGAGGTATTCAATTTGGATTTATGTAATATTCATATGGTGAATATGATATTCATATGGTGAATTTATATTGAATATGATATGGTGAATATGAATATTCATATGGTGAATATGAATATTCATATGGTGAATATATGATTAATATGATATGTTGAATACATGGGGAATATGAATATTCATATGGTAAATATATGATGAATATGATATGGTAAATATATGATAAATATGAATATTCATATGGTGAATATTCATGATAAATATTCATATGGTGAATATTCATGATAAATATTCATATGGTGAATATGATAGTGAATATGATAGTGAATATTCATATAATGAATAAACTGCGATTTTCAGAGCAAGGGCTTAGATTATTCCTCAAGTTTTTACAAAAAAATGAATATAATATATATATATATAGGGGTGGGTTCAAATACAAACCACCCTTTCGTTGTGAACGTAAGGACAGCCCAGAGCGCGACACGTGGCAATCTGAAACGGCGGGTCAAGTCATATTCAGTCTGAATAAAACTGCATGTTAGTGTTATTCATACTGAATAACGCTTGACCCGCGGATGACCCGCGGCTGACCCGCCCGCGTCCAATTGCATCAGAGTGCATGTTAGTGTTATTCAGTCTGAATAACGCTTTATTCAGTCTGAATAACTAAGTCGAAATTTTTTCAAATTGCCACGTGTCGCGCTCTCGTTTGTCCTCACGTTTACAATGAAAAGGTGGTTTGCAATTGAACTTTCACCTATATATATATATATATATATATTGTAAAAACCACATATTTTGTAAAAACCTATTCTTTTGTAAAAACTTGAGGAATAATCTAAAATGACGATCATGCCCTTTTTAGATCAAAGGCTTAGATTATTCCTGAAGTTTTTACAAAAAAAGTGGTTTTTAATTGAAGGCCCCTCTATATATATATATATATATATATATATATATATAGAGAGAGAGAGAGAGAGAGAGAGAGAGAGAGAGAGAGAGAGGGCTAGAGAGTCAAGTTCATTTACAAATCAAAATAAGAGTAAAACTGTACAAACCATGGATTTGTCATGGTTTTATAGGTTAAATCAGTGAAAATATAACTCGTTAAAAAACCTAATCACAAGGACTCTTTCTGCTGAATTCTTAAAAGAATGACAAGAATCGTTAAAAGCAAACCATAGGGGCTTTTTACTAAAAGAAGAATTATCATGGACTGTGACTGTATCTTAAAAAATACTTTAATTGCAAAAAATTGACAGACCATAATATGAAATCAGTGATTATAAAAGTTCAGAATTGGAATACCTTTCTTTCAACAGCAAACCTCACTCTTTCTTCTGCTTAAATGTCCATAAGCACCATGGCTATCAACAAAATAACTGCCTCCTCCTCCGCTCCACCGCCGGTGAAGCCGTCCATAGCGTCGCAGCCTCCACCGAGCTCGCTACCGGTCCGTACGATTCCGGGCAGCTACGGCCTGCCGGTGCTCGGACCGTTAGTCGACCGCCTTAACTACTCCTGGCTACAAGGAGCCGAGCCGTTCTTCAAAAAACGGATCGAGAAGAACCAGAGCACGGTGTTCCGAACGAACGTTCCGCCGTCGTTCCCGTTTTTTCTCGTGAATCCGAACGTTATCGCGGTGTTGGATTGCAAATCCTTCGCTCATATGTTCGATATGGAGATTATCGAGAAGAAGAACATCCTTGTCGGTGATTTCATGCCGAGCACGAAATTCACCGGCGATCGGCGTGTTTGTACTTATCTCGATCCGTCTGAACCTCAACATACACAGGTACGTTTCGGTAATTCTACGTATGTTCACTCAATTTTTCGTTTGCTTGTCCTAGGGGGATGTACGTTTGGAAGTGCTTTTTTGAAGGTGCTTATAACATATTAAGCAATAAGTCCTTTTTCTAAGTGTTTGAATCATTTAATTATTTTCTCTCTCATTCTTGGAATAGCTAATAAGGAGCTTTTTATGAAGCCAAAGCATTTTAATTTTTTGGAAAAGGAGATAAGATGATAAACACTCTTCATCGTAAGTACTTCGGAACACATCCTTATTATCACATTTTAGTCTGTTCAATTTGGGACAGATCGATGATTTTGGATCGGATATTAGACGAGTTAGTTCATATATTTCTCAAAGATGTTTTTTTTAACGATTTACGTGTTAAAATCGGAGCGAATCTAGAGTAAACACAACCTGAACGTTTTCGGTGTATTTCCAAATACAGAAATAACGATATAATTGAACAATAGTTATTTAGCGTCACATTAAATACATACACCTTATCTTTATTCTTAAAATAACTAGAAAATCCCGATATGTAAAATAACGATATTAATTGAACATCATGGCTATTGTTTTTAGATTTTTTTTTTTAAATTTTTTTAACGTCAGTTTAATTAGCTGTTAGTATACATGTTAGTGAATAAGAAACGTCTCTGCCTAGATTTGAACCTGGAACAAGACAACTACTTCAAGAGAGTAACCCCTCTACTAACCAAACTAACCACAGTCAACGTAAATTAATTACTTATCTATGCCGTAGATTTCCAATCTAACTTCTATGCGTCTTCACAAGTTCTCTGATCTTATCGATTGATTAGTAAATTTGTGATATAAAAAAATTGACTCCACGTTATATAGATATCGTAAAAACATTTGCAACATGTGTTTTTTTTTATTTTCTCTATCTTTTTTCAAATTAATAAAATTTCTTCATATCTCTTAGTCTTAAGCTCTAGCTTAAAACTAGCTAGTGATGGAATAACCTTTTTTGAGTCTCTAAGAAATCAATCTATAATAACAACATAGCTAGATATAGGAGATGCTCTTAAAATATCAAAACTTATTTTGTATTTTTCATGGTAGGTAGAAATATTTATGTTCGTTATATTATCTCCTAGTTTGTGTAATTGTGGCAGTTTTTGTGTGGTTGGAGTCACATAGTTGACCTTAAGTATTTTGTTTGGTCAACTCAGTTAACTATTGGTTGAACACCACAAGCTATATTAAAAAAAAATAAACCTAGCATTAATTAACAAAGTTAATATTTTTTGCAAAAAAAAAAATGTGACTTATATATTAAGTATATGTTTCATACATGAGAATCCTCTGATATATGCACTATATATTCATATCAGAATTAATGTAGTGTACATATTAACTAATTTTAAATAATTTATATATAAACATGTGTAATTTATATATTAACAATTTTCAATTGATTTATATACATAAAGCTATGTAATTCACATATTAACTACTTTTAATTGATGCAAATATGTATTAATTAACTGATTGCCGCAAAAACCCGTGGGTTCATATGTGAACCAGTTAGATAGTTTACATAAATTTTGTAATTCACATGTTAACTATTTATAACTGATTCACATATGAATCTTTGTGATTCACATATAAACTAATTAATTGATGCATATATGTACTAATTAGTTGATTGCCACATGAACCAGTTAAATAGTTCAATGTTCATATATCAATCATGAGTTTATATATGAACTAGTTTGCCGTCTATTCGTAAACGTTATAAAATTACCCCTCTATCTTCTATATACATTTTGCAAAGAATTATTCGGTGCTTCAAAGTCAAAGCTGCAAATGTTGATTGGATGAAGGGTTAAGATCAATTTTCTATTTTTTATTTTTAGCACTTTCCATTTGAACATCTCCCTAAGTATACATATATAATATGAAGGATTGTGTGAGAAGAATTTTTAAAAAGAGAAAAGGTAAGAATAGATCTGCATCATTGATCACTTTTAATCTCAATCTTATCCCATGAAATGCAATTCATAGTGAATTGATCTGGTGAATCTTATCCAAATGTACATCCAAAGGTGGAGATCTCTTCTTATCCTTCTCACGATATCTCCATCTCTTATTAGAACCTGACCATATATAGGCGATGGATCATGTGAGAGTTTGAGTTAATGTGAGAAGCGTGGGGAGTAGATTTGAATCAGTGATCACTTTTAATCTCATAACTCACCTATGAATTGAGTTTGATACGAGGATGGACCCAACGCATCTTATTTTAATGTGCATCCAACGACTAATACCCACCTCTCACGTTTCTAAGCTAACTTAACTTCTGACAAGAACCACCAACCCACCATATATATATATAGGTATGAGATCATGTAAAAAATGTCATTTTTTACAAAAAGTAATTTTAAACTATTAATTACTTTTAATTTAAATATCCTATCTGAATGATGAATTAAAGCTTAAAAGGAAACCATATAATCCAGTGTCAATTAATGCATTTTATGGACCAACTCTATAATTTCTGTAAACTTTCAAATTCAATTCTTTTAAATGCAAAATACATAAATCTCAATATATAAAGTGTCGCTTGAAACTATGAAAATACAACAAAAAAAGAATGTACACTAAAATTTGATTTACATATATGAAATATTTTTTAAAAATTAATATTCAAACGCCTACATTACAGACTTGTAGGGAAGATGTTGTCTTTAGTTTTTAAAATAAGAACATTTCTTTTTTGATAATTTACTTTTATATATAAATTGAATATATTCATTTGCCATGTAAGTGGTTGTCTAATTTCACGAAAGACGTAATCAATATGTTTGAATATGTGTTTGATAAACTTTTTAAACTTTAGAATTCATCAGATCATCTCGAATAATTATGTTGAAATGGAGAAATATTGAATTAAATTTTTTTAACAACCATGCTATCTTATATGTAAAAATAAAAAAAGATCAAAGATAAATTATAAAAATCAGTAAATTTAAAAAAACTTCTAAAACTTAAGAGCATTTCCGGTATGTATGAGAATAGAATAATATATTATTAGTTAAAGTATTGAAAATTTTATTATAGTTAATGTTAGAATTACTATTGAAGATAGATATGATCTTTTTAAAAATTTTGACTTTTTATATTTTATTAAGAAAAAAGATATAACATATGTGTAGGAGATTGTAGCTTGTATACTCTATTAGATGCACGATGGTAAAAAAGAATATTTCATACATGTTATTTTAATTATATACATTATCATAAATTTAGTTTAACAATTAATTATGATTATGCAAAACGCTAAGGTTATAATATGTGCCACATTTTTTATAAGTTCCATCAGACAGACTAGTTTGTTTTTTGTATATAAGGATTACAATAATCGGCCTTAACATTAAAACTGAGAAAATTTATCATAATCATAAAAAAAAATCTGTAACTAAAACACTATATAGAAGACTGTATAAATACAAAACATTTTAAGCTGAAAAAGAAAGAAAAAAGAAAAACCCTTGATGTTTGATATGGCAAGAAAGATGAGAAAAATGTGATAAAAACAAAGATGATGTGATTCATGTTTTGTTTATTTATTTATTGCTACATAATATAAAACAAGTAATTTGTCGGCCCATTTACTTGTAGGCCCCAAAATTGCAATTTTTGTTTTGGTGTGAAATTTTAACAAGTGATTTGTCGGCCCATTTACTTGTAGGCCCATTCACACTTTCACACCTTAGTTTTTCAAGAGTTTTTTTAGAGGTTTTTCAAAAAGCAAAAACCTCATTTTGAGGTTTTTACATAGTGTAAATGTTTTTCGGATGAGGTTCTTTGTGGGTTTTTGCATCATAGGTTGTAACTGCACGACCTGCTTTTTCAGAAGTTTTTCGTATTTAATTTGTTTTAACTTTATAAACTTTATAAAAATCTCGTATTAATAGTGTTTTCTTGATATAAATAAATACGTTTTTGTATATTTTTATTGTATTTATTTTTATAAATAAAAATATAAATGATTTAAAGTTAAAATGGTGGGACCATGAAAATTCTGAAAAAGTTTGGATAAGGTTTTTCACATAGTAGAAATATGTAGAGGTTTTTTGGTTGTTGAGGTGGTAATAATGCGTAAGAAAAAAGTTGTGAAAAAACTATGTGAAAAACCCACACATTATGAATGCTCTTAATATAGAATTTTGAATTTATTGGATGGTTTTCAAGAGATGGCATTTTCAGTTTTGTTTTGTTGCACAGCTATTCACGTGAATAATAGAAGAGTTGTAAATTTGTAATTGAGTTTTTAACTTTTTATCAAAATAACGTGTTAAAATATACTGGCTTCATTTAATTTGATTCGACTATTTATGTACGACGAATTGTAAAAAAGTTATAGGTCATTAAATACCGATGTTTCATGTGATATTAGTTAATACTTTAAATTCTCAGTAGATGAAAAGAAATAATATTTAAAAGTAATTTGGTTTATGGATAAGAGTATCTATAATCCACGTTTATTTTTTGTTAGAGTTTTTACAAAAACTTTCACTATGGGACATAAATTTTTGTATAATCATATATTGTTATTAAAATAGATAAAATAGAACTCAGGTGTTGTGAACAGAATCTAAATTCTTTTATACTTTTCTTTCTTGTTATTATTTCATTTGTTATTTCTTATTATTTTATTTTAATAAATCTATTCAACATAAGTTTTAAACTGATACTACATATTATCAAATACTATAAAATATACTTTTTTTTGTTGTAGATTTTTTTTAAATATGTTAACAAAACTAACAAATTAATATCAATTTAGATTGAAGTTAACAATCTTATATATATTAAGTTTATATAATAATCTATATATAAAGTTATATGTTATAAATAAAAAAGAAAAGTGACACTTTTTGTAAACTTATGTTGTAGTGAAGTTTTATTGTGATTCTTACTTCGTTGAAATAACAATTATGTGACATAAAAACTATCCTAAGTGAGATTCTTAGAGGTTCCACCATGGATGCTCTAAGGGTTTGAAATTATGATGACACCCTTATCGAGTGCATGGCTAGACTAAGAGCTTACTGATAAGAATCGACACACCCTGAATTACTTTACAAGGTAAGATTGTAATCCATCAAAATGATATGCAACAACTTACCGAATAAACGTTGTTGACCTCAAAACCGAGTAAGACTCTTCATCCTTGAGATCGCTCTTATCGGCCAAGATTCATGGGCCTTGTCATGTTAATCTGACAAGGTAAATGATGCCTTAAGCACTTATCGCGTAATTGTTTAGTAACCGACACCTTAATTAGTAAACATTTTGATGATTACATTTGTTTTCTTGTAATCGATTTAATTGATTTCTGTATTGATAATGGCAGCTCAAGAACTTCACAATGGATACGTTGAAACGGAGCTCTACCGTCTGGCTCCCGAACCTAACCAGCTTGCTAGATGACATGTGGGACACCGTTGAATCAAACCTCACCTCTGGACCAGTCAGCTACTTCGTCCCCATTCAGAAGTTCTTATTCGCCTTCTTATCTCGATGCATTGTCGGAGCCGATCCCCAAAACTCGCCCGATATGGCCGAGAATGGTTGGTTACGCATGGACCGCTGGCTTGCCGTTCAGCTCCTCCCGATTGCCCCAATTGGCGTCTTCCAACCCCTAGCCGAGATCTTCCTCCATTCCTTCCCTTACCCTTACTTCCTAGTGAGTCGGGATTATAACAAGCTATACGAGTTCATCGAGAAGGAGGGCAAAGAAGTAATTGAACGAGGCCAAACTGAGTTCAATCTTAGTAAAGAGGACACCATCCATAATCTCTTGTTCACCCTCGGCTTCAACGCATTTGGCGGGTTCTCGATCTTTTTCCTAAGTTTGTTAGCCACATTGGGGTCCGACAAAACCGGTATCCAAGAAAAATTATGTAAAGAAGTGAGGGAAAAAGCGGGGGGTAAGGAATTAAGCTTCGGTGCCGTAAAAGAAATGGAACTCGTTCAATCATTTGTTTACGAGACGCTGAGGCTGAACCCGCCCGTAACATTACAGTACGGGCGGGCAAGGAAGGATTTCAAGCTGAGTTCCCATGACTCGGTTTTCGAGGTGAAAAAAGGCGAGCTGCTTTGCGGTTATCAACCGCTGGTGATGAAAGATCCCAACGTATTTGATGACCCGGAAACGTTTGTGGCGGACCGGTTCATGAAGGAGAAGGGTAAAGAGTTGTTGAATTATTTGTATTGGTCCAATGGGCCGCAAACCGGGGAGTCGAGTGCCTCGAACAAGCAATGTGCTGCAAAAGACTTTGTTCCGCTCACGGCCTGTTTGTTTCTGGCGCACTTGTTTCTTAGGTACGACTCGGTGACAATAGCGGATAATTCGTTCTCGGCCGTTGAAAAAGCAACGTAACGACATTTGATGGCTAAGAAAGTATTTAATTTATGCTTCTAGAGTATGCTTGGCTATTGTTAATTACAAACATCGACCGTTATCTGCCATCTCGAATAAAAACCGCAAATCATAATACCATGACGTTTTGTGACTTGTCCCCACGTGTTGCTAGTAGTTGGACGGTGGAGACCCGGAAAGTTTCGAGGTTCAAACCCTGGCTTATAGTGGGTTCCACCGCTGATGGTCGTGGGACCCAATACGATAGGAGGCTTAAAAGTTCAAAAGGTAGGGTATATGTTTGGTTTGTGGAATTTGATAGGATTTAGTATTTCAATCTTTGGTTCTAAAAGATGTTTGCATAAAAAATCATGGGATTTGATTGAAATCCTATGTGCTCCACTTGTTGTATGTAGGAATGTTTTATAATATGTTAAAACAATTTGTTTTATAATAATCGATTAACAAAATTGTATTTTAATTATCTTTATAATTTGTTTGTGTGAATTACTTACAAAAAATGGAATTTAATTTTATTTCAAATCCTACCATCAAAACACACCAAAGATTTCAAAACCTTCAACAAAATTCGAATTCTTCAAAAGCATTTCATTAAACCAACCATTTCATCAAAATTTGGGTCTGGTCACAAGTCCTGTCCAGGTCTCGGTCCCAATGCAGTTTCCTACAAAAATCTTTTTTTACACAAATATGTTACACATGTTTACGTGATTATGATTTAAAAAAACACGTATTAAAATTAGGGATGACAATAGGCTAGAATCAAGTTGTTTATTGGTATCCTTAAACCAAAACCGTCGTTGTAAAAGTACCCATCCCGTTGGGGATCTTAACAGGGATTGATCCCCACCGATTCCCCTCCCCATCCTCGTTGGAGGACCCATTAAAAGTAAAAATTCCCATTTTCTGTTGCTTCCACCGTTCACCATTGGTTATAGTCGCACCTAAAATAAAAACTGTGGAAATTGAAGATGAGGTCGTGGAGGTAAGAGCACTATAGTAAAAAACGAGAATTACAAGAAGATGGTAATAAAATAATAATAGCACTGTTATAAAGGGTTTTGCTGCAACAGCCGCCATGGCTTAAGGCTTAGGTCGACACGACGTTAAGCTTGGCAAGCACCATGGCCTGATGCGTACATTTTTAACGAGATATTCAGTTATTATTACTTTTTTTATACCTTTTTTTTAATGTTTTATCGTTAGTTTTAAATACATAACCTAATTTAAATTGATAATGTCATTAACTTATTAAGTAATAAGAGTGTGTTACTTAGTTACTTAACCAGATGAATGTCACTCTTATTAAGGTTTCCTCTAAACCTTACCCTATAAGTTAATGACATTATTACTTAATAAGTTAACCAGATGAATGTCACTCTTAATGGTTCTCGGCCCTTGTCTCGCTCCGATAGGCAGTCCTTCGAAAATTTTGATTTTTTATTTTTCTTATCGGTTTCGGTTTTTATTTTTCAGCCTTGATTGAACTACAGTTCAAATAATAATTTAAGTACCTAAAATCTTGAAACACTAAAAAGAACTTCAAAACTTGAAGAGCTTATTATATATTTTATGAAACTTTTTTATACATCAAAGATTCAAAATGGGGCCCAATAAGTAGTTAGTTGAAAGACAATCTACGGGATTTTTTTCTCCTATAAGTTTATAACCGGTCATGGGATGGGATGGGCCTTGAATTTTGGTAAAAAGTTTAACTACTCCCAAGTCCCAACATTGTTGGGTCATAATCGGTCCTAATTTGGCCATCTCGGGCCCTAAAAAGTTTGGGGTCTTGTAACACCCTAGCTTCTAACTTTCTGTGTTTGTTAGACTTTGGTGTTTTAAGGGGCCGTTTACTTAAATATACTTACCCGGTAAGTGCTTGTCGGTGAAATTGAACATTATCACGTATCATATCAGACAATATTTTAGTCTCTCAAAACGGTATTGTAAGCAATAATTTATATGGTAAGCTCTTACGAGCTAAGAATTGTCGATCTCACTTACCGGGTAAGACTCTCGGTTCATGCTATCGCTACTCTAGGTCCATGTAATCTCTCTTACCGGGTAAGATTCTACTCCCTTTCATGATCGTCCCGTAAGGTAAATTGACCCGGTAAGTAAGCGTCAGGTAAGCGGTCCCTAAGTGCATTAAAAAAGTTCTAGCAACTTAGCAATTTGCATCTATAAAATCATCATATTCTCATTATAAGTAGCTTACAAAGC
Organism: Centaurea solstitialis; assembly: GCA_030169165.1. Classification (NCBI taxonomy): domain Eukaryota; kingdom Viridiplantae; phylum Streptophyta; class Magnoliopsida; order Asterales; family Asteraceae; genus Centaurea; species Centaurea solstitialis. The sequence continues at coordinate 33,001,495 of CM058041.1, forward strand.
AAAACATGAGAAATCAAACTTAAACATGACCAAGCAAGCTAGTTATGAGTTACCAAGGCTAAAAGCATGTGTTGGCAATAGTTATGATGACAAACAAAAACTAGAAGCATGATACGTTTCTATAGCCAAGATGTATGTATGATGATATGTTATGATGTTTTTTACACATAAGGCATGAAAAATTTTTGGGCATGCGAAAGTATGAGATTTTAACTATCCAATAGGGTATAAGATTGAATAACGTCTTGCAAATGGACCTTAGAGAGAAAATCCTTTGCGGTATCCCAGATTAAAGATGTGTTTGGCATGCTAACACATATAAGATCTCACACTAAAAGATGATGTTCAAATGATATTCTCACAAATACGGTTTTATGCATTAAAGTTATTTATGCACAATTATGAAGAGTGTACAGAATTATTATTCATGGTCTAAGATGATATATTTTATGAAAAATGATTTCTTCATGAAACTATTATTGTTCATCAAGCTTAAAACTTACGTGTTTCAAATATGTATCTCAAGAACGAAGTAAAAAGAATTTGCATGTAGTATGGTTCTAACAAATAGCAAATTTAGTTGTATTACAAGCTATTGTTACCTTTCCGCTAGTATTTGAATTTTGATGTAATTATAAGCTAAGCTTTAAATAAACTGAATTTTATGTTTATTTTTAAGATACCATAGAATCGGGAACATTATAGGCCTATTCTATTTCTTACAAAGGAACACCCTCGTTCACGACCACAATATGCTAAATAAATAGGGTTCATATCAGTGAGATATGTGGATCCCATCAAATTACTCTGTAAATGTCACTTGAAGATATAAGAGAGATTCCAACATATATTAAAGCAGAAAGATCCAAATCTAGCTGACGTTGGACTCCAACAACAGTAAACTATGCAACTCAACAAAATATGCAAATCACCATTTCACATAAATTAACCAAAGAAAGCCCTAAACATTCTAATATGGATGTTTAATACTAGTGTATAAAAAGCTTCATTCAAGCAACAATCGGTTTTGATCGAGCTAGAAGCTAATCGTATGGTTATCGAGGACCATATTTCATATGGCGTTTACAGACTTGCCGCTGCCGTCCTTCCAGCCTCTTTGTCGGGCTCGTAATTCCCACATTTCGCTTTGTTGTTTCTGTGCTACTAAGGCTGCTTCGGCTTTTTCACGAGCTTCTTCACAAGTCTCCATTCCCGAATTGCATTTGTCCGCTTCTTTCTGATACTGGGATGTCAACTTCTTGGCCTCGAGGAGCGCCATGTCAGCACGCTGCTGACTTTCTAAAGCTTCCGCTTCACGTAGCTTCAATTCCTCCGATAAAAGCTCCGCGAAATTCTTTTCCGTGTCTCCGCTCACTTCAGGATCGTGCTTTGCACAATCTGCTTCAGATAATTATCGACACTTGCAAATGAATTAATGCCATAATTCGCATGTTTAAACAATAAGGGATAATCACAAAAATAGCCAAATTCGAACGGGTCCTACTGCAAATTAAAACAGCCAACTTTTTCAACGTTTGCACAAAATAGCAAAATGGGCTTTGCGAGCTCTACCTCTTCAGCTTTTCCATACAAATCTCAACTATTTAATACCAAATAAATGTATTTCTAAAGCTCGCAAAGTTGCCCTGTTTTGCTAGTTGTTTCTTATTTCGCTAGCCAATCATGGTGGTATTTCTAGGCATACAACTAATATAGATCGAAAGCTTTCTTGATGTTGTTTTCAATAACTTGGTAAATATTTGTGCAAATGTCGAAAAATTTGGCTATTGTGCAACGAGAGTGCATAATTTCCAATTCTACCCTTAACTATTTTCTCTTTTATTAACGGTAAACTCGTTAATTAGTTAATTAAAACGTGTAATTATTACCCGTTTCTGAAATTGTGTTTCTTTTTCATTGTAGAAATTTATTTTGCGATAGAGAGAGTAATCAACATCTTGTGATCGAAAGGTCTCAAGTATCGGGAAAAAATCTATAATGCATGTGTATAAATGTAAAAAATTGAAAACGATTAGATTAAAAGTGTGGGATACGAATACCCACCTGTAAATGAATTATTGCTTAGCCCTGCAGAAACATAAATCAATTATCAGCATTAGAGTCGAATTGGAGAGCCAGATACAAAAGATAACAAATCAACACACTATCAAATCTTATGATTCCCACGGTTGATACGTGTAGCGATCAACTGATTCTTAAGTTTCTAAAACCGCAATAAATAGCCACATGAATATCTTCAATGGTTCCAAACCAGTATAAGATTCCAATACCTTAGTGGTTTTCTTATGAACGAAAAGATTCCAATCGTTCATCATAACAAACATAATCCAAGTTATATCTAAAACCTTATGTGATAAAAACAGCGAAAATTGATTGCTAAATACTTATATTGATGATCAATGCATCAAAATCAACCTATTTCATGAGCCATGAGGTTTACTATCTGTAGCCAAACCAAAAGCAATATATCCCACAAGAAGGTAAGGTCTAGAGGGGTAAGATGTACACAGATCTTCCTTTGCCTCAAAAGGCAGAGAGGCTTATTACATATAGCCAAATCAAATGCAGTATACCCCACAAAAGGTAGGGTCTAGATAGAGGGGTAAGATGTACGCAGATCTTTCCTTTGCCTCAAAAGGCATATTGGTGTACTATTTGTAGCCAAACCAAATGCAGTATATCCCACAAAAGGTAGGGTCTAGAGGGGTAAGATGTACAAAGATCTTTTGTTTGCCTCGAAAGGCATACTGATTTATTATTTGTAGCCAAACCAAATGCAATATATCCCACAAAAGGCAGGGTCCGGAAAAGGGGGGGGGGGGGGGTAAGATGTACGCAGATCCTCCTGTGCCTCAAAAGGCAAAGAGGTTTATCAATTATAGGCAAACCAAATGCAGTGCATCCGGAAAAAGTAGGGTCTGAAAAGGTAAGATGTACGCAGACCTTTCCTCTGTCTCAAAAAGGTCTACCATCTATAGTCGCGCAACCTCAAAAAACATAAATCATGACTTAAACTTGGAACAAGTAATTACATTATAGTTACTACAAATCTAGTTTCTTGTAGACAACAAAACTAGACCCAAGATCAAACCAAGTCCACTCTTTAACTAACATATGAATACCAAACACAAACTTTTATGCCATAAGTGGCAAATTGGCAATAGTCTTCAAAATGACAATTCATCCAAATCTACATCTAGATTGAATGAAATCAGTCAAAATGTTCATGAACATATCTTTGAAGCTAACCAAGCAATCTTGATTACAATTTCCAACCCCAAACCCCAATTAGTAACTAATTTCTATTTCATGATACAATTCAATCAAATCTTGATGTGGGTTTTCCCAAAATAAGTAAAACCCCAGATCAAATTTGATCCCTAAAGTCATCAAGTAGCCAAGATCTAACAGTTATAACTAAAAGGCAAGGGTTTTGAGATCAACTTGAGTGCAATAAATAACAAGATCAAGATTTGCAATTCATGATAGCTAAAGATTGCAGATTGATGGGACCCACCTTGAGGGATTGAGAGGAGGGGCTGAGAATCGCAGTCGCAGTTGCAGGGTGGGCAAGAACCGGCGGCGGAGGAGTGGCGGACGGCGGCTAAACCTTCAAGAAAATGCCAGTATAGCGGCGGACCTAGTAGATAACCCACCAAACATAGTCCTAAGAATGTAATTCCGACCTTCACGGCGGCCGGATTACAGGATCCACCTCTGTTTAATGCCATCTGCAAGACCCACTTCCGCTGTTTCTTTCTCTCTGTATCTATAGATATAGAAAGTGTATGTATAGGTGGGAAATAGCAGAGGTGGTGATCTTGCAAAGGGTACACAGAGTGGGAAAAGGAGAAGCAGATTGTGGAGAAATTGGGCGTGTTTCCTTTACCGATCACCGACAGAAAGTGTAGTTACTTATGAAAGAGGGCTAGTGATAAATTTTGATATTTTTACACCATATTCTTTAAAAATTACAAATCTTTTTAACATCAATCGATCATAATTGGTACACAAATATTTATTTCATATATGAATAGATTCTTGTCGTAGATTGATATATCAGATACGGTTTTATAGTAACATCTTAAAAATTGAAGCTACAATGATGTCTTGTTGGATTAAAAAATAGATATAGAAAATGCATTAAAGCACCTTGGAGGAGCAACGATTGCAGATTCACATGGTCATGTACTCGCATAGAAATGTTGGTTACGTGTATAGATGTAAACAAGTGGAGCCGAGCTCGAGCTCGGTTCTAGACTTTATGTTAAGCTCGAGCTTGACTCGATAGCTCAACGAGTTTTCATACTTCAAGTTCGAACTCGACTCATAAAAGATATATATTATAGCTCGAGCTCGGTTTGAAAAATTCGAAATTACATACAAAAATAGGTTATAGCTCGAACTCGGCTCGAAAAACTCGAAAGATATATATTTAGGTTATTTTGATATTTGCCCCTTATACACATTATATATATATATATATATATATATAGAGAGAGAGAGAGAGAGAGAGTGAGAGAGTGAGAGAGTGAGTGAGTGAGTGAGTGAGTGAGTGAGTGAGTGAGGTTCATTCGAAAACGATATTAATTTAAGAAAAGCGCGAGGACAATTCTCAACCAAACATTTTTTCTTCTTCTCTTGACCACCTCCTACAACCACCTTCGACTACCACTGTTAACCACCACACGCAGCAGCACCACCATCGGCCACCACCCCACACAGCATCACCCCCACCACCGCCTACACCAACACCAACACCAACACCACCACCGCCACCACCACCACCACCTTTGCTGCCACCACCAACACCACCAGCCACCTCCGCCACCACCTCTGCCATCATCACACCACCAACACAACCTCCAGCACCACCACCTTCGTTGCCGCCACCACCTTTGTCGTCACCACACCACCAACACAACCTCCGGCACCACCTCTGGCACCACCACGTTCGCTGCTGCCACTACCTCTGCCGTCATCACACCACCAACACAACCTCCAGCACCACCTCTGTCACCACCACCTTCGCTGCCGCCGCCACCTTTGTCGTCACCACACCAACACAACCTCCGCCACCACCTCTGGCACCACCACGTTCGCTGCTGCCACCACCTCCACCGTCACCACACCACCAGCACAACCTCCGGCACCACCTCTGTCACCACCACGTTCGCTGCTGCCACCACCTCTACCGTCACCACACACCAGCACAACCTCTGGCACCACCACCTTCGCTACCACACCACCACCACCACCACCCACACCACCTCAGCACCAACGGGGTTTGAGTTTAAAGAAGAAAAAATATGTGACTAAGAATCGTTTCCGCATTTTCAATAATTTGATATCGTTCTCGTTTGAACCTCTTGAAAAGAACTCGAGCTGAACTCTTAAAAGCTCAAGCTTGTTTTTTAAGCTTGAACTCGAACTCGACAAAGTTTGATTTGAACGAGCCGAGATTGAGATCGTGTCCATTCTACCCACCACCACCACCATCCATTTTACCCCACCCCACCACCACCATCCATTTTACCCCACCCCACCACCACTATCCATTTTACCCCACATCACCACCACTACCATTGCCTACCACCCATCACCACCTACAACTACCCACCAGCTCATTTCAAAATTGAACCAAACCTAGATATGAGAAATTGAACCAAAAATCGAGTTTCTAGAGAGGAGAGAGAGAGGGAGAGGGAGAGAGGAGAGGGGAGGAGAGAGGAGGAGAGAGAGGAGAGAGAGAGAGAGAGGAGAGGAGAGAGACCGCTACCCATCACTGCAATGCCGCCGCCGCTGGAAATAGGCATGGGAATGAGGCTGGTTTGGGGCTAGGACCCCAGTCCCCATCCCCATCCCCAAGCTCTCATCGCCATCCACGTCCCCTTCCCCATCCCCACCAGGGAATTTGATCATATCCCCATCCCTATCCGCAACGGGGAAACGGGGATTTTATGCCCGTTTATCTAATCTATTTTAAATTAAATGTTTTGAGATACCATACGTGTTTAAATCTCACATATTTCCAATAAAAACTAAGAATGTATCGTATAATAATTTATAAACGTAATACCAAAATAAATCAAACTTAATCCTAAAGTTATTTTTAATGACACACGTACCAAAACATATCAATTAATTGTCAAAACCACATCAACTGATATTCATAGTTTATTGAAATAGGAATAACCATATATCGATATAATAGAAAAATAATATATAATTTAAATAAATAATTAATATATATACAGGTACGGGTATGAGGCGGGGGGGGGAGTGCTTAATCTGTCCCCAGGTCCCATCCCGGTTTGAGGAAAGCAGGGATCCGTCCCCAATACCGTTTACCAGGGAATTCCCGACTGGCGGTGGATCGGTTTCCGATAAGTGGTGGGGACAATCCCATCCCTTTACCTGGGAAATAATCGGTTGCAACAGATTTGTGTATGTGTGTGTTTGTGACTCATGTGATGTGTGTGTTTGAATAGAAGAGGGTGGTGGTTAGAAGATGGTGCTTGTGGTGGTTTGGAGATGGTGGTGTGGTTTGCGATAGGAGGGTGGGTGATCAGAGTTGGTGGTGGTGGGTAAAGACGAAGATGAATATATATATATATAAAATATGATATAAATATAATATATATAGAGAGAGAGAGAGAGAGAGAGGAGAGAGAGAGAGAGAGGAGGAGAGAGAGAGAGAGAGAGAGAGAGAGAGAGAGAGAGAGAGAGAGGAGAGAGAGAGAGAGAGAGAATCCCTCATTCAACTAAGTTACTAACGGGGTTAGTGAGCAGGGACTAGATCCAAAGCAAAACAGGAACGCCAGGGACCAATTTCGTTGGTTTTTGCAAAACTCAAGGACCAAATGTAGTTTACTAAGAGTCTAAGATGGTGCCGCGGTTGGGACTTGGGATCGGCCGGATAACCGAAGGCCCATAAACACAGAAAAGATCCAAATCGCCATAAAACTCCTCCTCCGACTCCGACCACCACCACCCTCCGCCTGAGATTCTCTCTACTCACACTCGCCGATCTCGATCAACAATGGACTTGGATGTTCCAACGGATCTCATCAATCGAGCTCAGATCGGGTTCCGAGAAGCCGTCGGACTCTCGTCGTTCGAAAACACAACAACAACCCTAACGCCATTGCCAACCCTTGAGGCCTCTATATCAGACTCCTCCTCTCCTTCTTCTCTCAGATGCAAATTTTGTCAAGGGAAGCTCATCAGAGGTTTACAGTCACTCATTTGCATCTACTGTGGTGAATACCAGAAGCAGGACCTCCATCCTGATCCTATCTCCTTCAGTTCCACCAATGGTTATCGCTGGCTACTTCAATCTCTCTACTTAACTGGATCGGTTAGGGTTTTAATCTTTATACCTTTAATTTCATTGCCATTGGGGATACCTTGATTACTTACCTTCATCCATAATACTAGTGCCTTTTCATACCATTTTTGTGCATCTAAGACTAGAAATCTAGAATTTTGAATATTGATTAGCATATATTTGATTCCCATGACACTAAATACTACCCTTATATGAGAAAATATCATTTGAAACAGAGCCTTAAGGTAGAAGTTCGCCAGGATCTCACAAATTTTGGAGGTCTCAAATGATTAAGCACCTATATACACACACATATTGTGTAGGGTCAAGTTCAAATGTGAACTCATCTTTCATTGTGAACGTGAGGACCACTACTATCGCGTGGCAATATTCAGTTTGAACATTCATGCTTTATTCAGACCGACTGAATAAAGCATGAATATTCAAACTGAATAAAGCTTAGGTGCTGATTCAGGTTGCCATGTCGCGTGATTATGTTCGTCCTCACGTTCACAATGAAAGATGAGTTCACATTTGAACTTTCCTGTGTGTGTGTGTATATATATATATGACTAGTTTTTATATGTTCTTAATTGATGTGAATCGGGATGACTCCATTACAAACTAACTATTACCAGATTGGTTATGTGCGCATTCCTGGGTTAAATTTCTATTTGATGCCTCTAATGTATTTTGCCAATTGTTCATTTATTCAACTATCCATGATTGCGATTCATAATAAAGTAACATACCTTATAACAACGTAAGGCATACTGGGAGAGACTTTTGACACTTTGCAAAGAGCAAAGATTGGCAACATTGGTTAGAAACTTAGAATTTAACTCGGAGAAAACACAAGGCTAATGAGATTGTATATATATGAAGGGCTTGATGGAAAACACCACTAAATACGGTATATGGTTTAAGGTTGTACTACTTGATTATTCGATGGAGAGATCGCATTGTCAAACATTGCAGCGCGTTTGTCAATTTCATATAAGATAGATTTATTTGAATATTTGTTTTTACTCAAGAGCATGCATCTTTATTTCCCTGTGAAGGAATAATGATCACATTAAGAGTCTAGTCCTGGCATATTTGAGTACTAATTTAGGATTTAACAACTTTGGCGATGTCTTGAAGTTTATGAATGTGCGTTGTTTTCATGATCTGTTTTGGCTTTTGCAATCCCATTACGCTCTTCACGTAAAATTTGCATTACTTTTAGGAACGAATTGGGTCTTTGGCTGAAGGAACTGGAATACACGGAGGGCAGAGTCCTGCAAGAGACGAGGCAGCTTTGTCTGATCTTCTAGATTTGCAGATTTCATGGCGGGATAAGCCTAAGAAACCCGAGAATAGTTTCGACAACAAGACTTCTGAGCATGGCAGTTCTTTGAATGTTGGTACAGCCGACTTGGACGACTTCTTTATAGAGTCAAAGAGAGCAGTTACCCCTAATGCACCCCAAGAACAAAATAAGGCCTTTCAGGGTCAAGAAAATCTTACTCTTTTTCAGAATGCTTTGCCAATTGAGACCTCTGTTGCGTCCGCCCTTGATTCCGGTGCTGATGCTTCATTTGGATGGAATGCAGAATTTCAATTTGCAGATACCAAAATGGAGGATGAGAACTCCAAATCAGTTGACCCTTTTGCAGGCGCTGAAGCTGATCTGTCTGTTCACTTGGACACGGTTTTTGGACAGATGGAAGGATTGAGTAAAACAAAACTGAATGATGATTCAGACGCTTTTCCTTCTACGGGTAACGACTGGATTCAACACGATCCATTTGCCAACATGAGCTCTGCATCTTTTCAGCAAGCTGAGCCGTTGGAATCATTTGTTCAAGCAAAGGATGGGATATCAGGTCATCAAAACGATATATCTTCAGAAGGTATTGATGGAGATTGGTTTAGTGATGGTATCTGGCAGACGAGCAGTACAAACAAGGCTGCTGTTACTCAGCACGATGATCTATTAGACTTGGTTGCCAAACATAATGAGGGATCTTCAAAGAGTAATTTAAATGATTCATCTAGCAAAGATGTTTCTCTAGATTGGTTCGAAAATACCAACTGGCCGAAAAGCACTGCCAACGAAGCTGAAATATCAGTTGGTGGTAAACCACAAGTTGATGCAGTCTCTTCCCCATCGTTGGTTAGTGACTTGATTCAAGATGACCTGCTATACAATGCTAGTTCCCAGGTGTCTAGAGACACTGGAAGGTCGGATTTTGATAATTCAAGCAAACACCATTCAGACACGACTGATTGGTTTCAAGATGGTCAATGGGGATTTGGTGCTTCCGGTGCTACTACTGTTGTGGCCAGCAAAGATGATGATGATGACACATTTGATGATTGGAATGATTTCACAAGCTCAACTGGTAATCAAGGTTCTTTTCCAGACTCATGGAAAGAGAGTAGTAATGAGAATGTTGCTGCTAGCGAGAAAATTTCAGAATTAAATTTGTTTTCATCTACCAACGATCCACAGGAAGTGGATTTTGGCAACTTCTCACAGTCGGATCCGTTTTCGGGTTCATCTAGTAATAAAAATCAAAGTGATACACAAGAAGTGCATAATATGTTCTCAGAAGTACCTACAGCAAGCAGGTCAGTACATTTTTGTTGATATTTTGTCATCTGTCGTAATCATTTTTATTGTCACTGTCATGCCATTTCTTTTTGAAGTATATAGTATTCATATACGACAAATGCAACAAATAAACTTGCACACCCTCCTCACGTTTGGGGAGGTTTGAACCCGTGACCTCAGCATGCACATTTACTTTATGCCACTTCTCTTCTATAATATTTGTAGGTTTTTGTTTGTAAACCTGCATTAAACACTTAGTTTGGCAATTGTAAACGTGCTAGCAAGAAAGAGGTGGGATGATGGCATTTTATTTGTTGGAAGAACAATGGATTAATAGAAAATGGGGTTTATTGATGCAGGAAGAATAGTAATAATGGAGAGGAAGGAAAGAAGGAAAATGTAGAGATGGTGTTGTCACAAATGCATGATTTGTCTTTCATGCTTAAAGATGAGCTTTCACTCCCCTCCAACCCACAAGGATCCACCTAATGACCATGCATCTCTGTAATTAGGTATTTTGGTCAACTTCTTCTGTATCTTACTATTATCACTTATCATTCCTCTTGTTGTAGTACTTGTGTACTTTTGAGCTGTAAATAGACGAGATTATGCCATTTTGGTCCATTTGGTTTTGTATCCATTTCCCATTTCTCTCTTCAAATACAAGGTTATTGGGTTTGTGTCTTATTTTTTTTACATGATGTATTTGAATTGTAATCAGAAGTTATTGGGTTTGTGTGCTAATTTTTACATACAATGTTACAAATCATATTAGTACATCAATCATGTATTTATTCAAGATAAAAATTTGGGTTTACTTCACGAAAGTGTATCCAACTTGTCACGAAAAGTTATTGTATGTACTGTACTTCCATTTTTACCATTTGGCGTATCAAACTATCAAAACCTACCATTTAATGTATTTCGTGACAAGTTTGATACAATTTCATGACAAGTTGGATGCATTAAATGTTAGGTTTTGATAGAGTTTGATACATACAATGACCATTTCTTAAACTTTGATATGTCAAATGGTAAAAATGGAAGTACAGTACATACAATAACTTTTTGTACACTTTCGTGAAGTAAACCCTAAAAATTTAGGGGTCGTTTACTCAATGCTTACCGGTAAGTGCTTACTGGTATCACTTTCTTTACCAATTTGAGCATGAACATGGACATGGACCAAGAATCTTACTTGGTAAGAAGGCGTAAGAAGAATTGAGAGTCTTACATGGTAAGTAAAAAAACAACTCACCGTGTAAGCGAAAAGAAGAGTCTTACCTGGTAAGCAGTTACTAGGCCTAAGATGTTACCAACAATCCATTTTAATGGTTGAGACTTGAGATTGCTGTATAGCGGGGTAATTTCTCTTGCTGATAAGTGTTTGGTTAGCAACCACTTAGTTGTGGTTTTGAATATCATTTGGTTTTGACTTAAAGTATTACAAATATTTCGAGTCCTCATGCAATTAAGCAATTCTATAAAAAGAAAGATTGACAACATGGTGGGGCCCTACACCAGCCTCACCCTTTTTAAGGCCACCCGTACCATATTTCGGGTAGGGGTGGGTTCACCTAGCGGGTACCGCGGGTTCCGCGGCTTGGTGGTACGGGTTATGCGGGTAAAGGCGCAGGCTACCCCTCCGGGTTTCCAAACCCGAGCACACCCGCCCTCTCTCTCTTATACATATATATTAAAATAATAAAAAAATATTTTGTTAGTTTGGGGTAATGGTTCTTTAGGGCAACAAGGGAAGGAAAGAGAAAAAGTTGATATGACACTAAGGTGACATCAGAGAGTCGCAATACTCATGGTCTGATAGAAGAAAAAGGTCAAATCATGCATTGAAATTTGAGAAAGTAGGCATTGGTGTTAATGTGCATTAAGAGGACTTCATAGGTAGGAGGTGCCAAACATGAGACTATTTTTTTTTTGTCCCGTCCTATCCCATGTAATCTGCATACCAAATGCACCCTCAATAATTAAGGGCAATGCCATTGGCAATTTGGCATCCCAATTAAGGCCAATTCATATATTGGAAATGTAAAAGAACATGCTTTGATGATATGTGTGAGGAGATAATCATTTGATAGGGGTCTACTTAGTAATATACAAGGGGTGCTATTAAATGGACCACCTTGTGCCCCTAATATATCAAGTTGGTCAAACAACAGCAAGCAACAGGAAGAACAATTCCAACCCAAACCCATAATGCATGGATCCATACTGTATACCATATCATACCAATCAAAACTATTCAACATAAAATGGTATTAGTAAAAGTATTGAAGCTAATAAGAGATATGAACATAAAGCAGAGTATATCTGATTCTATTCTACATCCGCATTCCTGAGAATTGTTTTCCCAGTGGTGGTAGTACAGGTGGAAGATGAAATCCCATGATGTGGGGGAACACCTTCTCAGCTAAACCTCTGGTTGATGCATCCTACAAACCAAGCCAAACCAAACCATCATTTATTTATTTATATGGATCTATCAACACCTAACAACAACAAAATCAAATAAGACTACTTTATAAGTCTTAACCAAGTCATTATGCGTTCATACGAGCTTTACAATAAGTTTGATCTATAAAACACTTTTTCAATTACGTCAACTAAAAAAACTAATCAACGTCTTATTTCCAAAAAAACTTATTGTAACATTTTTACATATGACACATATATAATTGTCCGTGAAAGTCATCGACTTAATTTGTGTAGGTTATTAAGGATCTAATTGGATGAATGTACTTACACAAAAGTTGTTGAGGAAGGCAGGGTCTCTCAATCTCTGAGGGTAGCAATGTCGTAATGCACCAGAATAGCTGAATTTTGCACAAACAATCTTATAATAATAATATTGGAAATAATAAAGATATAGTTAATTAATTATATCTTTATTGACCACGGTGAGTCAGAAAAAAGGGGGATTGATATCAGCCGTTGGATCAAACTCAGATTAAATCTTGACCCTTTAAAATACCTATTTACAGTTATTAAATTCGGTTGCCCATCCATGATATCGACCCCCACTCCCCATCCCCCTCGCCTCTTATTCGTTTGCCATCGCTCCCACGTTCAAAACCATGATTCCAGACCACTCCTTCCATCATCTTCAATCTCCACGTTCACCATCACTAGCAACACTCGCTGCATATAAATATGTAATACGCAATTTGTTTTGTTACTGTTCGTTGGATTATACTGCTTGACAAGAGGGGATCAGAATGGAGAATTCTATCTCGATTAAGGACAGCAAGGCGCAAACGGGTATTGTTTTGAGCCTAATTTACTGGATTCTGTTACTTTCAAAAGATTTGAGCCCTAATTCGTTGGATTTTACTGCTTTTGGAATTCTTGCAGAGTGGTTTTCGTTTGTGTGTCTTGCCGATTGATCAAGCATTTGGCTCCGATCATATTGATTTTTGCGGTTTCTGAGGTATGATCGATCTGTCTTTTTTTTTAATTGTGATTTGACATGATTTTGGTGCGATCGTTTTTTAACGTACAGATGATTTTTTTGTGAGTTTATGAGATTCTGAATGATCGGATTGACCTGTTTGATTTTGTTGCTGATTTTGTATATCTGATTGAATTTTGGTACAATCGCCAATCAAGGATTTTGTTCCTGTTTTTGTGCATTTGTGGAGTAAAGTGATTTGATTTCAATCAGTTGATAGCTTTTTTAATTTTGATGGTCAGATGTAGGATAGATGTATAATGGTTTTGAGATTTTCTGTTCCCAAAATGATCAAAATTGAAGCAGGATGTAGAATCTTCATAAATATTTTCAAGTGTTCTTGCTTTTAATTAAGCATCTTTTCTGTTTCATTCTTGAATTTTTTTGGTCTTTATTGACAGTGCTTGTGGATTTAGATGATGTTATATTTATTTACTAGCTACATTGTTTTGAATGTTTAGATATCCTAATATATTGTGTTTCCAACAGATCCTAAAGGCAGACGATGTTTGATTTGATGGTTATTGCAAGAGGAACTCCGGAATTTTTCGTTGCCGATCTTGCAAATCAGTGAAGGTTGTGGCCCTCAAGGCAGCAATTGATGGTGCCAAGGCGGTTAGCATGGCTGATCTAGAGTTTGCCAAGGACAAGATCATGATGGTTAGTGAACGGAAATCCCCCATTGTGTACTTTTTTGGATTATATGCCCCTGCATTCATGACTTTATCCTTTTGAGTTGGCTTTAATTGTTGCTTATTGATATTATTACCCTGCCATGCTTGCATGATTGGTATCGGTTTTATCAAGATGTAGTTTAAGTTCTTATCATGATTTATAGAAGTAATGCATTAAGAGAAAGAACCGTGTGATACAAGTGAACATAATAAACTCCAAATGAACATAATAATGAAGACAACTTTGAGAAAATCTCATAAAAATTCTTCTCATGCAATGACTGAAACCTACTTTGGTAGTTGTAGTCTGGCTATTTAGAGTGCTAGAAATGCTAACTCCAAACCAAGTTTCGGTAGGAAGAGACTCCTCCTTTATAGCAATCATGGTTTTATAACTCCGATGATAATAAAGTATATCACAGGCTTTTTATCGGTATTTATTTGGAGTTTTAGAGTTCCTTTTGTCCGATCTCAGATAGTTCTGATCTGGTTTTGGTACCTGCTGTTTCACCCTCTCTGTTGTTTTAACATTCAAATCTGGAATGTCAAATTTGCAATGGCCTTTGGCCGTATTGCAAATTTCCCAATTAATCTTTTAGATTGTTGTTTTTGTTGTTGTTTTTGGACTCAGCAGTCTGCACAACTTTGATGTTCATGGCCTTTATTCAAGAAAAAAGGTGTGCGATCATTTGCTTTAGTGTTGTCAAAAATACTGATCAAATTGGCAATCTTTTGCTTAATTGTGAAACTGTTAGGTGGATAGCCTGATTGTTGGTTTTGACTTCAATATTTCTGATGTTATAACTTATAATGATGGTGGGCATCTCAGTTAGAATTTCTTTTTGAAAGTTGAATAATAGGAATGGAGGGAAGTGGGGATGAATCTGGTATGTATATATATATATGTAGGCGTAGGATCGTGTGAGGAGTTGAGTTAACGGTGAGAAGTGGATCTCACCCATTGATCCATGAATTGTGCTTTAAGAGGGAATTGATTCGGTACATCTCATCCTAATGTGCATTCATTTCTTACCTAACCCTATATATATATATATATAGAACTTATTATTATAATTTTGATATTATGTTTTTTGTTGAAATTATTAATGCTTTGAAGTTCTTGATGGATTGTTGGGGCCTTACTGGAAAGCAATGTAATTACCATTCAACTGCACTTTTTATTTGTCCGTCTCTTATGCCTTATAGCTTGTGCAAGGTATTATCTCTTTGTTTTTTGAGCTGAACATGATCAAATTATGTTTTGGAAGGGTATCCGGGCTTAAGCCAGACTAATCTCCGGCAATTTTGGGGGCTAAACATGGCCCCACTTAAATGTTTCCAAGCATGCGCACGGGAAGGCTCGAACTCGGTTAAGGCGCTATGAACCCTCGAGCGATAACGAATCCGCCACAACACTGTTGACAACTTGATCAAATTATTATACTAGGTATTTCATTATTTCTGATGTTTACAAGTTCTTTCGACTTAAGTTAATCAAAATATTAACATAGGATTCCTTGGGGTTCTTTAATGATTTTTTTAGCTTTAAACAAATCACATATGAACCGTGTATTATAAAATGTTTCTTTATGTTTCAAGAATTTAACGAAGGAAGGGGATGGAAAGTGAGAGAAATGAGGGGAAAGTTAAAAAAACTCGTGTTCTCGAAAAAACTTTAGGAGGGAAAGGGAAGGAAAGAAAAGGAAGGAGAAGGAAACTAAAAAAAAGGTCATGTTCTCAAAAAAATTTTACGAAGGAAAGGAAGGGATTAGGAAGGAAAATAAGGATGACTTTCCTTCCAAACTTTCCTCCCACATTTGGACGGAAAGCTGAGGAAAGAAAGTCCTTTCCTTTCTTTTCCTTTCCCTTCTTTTCTTTTCCATTCCTTTCATTTTCGAGAACACAAATAAAAAAATTACTTCCATTTCCTTTCTTTTCCCTTCTTTTCTTTTCCTTTCATTTCTTTTCTTTTCCTTTCCATCAATTTTTGAAGAACACAACGTTTATGTTTCAAGAATGGATGTAATATGAAATGGATATACTATATTTTTATCAAATATGTAAAATTTTCATTGATAATTATACTCATAAAGATTTGATTTGGTGCAGCAACTTATATTACATAAAGCATCATCTGGACAAGAAGACTTGGTCGTATATATTTGGAGCATGTTGTGTCACCACTGTCTTCATTTCTTCATTTCACAACTACAGGATTTAGTCTTTTCTGGTCATGTGTTTTTCTATTGTTCTATGCAAATGTCAGTCCAGGTAGGAGCAATAGCAAGGATCAAGAGTCTTGTCCAATGATGTTTTGATGCACTCAAATCTTACCCTGTAAGTTATGTGTGATGTTGCATCTTATTAGTAAATACGTACCAAACAAGTGGATGGATAAATAGCCCTTATTCGCTAATTGAATTGTTAATGTTTGTATCATTGTTAATATTTTATTTGGACGATATACAATATTGTTATTTAACTCAGTTTTAAACTACTTTTCCAAGCTCTTTTTCATTTCATAAACTTTTACCATATATAATAAACTACGATTCTAAAAAAAAATTCAATAAACTATGATTATTGAATCTTGGTAATTTTTCATATAGATTGTTTGTTAGAATGACACCATAAACATAAAACTTAGGGAATATAACTTGTGTTTGTCAAAAATAGAAAACCACAGAGGGAGGGAGGTAGGGAACCTATGTTTTGGAGTAATTTGTTTTCGCATGATGCATCGCTAAAGTTGTGATAGGCATTTTTGTTATAAAATCTACAATGCCAAATACGTTTGATTTTATAAGACCTTAACATAATCCACATTTAATTTTTTGATGTGGGTTGTTAGTAGATCTACTCGCTATTATTTGTGACCTAAATTTAGTGTATCATATTTTAACAACACATCTTTCCATTCTCCTCTCCCCCATGAGGCCATGACCCACTTCAATCCCTTCTGATACCAAATAGAGATTAAAGTTCGTTCAATACCCGGCCTACGGACGGGTATAACACTAGTTTATTTAGTCTCTGACTAACCAACGGATTTGGTTTAGGTGGAAGTAGCACAAGATTATATTCTTCAACAATGGAGCTGGAGGTTTTCCAGCAAACTCATCAACCATTTTGGAGAGAACCCTTGTGACAGCATAAAATCTATGTAAAAATGACCCAAAGTGAATCTTCCCTGCTTGTTGCTCTAGAATCTTTCCAAGCACAAGGGTTGCCACCTGCATGCTAACAATTGATAGTTAATTAAACAACTCATATATATATATATAGGGGTGGGTTCAAATGTGAACCACTTTTTGGTTGTGAACGTGAGGACAATCGAGAGCGCGACACGTGGCGGATGACTAGGCGCCACATCAGATTCACGATGGATGACTAGGCGCGATTCATGGGAGGGCATTGAATTAAAGAGGGGGACCACACTCAAAGTTGCCACGTGTCGCGCTCTCGGCTGTCCTCACGTTCACAACCAAAAAGTGGTTCACATTTGAACTTTCCTCTATATATATATATATATAAACACAAAGGAAAACATGAGTTTTATACATGGAGGTGTAAACTAACTAATTCCATGTGTGGTGTTGTTTGTCAAGAAATGGTATATATATATATATATCACAATGTGTTAGAAGTGAGACCTTTACTACCAACAATTTCAAGTCACTTATTTGGACAGTTTTGCATTTGATTGAGTAAAGAAAATGAATTTTTACCCAATCTCCAAATGGCAATTTAAAAACACTACATCTATATAAGACTGTCCTTTAAAAGAAAAAAAGAGTTATACAATGAATGTTAATTTCTTTGGGATTAACTAAGGGAGATATATAGTTTAATTAAGTAGCCGATTTTCTTTGGGACTAATTAAGGGAAATATATAGTTTAAACTAACCGCTTTTGCATCAAGACGACCCACATCCATGCAGCAGAGGCACAATGGAACCATTTCAGTTTCCAAAAGATAACGAATAATCTCAGTGTTGGCAGGATCCTCCTGTGAGAGAATGAGAGTTAAAAGGATAATCAAAGTATATAGTTGATAGCAAGGATTCTAAGAGTTTATTGAATTCCATATATACATACATACATACATACAATATATATATATACATACATATATATATATAGAGAGAGAGAGAGAAAAGTTCAAATGTGAACCACTTTTTGGTTGTGAACGTGAGGACAACCCAGAGCGCGCCATGTGGCAATCTGAAATTTTTTCGACTTAGTGTTATTCATACTGAATAACGCTATCATTCAGACTGAATAAAGCGTTATTCAGTATGTATAAGGCTTAGTCGCACTCTAACGCGGGCGGGTTGCTCGCGGGTTAGCCGCGGGTCAAGGCTTATTCAGTCTGAATAACGCTTTATTCAGTATGAATAACACTAATCCGCGGATTTATTTAGACTGAATAAGCCTTGACCTGCGGATGTCAGATTGCCACTTGTCGCGTTCTGGGCTGTCCTCACGTTCACACCCAAAAAGTGGATATATATATATATATATATATATAGAGGAAAATTCTAATGTGAACCACTTTTTGGTTGTGAACGTGAGGACAGCCGAGAGCGCGACACGTGGCGGCTTTGAGTGTGGTCCCCCCCTCTTTAATTCAATGCCCTCCCATGAATCGCACCTAGTCATCCGCCGTGGACCTGACGTGGCCCCTAGTCATCCGCCACGTGTCGCGCCCTCGGCTGTCCTCACGTTCACAACCAAAAAGTGGTTCACACTTGAACCCACCCTTATATATATATATATATATATATAGGGGGAAGTTATTTTGTAAACCATAAAAAGTTTGTAAACTATGTAAACCCATATCAGTCAATCAGAAAATTACATTCATTTATTATTTTATAAAAAAGCAAAAGGGTAAAATAGTCATTAGGAAACTAATTAATTTTAAATTGAATATTTAATATTAAAATAATAAATCGATTAACAGCCTAATTTTGGATATGTTTCAAATTTTTCCTAAATTCATGCTATGGATGAGAATAAACATTTTGAATTCAAAATAGGTTAAAGATTGTAATTTGTTTCATAAAGGAGTTTGTGAGTTTTTGATAGAATTCTGAATTCGTGAGTTTTTGATAGAATTCTGAAAGTTTGATTAATTTTTTTGGGACAATATTATTGTTTCCAAATGGATCGAAATGACGAGTATTCCGATATTCAATTGATTGAAGAATTTATAGAAGATGAAGAAGAGGATTCATATGGGACGGACGACGATTCAGAAAACGTTAGCGTTAATGATGGAACGATAACTGCTGGAGGTATGTTTCATCGTTTTATATAATGTTATATGCATTATATTTTTTTTAATTTGTCATACACTGTTTTGCAGCACAATGTGAAACCTTCTTATCTCCAGGGGGTACAAAATATTGTACCCCTAGTGCATCAGACAACGTGAAACTTGCAGTAGGGGATACGTTCGGATCGATTGAGGAAGCAGACACAGCGTATAGGAGATATGCGGATGAGGTAGGATTTGATGTACGCCAATCGAATAGGAAAAAGAATAAAGACGGATTTGTTTAGACTAGGTATTTGGTGTGCAACCGACAGGGTGTAGTTAAGAAACTAGATTATGACACAATGGGTAATGGATTTGGTAAAAAGAAGGGACGTAATTCTTCTTACAAAAGAACGGGTTGCAAAGCTTGTATTAAGATCCGGTTTCGTAAAGAAGACAGACAGCATGTAGTATACAAATTTAAGGAGAGACACTATCATTCACTATATAACAATGTAGAGAAACGGTTTTCACGAGGTAGGCGTCAGTTGAAGTATACTGATTTTAGAAACATTTATAATGCGACTGGAGCATCAATCGGTGGTTCCAACGCACACAATATACAAGCAGCGTTGAAAGGTGGCGTTGAAAATGTTGGTGCGACTGTGGTAGATTATAAAAATGCTTCAAGAGGTATGATTAAGTATGTCGGTACAAAAGATGCACAAATGCTTATAAACTTGATGAGGAAACGACAGAACTATGCACCGGATTTTTTTTCGAATACAAAGTTGTTATGGGAGAGTTGCAGGCGATTTTCTGGGCAGATAAAATTTCACGAATGAACTACAAGGAATTTGGGGATACGGTTTCGTTTGACGCAACGTATCGAACAAACAGGTAATAATCTTTAACCCCATTTATTTTGTAGTAAATGAAATGATATACATGTTTGAACTAATTGTAATTATTTTACAGGCATGCATATAACTTTGTACCATTTATTGCCATTGATAATCATAAGCGTTCTGTTGTGGTTGGGTCGGCACTTATAAGCAACGAAGATGCTGACAACTATACCTGGGTTCTTCAAGCGTTTCTTAAAGCGCATGAAAAAAAACCAAGATTTGTAGTCACTGACCAATGTTTAGGTATGAAAGCAGCTATTCCTCTTGTCTTCACGGAGTCAACGCATCGTTTTTGTGCATGGCATATTATGGACAAAATGCCAGGGAAGGTGATTCACCACGTTGAATCGATTTATGTGTATTGATATATGATTGTAAATCTTTTTTTTTTATAAATACAAAGTAATGGGCTTTTGTTTCGTAGGTGACAATTTCAAAGGATGAGAATATTGCATTTAAGAGACGGATTAACCGATTGGTGTGGAGCACACATATCGGTCCAGAAGAGTTTGAAAGCGAATGGGAGGCAACACTAAACAATTTTGGGTTGGAAGGGCACGAATGGTTAAACGAGATATATTCAATAAGAGAGTCATGGATATCAGCTTATTACCGTGACGATCCCATGTCTGGATTGATGAGAACAACGTCAAGGTCGGAAAGTTCCCATGCCTATTTCCGTCTATTTGCATCGTTTAAAAATGATTTGGTTCGTTTTTTACGAGCGTACGATAGCTCATTGGAGAAGCAGCGAAACAAACATGCTTGTTTGGAATTTGCAACGCGAAATACCTTTCCTCGGCGTTTCTCCCCGTTAGGGATTGAACGTCATGCATTTGAAGTGTACACTCGCGTAGTGTTTTTCGATATACAGAAGGAGATTCGTAAAGCAATCTACTTTTGTGGATTGGATTTTATGAGTCAAGATGGTGATCAGAAAACATACAATGTTGCACACAAGAAAAAGAACTTAGTGACAAAGGTTTCGTACGAGGTAACATGTACATCCTTTTGTAATTGTTAACAATTGGTTCAAATTTTGTAGTGTCTGATACTAGTTTCATATTTGTAGGTTATACATAATGTGGGTACGACTACGTTAACCTGTCAATGCAACATGTTTGTGCGGGTTGGGTTACCGTGTCGACATATTCTTAAGGTGTTGATGAACGATGGTGTAGACAAAATCCCAGAAGGTTTCATATCTAGGCGTTGGACAAGGGCCCTCATACCGGTACAACTTCAAGCAGCAAGAGCTCGATATGGAGAAATAGATGTGGAAAAAGAGATATTGATAAATGGTATGTATGCTGATATGGATCTGATTGTCAGCAGCGTACGAAATGACAAGAAAACGTTACGTGAAGCTTCTGATTCAGTAACGGAATTGCGTGTTAAATATGGGGCTTCTATATTTTCTAACAATCCAGCTAAGGACAGAGCTGAAGCACTCAAAGACTGTTACGGTGATGCGCCGGAAGATCCAGAAGTGATGCCGGCGGCTGGGATTAGAAACAAAGGATGCGGACGTGGGAAGCGATTAATAGGTAAGTTGGAGAAAGTCGTTGAAAAAAACAAGCGCGCAAAACGATTGTGTAGGGTATGTGGCAAACATGCGCATCATGATTCGCGTAACTGTCCCTCACGAACATCGTAGTTGGAAAAAATGGACATCGACCATCGGATGATATGTTCCACTATTTTTGTAGGTGTTGAGTCTAAGTTACAATTAAGATCAGGTTTCGTATTCTTTATGTTTGGTCTGGTCATCCCAACTGTTTCATAGTTAATTTTTTGCTGGTTTAATAGTTATTTGGTATTATGAATAAAAAAATTGCAATAATGAAGTTTTGAGAATAAAATTTGAATACTATTTTATATTGAATTGTTAGTAGATTGGGTTTTGGACTTGTATTTGATAAATGTTGTTTGGATTTTGTTTCTTTATTGGATACAGTAATATAAGTGGGTCTTCCTATGTTTTTTTACTAAACTTCTTTAGGGTTTCACATGGCAACCCTACAAAGAATTATATATATATATATATATATATATATGTCAGCAGTCATTTTATTGAAATGTTATCTCCTCCATCTGTATCTAAGTCGTCGTACACCTATCTCTCTTCAAAAGTTTCACAACCTCCAAAACTTCCTGCAGCCTTAGTCGAATCTCTTCTATGGACAGCCAAGAGTCTTATGCATCCAGCAGGCCAGCGCAAGTTAACGCACCTTATATGACTACTGAATCGTATCGCGAATTACGTATTGAGAACAAGATGCTGAAAAAACAAATTGAGGTACTCAAATCGAGGATTCAAAACTTTAACCGGTTGATGGATAGCAAACGTGAGGAGGTCGACATTCTCAAAGCGGAAAGGGATGCGGCTGAAAAAGAGTACTTCGAGGTGAAAGAGCAACTCGATGACACCAATCGAACTATCACCGCTGTGAAAGCGATATGCGTGTGCAACGCGTTTGATCATGTAGATACTCTGTAGCAATTTCGCGGGGTATTTGGATGGTTAAACGTCAACGTTTATGTGCTACTATATAAGTGTCTTCGGTGTTGCATGTCTCCGGTTTTAATTTTTTTTGATTTCGTCTTGCGTTTGGAAATATGTTTTTGTTATATTACGGGTCGTGTTAAAATGGTTTCATGTTGGAATTTGTTTATGGTTTTTACCATAAACATTAACTGTAGCCTATTTTGTTATATAATATAAGTGGATGTTTGGTTACTTTATTTGTGCAACTATATACAGTTTCTTGAAACACCAATAACTCATTTTTTCTAATTTTTCTAAAAAATCTATGGTCTAAAACAGGGTTGGATGTCGAAGATATTGTTGTGAAACAATATCATAAAGATTCACGGTTGCATACGAGTTGGAAACTTTTTACACGTTTGGATTTGTATAACACAACACGACAATATACTTTATTCTCGATTTGTACCTTGTTACTTATACACAACCTGTCTATATATGGTTTTGTAAATAAAATAAAAGTACGCATAATTAGTAATTGGCATTACGACAATTTGAAGCATTTCATAGGACACTCAAACTAAAAGCACTTTCATCCATAGTCACTGTGCATAAAGCAAAAAACTAACCCATAAGTTTTCAACCAAACAAAGTAAAAACGTACACATTCTCGTTTCCAAAAAGACAAGTACGTAATAACCAGACTTCCAAACTCCTAATACTTCTCCAGCCTTTGGCTTCTGATTCTCTTTGCTTCGTCTATCTTCTTTTGCTTACCCTCTTCACCTAATTTGTCCAACTCATCTATCTCCTCAAGAACGTCATCCTTACTCAAGTTGTATTCGCCCAATAGTAGCTTCGCCGTGTATTTGATACGCAACACCTGCAACTGTCGTTTTTGCGTTTCGCCTTCCGTCGTCAAACCGGTAAACCAGCCACGTACCCCTCCTCCCATGTATGTTTCCATATGTCGCATAAGAAAGACACCACAGTCAACAAAATTACCTTTTTTTGCCGCTTCATCTCAAGTAAACGTACGTTAACACGTGCCAAAGTTTCAGCCGCTGGGTGTTCACTAACCTTTAAATGATGTACAAAGAGTTGTTTCTACAAAGAATCAACCAAAGACTTAGATTTAAAAAAATACATATTCTACATTATCTGACTTTACATCGAATTTATGTTTCACATTAACTTACCAGATCTGATATCGCGTTGTCATACATGTCCACATTATCTTTTTTCAAAATGTTGTCCAAAATGTCGACTGTGTTTTTCTTCAAATTGAACACAACACAGAAGTAATGCCTTCCTTGTAGTATAGGAAAAAACACCTGTTTAAACAGTATTAAACGTTATACGAAGCATTTGAAAGCGTGTCATGTGTAACTTTATGTTTATATGAAACCCATTCAACTGTAATGCTACCATACTATTTGAGTTGACATTCGGACATGTGAAAGCAGCATGTATGCATCGTTACGAAGCTGACCTTATCCTATTTTCATTTTTAATACTTACCATATCGAACGAACGCATGTTGATTATGTCATCGCTTCCATTCGCCTCACTCACCAAGTTATCACGAAACATTTCGTACCGTTGCTTGAATCCGTATGTGTACCTCAATAGAACACCTCCAACCTACACATTCATTTCAGATCAATAAAATTTACTAACGTGATTACTTTAATATTTTAAAACGGAATACTATTTTTTTATACCAGAAGAGATGGTGTGAAGAAATAACGGGATGGTGATTCTGGGCTTCTATACTGTTCTTCCATGTTAAGCACATCTACCCATCCATCAATAACATTTGTGTAGATATCCTCGTCAGCAGCCAACGTTTCCAACATTGTACGTATCATTTTCGTACCAGTTACAGACTTGTACAAAACATCACTGTACACATAATAATAGTTTCATATTAGAATAACTGTTGGTCTAAACTAAGCATAATTTATACTCAAAATAATATGGTATAGATTAGTATTTTGAAACTAACTCTGCTCTGCGGAAATTGGACAAACATAGATCATGCACCCGTGTCTCTTGTGGTTTCACAACAACTCCTACCAGCACTTGTCGACGGATGAAAGGTGAACGGAGCTGTTTCCCAATTTTCTTAGATCGACGTTTTGGAGTCCGTTCCTTAATAGTATTGGCAGCAGGCTCCGTAGACTCACCTGATGGTTTCGGCAGCGAACATGATTTAATCGGGCTAAACCCTTTGTTCTCACTTTGTTTGATGTAGCCATCATTTTCATGTTCCTCGTCATCTTGTCCCTTGCCTTTGTCATCTATAGACATTGGATTCACATCTTCTGCTTTTGGGATCGACGACTCAAGTATGTCATACGTAGTCTGTGTTAACCATATCGGCAAAAGTGGTGACAACTGATCATTTTCAACGCACTTCTCAGCAGTTCCCTTGACTGGAGTAACAAAGGTGTCTTCATTTTCTTCATTCATCTCCGTATCATCATCCGATTCGCTGTCCTCCTCATCC
Organism: Centaurea solstitialis; assembly: GCA_030169165.1. Classification (NCBI taxonomy): domain Eukaryota; kingdom Viridiplantae; phylum Streptophyta; class Magnoliopsida; order Asterales; family Asteraceae; genus Centaurea; species Centaurea solstitialis. The sequence continues at coordinate 33,026,756 of CM058041.1, forward strand.
TCTCCATCGCTATCGTCACCGTCAGTTTCACAGTCCCTGAATATACATCTCCTCGACTTGTCGTAATTCTTAAACACACTTTCGTAAGGAAAATACTGCTGTGCTAAATCAATTAGCTCCTCTAGATCCCACCTTGTTTCATGCAATGTTGCAAACTTGTTTTCGATCAACCTAATGTACTTCTGCGATATTAAACACAGTTTATAACATACAAAATTACCTTACAACTGAATATGCATTAAACATAATACAATACAATACCTTCATCAAGTCGTCCATGTCCATTTCGAAATCACTGGGATCTGACTCAGAAACGTCATCTTCTTGTTCTTCCGCAACTGGTTCCTGTCCAGGAACTTCATCATCAGCACTCAATGGGTCTTCATTCACTTGATCCACATTTGCATCTGTCATGTCAACATCATTATCGGTTGGTATTTCATTGTATGCACTACAGACACTCAAAACCATTTGATAATCCTTTGTATCAGCTTTTATTGGACAAGCCTCCTCGACAGGTATTATTTGCTGATCCAATTGAACACGCATCGGGGCTGCATCTAAACCACCTTTAGCATCTTGACGAGCACGCAACATCTTCATAGTCCAAGCACAGAGTGGAGGCGCGTTTTGATCTACTGTAACATCCAAAGGTACCGTCCTCGTCACATACAGTAGCTGTGAAATAAAACACAGATTTTTTATTAACTTTTCAAATAATAAACAGCAAATATCAAATAATTTTAAACAGAAAATAGTTCGTACCGTCAAAAAAGTCAACGGTCCAGTGTAGTAACTGTCGGGCTTATTCGGCCTCCAAGATGCCTTACTTCTACCCAAACAATCGAAGATGTATTTCGCCCAATTTACACTCTTAATCATTTCAATACTGCTGAATTTCTGGAGAATGGTCATTAGACAGCAGCCTTGTGGGCTACATTCTCCCATTATACTTGCAAACAACATCATGAAGTTGATTTTGAAATCATCGTCTGCTAAACCGGAATTTTTAATATCCTCAGCCAAGTTTGTTGGTCTAATCTTAATACCCTCGTATTTTTTCCTCCATGATTTGAAAACTATTTTGTTTTCAACATCCGTGGTTTGTGCAGACAGATCTATACCAACATTTGGCAATCCCAGTATGTCAGACACTGTATCCGGTGTAATCTTAAGTGAGTTACCTCCAAACTGAAGCTCCATCGTTTCTGTGTTTAAATGCTCCACAACAAAATATCCCAGCTTCTCAGGTATACCGTCAACGGTCATATCTAACAACGAACCAAGACCCATCTCTTCAACAACTTCAGCTTGTGGCAGTGTCAACTTGCTAATACACAACCATAGCGTCTTCGGTGATGTTCTTGTCCGAATGCCATTCAATTTACCATCTTTCTGCCTCCTCCGTGGGACATCCTTTGGAATACTTTCAGGTTGTGTTTTTCCATGTTTGAATGGGGAACGCAATGGACCTATTATAATGAATAGATCAATATCGACTGTTTCATATACATTTAACGTTTTACCAAACATAAGTTATGTTATATAAATTTGTTGTCTTCTTTTACCTTCTCTAACAAATATTGGTTCCACAAAGTCATCATCGTCGTCTTCATCGCCAATAATGTACACCTTATGCGGTTTAGAAAAATCAGCACTTTGCGTCTTTGCTTTCTTCTGATTACATTTACCTCCTTTTACGTCTTTAAATGCAACCTTTTTTTTTCTGTACTTCTTTTCCTGTTTTCCGGTATTGCCGTACCACCATCCATTGTCCTAGGCTGACCACCTTTTGTGTTTGTGTTATTTCTGCTTAATTTGCGCAATATGCCTTTCACTACAAAACCAGATTGAGTTAGTATTAACACTACATACACTATTCTATTCAATATAATAAATCTTTTTACTCCAATTCCATATACCTTGTGACGACGGTTCACCTTCTCTCTTATGCTTGTTTTTCGGACGGTCCACTTTTGGTAGTTTACATTCTGGAACAAAATAAATTGAATTCACGTATTATGCTTAACGTGCGCAACATAAATTGTCTTATGTAAAACACATATACGACAGTCAACCAATAATCATGTGCAACCAATCCAGGTTTCCGAACAATCACTCTTGAACTTTTTGACTATTAAAACTGTTTAACCCTAAACCTATAAACCATCATATTCACATTTACTGTCACAAACCATTCTTTTTTTTTTTGTGCTACAAAAATTTCGAGACTTAAACATCACATATGATAGTCAATATACTAACATGTGCAACTCATGGAAGTTTCACAATAATAATTCATGAACCGTTCAGTCTACAACTGATTATACCCCTAAATCTATCATCCATTATTTGTAAATGTAAACCCCACATATTATATGCAAAATACATACATGTGAAACTTATGAAGGTTTCACATATCATGCACATTTGCTGTCACAAACCAAAGGCTTTTTTTTGTGCTACTAAAATTTTCAGACGTGAAGAACCCATATGATAGTTAATATGCTAACGTGTGCAACAAATTGAAGTTTCACATTAAAATTTCATGAACCGTTCAGTCCACCACTGATTATACCCCAAAAACCATCATCCATTTTTTGCACATTCACTGTAACCAAACGACCATCTTAAATTTGGCATTCAAAAATTTGTACATGTAAACCACACATATTATAGTCAAAGTACATACATTTGCATCTAATGAAGGTTTCACAACAATGACTTACATACATTTGCATGTAATGAAAGTTTCACAACAATGACTTACCTATCTTTAACCATATTTAAAAACAAAAAAGGTAAAAAACCAAACATAAACAACTTACCATTATCCTCGAATATCTTGTTTAAGGACTTTGGTTTTGCACTCCTTTCCACCTTTTTCACTTTTGATTCAGCCTTTTCACCTACGATTGAACAAACATTGGTGCACAAGTTTCACATTACATACACCAACAAGAACCCTAACTTCAATGTGTAACAATGTGGTTTCATAATAACCAAAAAAGCTCAAAAAAACAAAACCAACCCGACTCCTAACTTCAATCTGTATCAAGTGGTTTCATATTACCCCAAAAACCTCAAAAAAACATAAACATTTTGAAAACCTATTAATGGATTCGAACACTAACCTTCATACTAAATATTGTCTTCTGAATCCATGTTGACGTTCCTACTCTTCAATCTGTTACTCGATCTTCTTCCTACACAACAAAATTTTGCTTTTCAAGTTTCAATTTTAAGAATCAAACCTAATAAAAACTACGAAAAAAGCAAACCCTAACCTCGATTCATATCAAATAAAGTATGCGCTCCACCAAATTTTATATACAACTCGTTCAATGTTACAGGATATGCTCAACCTTCTCCAAGTTTTAGCTGATCGTAATTTGAAAATCGAAAACCCAGGAAAGAATCTATATCTTCCGTTTCGCGCTAATGTGAAGAATCCCTAATTCAACGGGATTTCTTTTTATTTCCTTTTGAAACAAAGAATACTCAGTTTACTATTTTACCCTTATATTAAACTTATCCAGACCAGCGTGTCCTTCCCAAACCCAATAATTACAATACTGCCACTATTTCAATCTCTACCATCCACATATTAGATCAACGGCATAAAATGGTTTACAAAGTTTATAACAAATATGGGGTTTACAAAATAACCCAACCCTATATATATATATATATCCTCTTGTGGGAGAATGAGCATCCAAACCCTCGTTGTAATGTGCTTTCACAGTGCTGCTACCCTCATCTTGTGTATGATCGTGTTTTTCTGAGCAGCAAAGCCGAATTGGACATATTTCATTGTTATACTTATAACTTTAGGGGGTTAGGTTAGGGGAAAACCGCAAAAAGAAACCCTGAGGAACACCTTGGTAACAGTTCATCTGGACGATATGCACATGTGCATGTAAGTAACTTGTCACATGCATGCACACGTGCATAAAAACCAAAAACTAGCTTCAAGCCTTCAGTTACTTGTATGCAAAATGTGCATCTTTCTAAATAAATACCTACCAATTTTTTATGTTTTTAGGGTTTTCCTCCGAACCTCCCTCATAATTTTAGTATATATATATATTGAAGAATCAAAGACATGGTGGAGTAGTAGGGAAGACACTTAAGTAATTAGTAGGAAGTACCTTCACAAGCATCCCGATAGCAGTCAAGCTCTCAACTCGCACGTTGTCATACTGCGGAAGTCTCTCAGTGGTATTAAGAAAAGGGTAAATGTATATAGGTATGTTGGCTGTACCATATATATGACATTGTATTAGAGTTTCTATATATACAACAAAATTTCACTGTAGCTATATTGGAAAATGGTAAATGGGTGATCCTATATGTATATATACCCTTTCTCATTTACTAATACTACATCACTGTTGTTTCTATATATCTCAAGATCATAACTTGTGGTTATTATTATGGTTGATTCATCATTAATAGGTCTTGCTATATATATATATATATAATATTCCTGTGAGACTTAATAAGGAACAGATGTGAAGGGAATTGGATTGGACCCTCTAGTTTAGTGACACAACACGGATATAGGAAATTAACCTGAAAACGATCCAAATTCTAACTACGTACCCCAAATTCCAACTACGTACCCCAAATTCCATACTAGAGGATCTTGCAAAGGATTTTTCCGACTCATTATTATAAGGAGTGTAGTCACCTTATTTCAAGGAAGGCAAAATGCTAGTTATTAATATTTTGGACAAAAAAGGCACCCCAAAGAGTACTTAGAGGCATCACTGTGATAGATATAATGTTAGTATATTCATAATTGACAAGTAAATACAACTGATGATCGTCTCTTATACTTTTTTAAAACATCTAATTACCAAGCCTTAATTAACCTCTAATATTATTGTTTATCTTCTCAGTAGATATATTGTATTGGGGCGTAATTCCCTTCTGTTTAGTTCTTTTTCAATCATGGCATGCAAACACGAAGGACCAAGGACAAAATGCCTTTCGATATGGGTATAGTAGAGGCAAATGTCTCAAGATTTTTGTTGGCCAGCAAAGATGTATTTTTTACCTGAATTTCTATTAGATTCACTTTCTAGAAGATCAAAACATGAAAGATACCTTTTATAAACCACATTCTTGCTTCTAAATGAGATGATGCCATGCTCTGCAAGAGTAGAAACAAATACAGAGTTTTAGATATAGTAACTTGTATGTGTGTGTATGTATATATACATGTATACCATTTAGAATATTAGTATGCTACACTATGAAATAGATCACCATAACATCTAATAATTTTTTTTTGTGGAGAACCTTAATATAGATTTATTAATTGGTGAATTGAGGTTACAAAGCTCAAACTAATACGAAGATGGAAGGATCAACATGACCACATCTGTGTTCTTTCTTTGGATATGCTCCTTTTTAGGTTTGCAGATACTGGTGTTCTAAGTCATTAGAGATGTGGGTTTATGATGATGTGAGGGGGGAAGTTTTTGGCTCACTTAGTGGCCAAGGCTAGCAAGGGGCCCCTTTGCCAACTAAAAGGAGGTTCCAACATATAAAGAAGAGGTATTAATGGTCCAAGTCTAGCCGATCACAGCAGGAAAAACACGAAGATGAGATTGCTTACTACTTTATTATGTATAGTACAAATTACCATATCATCATGTATGGGGGTGGTTCAACATTGATCCCTACAACATGTATATATCAGTTCACTGGATGAAACAATTACTTAACAAGCATGATGAGTAATGAGTTAGCTGTAAAATTAGATAAGCAACATTCATGAACATTTGGTCATCTGTACCTGTCAAAGTGATGTATATATGATCTTTATGTTTTCTAGGGCAATTGCTAGCTAGCTAGGATCTTATCAAATTGTTTTCAAAAAGGAATTCTATCATATATATTCATTTGTTTTGTGAATTCTGTAGCAAGATAAGCCAAAAATATAGTCTATACTTTGTTAATATGCAAGGTCATGATAGGCCAGTTTAAAGATGGGAGATCGAAAACAAAGTTAATTAATATGCAGTATATAATCACGACCTGAAGCAAGCCAAGTGCGTTGCAAACTCTTTTCGATTCTTCCATAGGAAGCTGATGAGGAGGTGACAACATCCTATACGCATCAAAAAATTCCTGGAATAAGATGAAACATTCAAGTGTATGAGCTGAGCTTATTAGTTACGAGTTTAAAAAGACATTCTCCAAACCAATTAAGGGTATATATTAATAATATTGTATAGCTGTATGTTATACATAGATATAATAGTACAATGCAACCAATTAAGCTCCATGGATAAGGAGCCCATATGTCAAGTAAGGTAATTTATATGTGGAAGTTTGATAGTTGTGCATAACTAACTGATCTGAGGGGTTGTTTTTCATCAAGGGGACTTCTTGGTGGTGTTCATCAACCATGTACACATACATTTTACACATCTGAATAAACATCTTGAGTTATCAATACCTGCAAGATTGGAAACGTTATGCCTTCTGAATTCCAAAGTAGCAACCCCAGCTCGGCACGTCCTCTTTCCTATATTAAGAGAAATACATATAAAGAAGCTCATCATAATAAGTTGTTATTAGCATTTATATTATATCCTTCATGTATAAACCAAACTGTTGTGAAAATACCGAAACCCAACTAACAAATAAGCTCACTAGTTGGACCTCACTATTACCACTAAATTCCCAAGAACAAATGAACTACGTTCTTATACGAGATGTAAGCGGAAATGATCAATGAACATGAGACAACTAACCAACTAAGCATATGCAACGATAATAACCATACAATGTAAGATAAAGCATAAGTAAAGAGAGACACCGAGATTTTTACGTGGAAACCCAAATCGGGAAAAACCACGGGCGGAGGACGCCGAGAACCGATCCACTATCACTTGATGTAGTTACACATGAGATGTTACAAGCTTTACAATGGAGAGAAAATTCTATGGCTTCTTGAGCTCTACTAACTAATTTGAAGAAGATAATATGAATTATATGAAATTTAATTCATATATGAGAAGCCGTATGTGTGTATGGGAGAACCAAAAACAAAGTACTCCTAAAAATATTAATCTAATGCAAAGCTATGGCATTTATCAATATTAAAATGGAAAAGGGTGTTGAGGTGTCAAACAAAGAAGCAAGCAACATCCCATACGGCCAAAAGGAGATGGGCGGCTAAACATGCGGATTAGAAGCCGCATGTAACCCGCCGTTTCCACTGACTTTGCATTTTAATTTCTTTTGTTTTGGTTTCCATTTGGTTTTAGGCAAGCCAATATCTCACAAATCTCCAACCTTGACTTCAACCAAAACCACACCCAACGAAAATAAAAACTCCACCATAATCTTCAATCCAAGGAAGACTCGAAAGCAAACTCCATCGATCTTCATCTCAAGCCAAAAAACAACTACCCGAAAAACAAGTGACACCAAAGTGATCAAGTCCTCTCTTTTCAAACCAATAACCAAAGTGGTCCTCCGCCAGAGCGCCCCGAAGGGCATCAACCTCGTTTATCAACACCAACCAAGTCCAAACACAAGTTGAACTTGGCAACCGGAAGCGGCTTCGTTAGCATATCCGCTACGTTGTCGTCGATGCTTATCTTCACGACCTTAAGATCGCCTCTAGCTACTACCTCTCGGATATAATGGTGGCGAATATCGATGTGCTTCGTCCTATCGTGAAGCACTCGATCCTTTGTCAAAAGAACCGCGCCTTGATTGTCGCAAAACACCTCTTCGACCTTCAAGCGCTCACATAACTCACCAAAAAATCCTTTGAGCCAAACACCTTCTTTCACGGCTTCGCTAACCGCCATGTACTCCGCTTCCGTTGTGGACAAAGCGACGGTAGGTTGCAAATGTGCCCTCCAACTAATAGCACATCCATCAAGGGTGAACACGTATCCGGTGATGGATCTTTTGTTGTCGATATCCTTGCCATAATCCGAATCTGTATAGCCAAGTACCCCCGAAGAATTTCTCCCGAAATGCAAACACAAATTCGCCGTCCCCTTCAAGTAACAAAAATCCATTGGACGGCTTTCCAATGCTCCTTTCCCGGGTTGGCCATATATCTACTAACCATAGAAACTGCATAAGCGAGATCCGGTCGGGTACAAATCATCGCATACATCAAAGATCCCACCGCACCAGAATACGGCACTCTTGGCATATAGGCAACATCGGCTTGAGTCGAAGGACTTAAGGTTGATGATAGCCTGAAATGAGGCGCAAATGGAGTGTTGACAGACTTTGCTTCAGACATACCAAAGCAGCGTAGAACTTTCTGAACGTAACCTTCTTGACTAAGGTACAACTTTCTCGCCTTTCTGTCACGAACAATCTCCATACCAAGAATCTTCTTTGCGGCTCCTAAATCCTTCATATCAAATTCTGAATTCAATTGATCTTTCACTTTCTGAACTTCTCCCATATCTTTAGCTGCAATTAGCATGTCATCTACGTATAAGAGCAAGTACAAGATCGACCCATCATCACACTTCTTGAAGTAAACGTAGCTGTCGTACGACGAATTTGACAAGCCGTGTGCGGTCACAAAAGCGTCGAATCTCTTATACCATTGCCTAGGAGATTGTTTGAGGCCATAGAGAGACTTTATCAATTTGTACACATGACCTTCTTTACCCGGAACTACAAAGCCTTCCGGTTGGTGCATAAAGATCTCTTCCTCAAGTTCACCATTCAGAAACACGGTCGTGACGTCCATTTGCTCAAGCTCCAAAACATCCGACGCGACCATCCCTAGCAATGCACGAATAGAAGTATGTTTCACCACTGGTGAAAAGATGTCGTTATAGTCAACGCCAGGAATTTGACTATAACCCTTCGCGACCAACCGAGCTTTGTACCTTGGCTTTTCTTCCGGAGTTGCCCCTTCCTTCAACTTAAAGACCCACTTGCTCCGAACGGCCTTCTTACCCTTGGGAATAAGAACAAGCTCCCAAGTTCCGCTCTTTAGCAAGGATTCCATTTCCGCCTTCATCGCCATCAACCATTCATCCGCATCATCGAGCTTCATAGCCTCACTATAGGAAGTAGGCTCCACCGTACCCTCCATTTCCTCCGCTACATTAAAGGCATGTGCTACTAAATCGGCTTCTTCGGTGTACCGTGCGGGACGCACGATTTCCCTTCTTCCCCTATCACGAGCAATGCACGGTTCGGGCGCTTGTGGCACGGTTTGAGATGATGAATCATCTTCTACTTGAGCACCTGTAGAGGTAGAAGAAGAAGCAACATTTAAATCGTTAGTAACAATAGGGCTCGATGTTTGAGCCATAGGTAGCTCCACCTCAACCGGAGGTTTCTCTTTCGGAGATTCGGAAATGGGCTCGGATGTAGGAGGCGGCGAATCACTCAACATCGAAGACTCGTCAAAAGTGACATCTCGGCTTATAAGGATCTTCTTTGTTTCCAGGCACCATAGCCTAAAGCCTTTGACTCCATCTTTGTATCCAAGTAAATTGCATTTTATAGCTCTTGGTTCTAACTTCCCGTTATCAACTCGTGCATACGCTGGGCAACCAAATATCTTCAAATCCGTGTAAGCGGTCGGTGATCCGCTCCAAACTTCCATGGGAGTCTTCTTCTCGAGAGCGACCGATGGAGACCGATTAATTAAGTAACAAGCGGTAGAAGCCGCTTCCGCCCAAAAAGTCTTAGGCATCTTCGAGTTAGAAAGCATGCAACGAACTTTCTCGAGAATAGTGCGGTTCATCCTTTCGGCCACACCATTTTGTTGAGGAGTGTGGGCAACGGTACGATGCCTTGTAATGCCATTCTTTCGACAATAAGCATTAAACTCCTCCGAGCAAAATTCCAAGCCATTATCCGTTCGGAGGTATTTCACCTCTTTACCGGATTGCTTCTCGATCATCGTCCTCCAATCTCTAAACGTTCCAAACACATCGCTCTTTCGCTTCAAGAAGAACGCCCACACATGACGTGAGAAATCGTCGATGATAGTGAGCATGTACGAAGCTCCACCATAAGAAGTAACTCGGGCCGGACCCCATAGGTCGGAATGAATGTAGTCAAGTGGCCCTTTGGTCGTGTGGATGCCACTTGAGAACCGGACCCTCTTCGTCTTGCCGTACACACAATGCTCACAAAACTGCAAATCCATAACTTTGTGGTCGTCCAACAAATCGCGTTGGCTTAGCTCTATCATGCCTCCAAGGCTCATGCAATCGAGACGTAGATGCCACAACTTGGTTAGATCACCATCGGAGAATTTCTTTGAAGCAACCGCAACGTCACCGGTAACGGTTTGACCCTGCAAAATGTAAAGGTTAGCGGTTTTTCTTAGAGCCTTCATCATAAGTAGTGCTCCTCGCTTGACCCTTACTACTTCATTCTTGCCAATGAATTCATAGCCATTTCGATCAAGGGTACTAAGAGACATGAGATTTCTTCGGAGTTCGGGAACATATCTCACGTCCCTAAGAGTTCGGGTGATGCCATCATGCATGCGAATTCTAATCGTGCCTTTACCGATGATAGGGCAAGAGTCATTGTTCCCCATCATTACCACGCCTTCGGGAACCTTCTCATACGTGTGAAACCAACTACGGTGGGGATACATATGAAAAGTACAACCCGAGTCTAGAATCCACTCTTCCGAGGTATTCATCATCCCCTCGGAGACCATCAAGACTTCACCATTACAAAATCCGACTTCACCTTGCTCAACAACATCGGCTTCACTGGAGGTACCCGTTGACTTGTTCTTGGCTTTGTTTTTGGCTTGAAGTTTAAAACATTCTTCCATGGTATGACCCTTCCGTTTACAAAAGTTACAAAATTTTCTCGGTTTTCCACGAGATTTTGATCTTGATTTGCTTGATGAACTCGAGCATTTCTCAAAAGGTCTCCCTCTTGCATTTAATCTTTCGGCCCTTGGTTCATGACCGGGATTAATCTCCTTCATCTTCTCCTTCGAGCTCAAAGCGGTATACACCTCATCAAGAGAGAGGGAATCCCGACTATAAATGATAGTATCCATGAACGTACCAAACGACGATGGCAAAGAGCACAACAAAATCAAACCCAAATCCTCATCGTCATATTTCACCTCAAGGTTCTTCAAATCACCAACTATCTCCTTGAACTTCGATAAGTGGGCCGTAATTGAACCACCTTCAGATAAACGTAAGGCATATAACTTAAGCTTCATGTGAAGCTTATTGGGTAAGCTCTTTTCCATAAACATCTTATCTAGTTTAGTCCAAATTTGGTACGACGTTTCCTCTTCCGCAACATCTTGTAAAACATCGTTTGAAAGGTGTAATCTAATTAGTGATTGGGCCTTTAAATCGTTCAATTCTTTATCTTCCTCCGACCAAGCACCGGGCATAAATGCCCGACCCAAAATGCACTTATGCAAGCTTTGTTGGATTAGGACATCTCTCATCTTTATCTTCCATAAGGGATAGCGAGTATCTCGCTCTAATAAGGGGAGGTCAAACTTCATCGTTGACATAAATGAAAAATAGCCTAGCAAATCAATAATCCCACGAAACTTCTATCGATCACAAAATCTCGGTATAAATAACTTGGGCTCTGATACCAATTGTTGTGAAAATACCGAAACCCAACTAACAAATAAGCTCACTAGTTGGACCTCACTATTACCACTAAATTCCCAAGAACAAATGAACTACGTTCTTATACGAGATGTAAGCGGAAATGATCAATGAACATGAGACAACTAACCAACTAAGCATATGCAACGATAATAACCATACAATGTAAGATAAAGCATAAGTAAAGAAAGACACCGAGATTTTTACGTGGAAACCCAAATCGGGAAAAACCACGGACGGAGGACGCCGAGAACCGATCCACTATCACTTGATGTAGTTACACATGAGATGTTACAAGCTTTACAATGGAGAGAAAATTCTATGGCTTCTTGAGCTCTACTAACTAATTTGAAGAAGATAATATGAATTATATGAAATTTAATTCATATATGAGAAGCCGTATGTGTGTATGGGAGAACCAAAAACAAAGTACTCCTAAAAATATTAATCTAATGCAAAGCTATGGCATTTATCAATATTAAAATGGAAAAGGGTGTTGGGGTGTCAAACAAAGAAGCAAGCAACATCCCATACGGCCAAAAGGAGATGGGTGGCTAAACATGCGGATTAGAAGCCGCATGTAACCCGCTGTTTCCACTGACTTTGCATTTTAATTTCTTTTGTTTTGGTTTCCATTTGGTTTTAGGCAAGCCAATATCTCACAAATCCATACCAAAAAAACCCTGTAAATCTTACTATCTTACTCGACTTTCGGCGTTAAGGGTATAAAAGAATCCAAAATAGAATAATTCACCCAAACCAAAATGGTTTTTGTTGGTTTGCAGATTTGGGTACATATAAAGTTAACATTAAGCAAAAAGATTTATCTATAAACTTAAAGAACAAGAAATTGGTTGCAAAAATTATCGGTAACGAAAAATCAATGTGCATGGACGCAACTATCAAGCGAAGGAGAGGGGAAGGTTTCGTCAAAACATACTTAATCACGGCCTAATCGTGAAACTTTAAACGACTAGTGAAACTAAAAACAAGAGTCAAAACATATAAGGTATGTTTTGTATGTTCAACTTCAACTATTGAGAAATTAAAATATGTTTAGTTTTTTCTTTTCCTTTCAGAATCCTTCTAAAGCATCAATATCTCACCCTAGCTATTCTCTTTTTTAGTCTTCCTGTTCCGTTCTCTCTATGTTTTCATTGTCTTCTCCATCGATCATTATTGACTACTTGAAATTGAGAGTGACTAAGCACAGCAGTTGGAGTTCGATTGCGCTCGATGGCCATAATTAGCTTAAGTTGATGACAATGGTAGGTGCGGATTACTTCACACTTGTATTCTTCTTATATAGGCAAAAGCTATTATAAAATGTATATTTTAATAATATAATTATAATTGAAATCTCATAAAGAATTTGTTGAATTGAATGTAATTTTTTTTAAACATTCCAAATTTTGATTCTATATTTTAAAAAAATCATATACAATAAATATGTTAAATTAACTAAGATGTTCTAAGTCAATTGAATCAACAATTAAATATAAAACCTGTTACCTTAATTAGGAATTATTGCTACAACTGGAAACTTGTAAGAAGAAATACTACTCAAATCCATCATTTTCGATAAAATCATTATAAAACATTGCTTTACAAGAAAAAAGCCACTAAAACGAAAATAAATTTCCATACTCACTATTCAGAAATAACAAATACATATACTAAACCAGAGACCCATTCAGTAGTTTCTATTGCATTTAAGTATGATCAACATGACTTCAATGCAATATTCAAGACTTCAAAAAGACCTATAAACTAGCTATATATCTTGTTGAAATCCAATTTTTTCTCCAAGAAAAACATCAAAATGATTAAATGATAATACTAACAAACTTACTTAACTCAATAAACCAGCTATGTTACAATTTATGCTAATCAGATATATAAAATTAGAATCAAGCAAATGGTTCATCATGAGAGAAAATTAATCAATCAAAAATCAAAAGTGAGCATAGTAATTAAATAGGTATATATATATATATATTCATGCAACTGAATCATGAAATTAATCATATCGGTGATGAATCCACGAGATTCATACATGTATAAACGATCATATCGATTCACACACAATTATATACATACATAGATTGATATCTATACTATTTTAATAAGGAAATTTACCAAATGTCTTAAAGTCTTAAAATCTTAAAGTCTTAAATACAACATATATTGCATAAAGTACTACCTTTGATGCACAATTCCTTAAAATCTTTTAAAATTTCAAAGGGTATGGATTCACACACCCTACCCTATGGATCAATACACCCTACTCTACATCATTTAATTCAGTCAAAGCATAAAAGTTTGCATTATCATTTAATTTTTTTTTTCTCTCTCTTATATTGTTCTTATCTTTCTTTTTTTTATTAATAAATATTAATAATAATTTATGTATAGTAGTTATTATCTTAATCATAAATAAAAATAAAATAAAATTTATATAAATAAATTAAAAAGACAAATATCTTTTTTCTTTTGTATAAAGAACATATAATTTATTTTATAACCTTACACATTTCAGTGTGTGTATAGATATGGTTTGCACAATATAATAGAATATATTATTTAAAAACTAAAATAGTAACTGATACTTTTTATTTTATTTTTATTTGATAGAATATATCATCAATCATTCTATAATCTTAAAAATTCATAAAATAGTTATTATATTTTCCATTTTTAAGAATTCTATAATAATCATATTTTCCATTTCCCATAATTAGTAAGAAGTAATATTCTTATAAGAAAAATACAAAGACAAGTGTTATTAATATTAAGAAGTAAGAAACATATAAATATATATATATACAAATGTTATTCATATTACTTTTTATAGATATATTTTTCTTTTTAAAAAAAATATTACTTTATTTTAATGTTAATACATAAAAAAATACAAATGATAATAATTTTTTTAACATAATATTCGTACAATTTTATAAAATTATTAATAAAAGGTTACATGAAATAAAAATTTTATAAAAAAGTTATATGAAATGAAAAATAATAAAAATAAAAAATATAAGTAAAATATAAAATCACTTAATGATGATGTAATGATTACATTTATAATTAATTAGTGAAAGGTATTAAAAAGCCTACACTAGAGTAGGGTGATATAGAGTGGGGTGTCTCTCTCATCACCCAATTTCAAATTATATTCTAATCCCGCTTAAAAACTCCCTGGCCAAATCATTTGGCTGTTTCCCCCAGGTGACTCTTCATTGACCGACGACTCTCCCAAAAATGACGATTCATTCTCTCTAAAATGCAATTCAATTGATTTCTTCAACTTTTTACCTTTTCGTTTGAAGGACTCTCTTCTTCAATCAGGTATGTCTTCCTTCTTAATTGTTTTCTTCACAATCGTTTTCTTCATTCATATGCTATGTTTTTGAATTTATCGATTCTTCTGCTAGGTTTTCAAATCGATATATTTTTTCAGGTACTTCTTCACTGATTTAAAACGTATCATCTGCCCTTCGATTTCCCTCAACAGATTGAAGAAATACATATTTTGTTATCAGGCTAGGGTTTCTCAAATTCACGTTTCAGGTATGAATTCACTTATCTTCTAGGTCTTCAAAACAACTAATTCACTGTTCACTAACAGGTTTGATACAATTTCTTAAGATTTCTTCCATGTCCTTGATTAAGGCTTACAGCCAATTATGACGCTGCTCTCTGTTCTACTGCAAGGCGATGGAAATGCTTCATGCTTGACCATTGAAATGAGGTCCTAACTAATTTTTGTCGAAAACTTCTAGAAATATTATTATTTGTGTTTTTTTTATTGCTTTTATGGGAATGTTCTTCATTTGACATTCTTTTTTGTCAAATGTAATTCATTTGACATTGATGCTATGATAGATAGAAAGTCTTCATTTAACGGAATTTATGGTTCGTATAGTACTTGTTGTGCTTTTAGGCCAAGTTTGTTCAGCTATCTTGTGAACCCTCTGACAAAGACTATCTTGTAACCCTTCTTCCCAAAAAATTGTTGACCAATAAAAGTAGAAGATGTTGCCAATGTGAATATTTAAAACATGAATTTTTACAATCTTACATATGTAGGGAGCGTTTTCTTTCAAACATGGAAAAGATTGTTCATTGTTAAAGTTAAACATGATTTGTCTGCCTATATGCATGTATAATATACTTATTATTTATTTCTACTTCTAATATAGATATAGTTTACTTTGGTTGCTTATGGAAAGATGTATATTTTAGCTTTAAAGATGATGACAAAAGCCCTTTGAATTTGAAAAATGAAGCTGATGATTAGTATGATTATGAAACATCAGATCTGTGGCAGCAGAGGGTGATGGGGCTCAAGAATGCTGGAAGTTTGCTAAATACTATCGTTCTCTTTGCCCTAGACCATTTTGGTATATATATTTTTAAATACTTATAGCTATGGTATTACATCATCAGCTTCTTCAGTGTTTCATCCATCTCATCTTGAAGAAAAGCACAAGGTAAAGCAAACGTCATTTCATGACATTTTAAGAATACATCATTCCTTAAACTCCATATTATTTTTTATTGCAATTGTTTTGTAGAATTTAGAAATCTTTGTTTAAGTCAAATTGTCTTCTTTGCAGCATCAACTTCGGTAATAAAACTTCTGAAGTTGGAGTATTCTAAATACCCAAGAAAGCAAAATACAAAGGTAAAACATTTTAAGTTGTTAACTTGTCAACATTAAGCTTTGATAGGTTTTACAAGCTGGTATGTTTTAGGCAACAACCAACAATTTTCAGCTTTTATTTTATTTTGTTCACTTTATTTAAACAGGATCAGAGTGCATCCAATGCTTTTGAATCTCCAAAAGAAAAGTGGAGTAATCGTATATGTGACACTAAGGTAGAATTGTCTACTTGGTTTGATTTTCGTTAGAATAACTGGATTCAAACACGGGATAGTGTTAAGAAATATGCAGATTGGTATCTATTGTTATCTTGTTTGGAGAGAAAACAAATCTGAATTTTGTAATTTTTTTAATATTAATTTTGTAAAAATTATATGCAAGTGGATGAGCAAGAGAGATAAGGATTATCATCGAAAATGGTTTGCGTGGCTAGCAGGATTATCTTGAAATGGCATGTGTCAAAAAAGCGTTGGGACGATTCTGGTGTGGCGTTTTATCAGACTGATCAGACTGAGTTTTTTTCTGTGGAGGTCGAGTGACATCCGCTAAGAGTCGTTGCCTGGTGGTTTCGCGACTGTAGCATAATCGGTTTTGTTTTACTTGGTAATCGGAGGCCTGGACGAGCTCGGTGCTACCCGCTCTCTTGGTTCCTGCCGTATTTTTGTGAGCTGAGTGATGAAGGGAGGTCCGCTTTTGGCCGGTGGTGTTTATCTCTCATGAACGCAAACATTGTCTGTGCTTCTCAGCATGATCGGTCTACTGATTTTGGGTATTCAAACGACAGTTCTCGGGATTCCAACACATCCTCATTCGCGTATAAACTGCTGCAGGTCCTCCAAACTGTCTTTCGATCGAGTTTGCGCCTCACGTGTTAGTTGGATAGTGATTACGCCTCGTAGCAGATCTGATTAACTTGATTCGGTCGCAAAACTGGCATTTTTCTTCCTGCTGCTGTTTCGACAAGATGTTGTTTTTCCAAGTTGTTTCTCCTCCGGTCGTAAAGCCGACTGTTTGTTTTGTTTTTGTTGGGCCGACCCGTTTTGTTTGCTGTGCCGTTGGTCAGGCTTGCACCAGGCTTTTTCTTCCTTTTTGGGTTATGGTTATCCGCCACTTTGTAATTTTTGGCTCCAGGAGCTGGGTGTTTGCCCCTGTATTTGGTGGTTGTAACTTGGTTTGTGGTAATAAAGTTCATTTGAAAAAAAATATGCAAGTGATATACATGTATGTTGACTGTTGAGCTGTTTTTTCTAATAGGTTTGGTAATTGACATCTTTAACATTTAGAATTCAATAGAAATGCTTTCTATACTAAACTAAAATTTACTTGTGGTCATGCTCAAGATGCCCTTTAGCAATTAGCATCATTATAAACCAAGTATGTAGCATAATCATATGTCTTACGTTTTATTGACTTTTTTGGCAAATGGTCTGTTGAAGGCAAGATTGTTGGTCCTCTGCATTTATTTGTAGAACCATTTTGATATTTGTATCGTCAACTTGAAGCATTCTTATTACAAATACAACTTGAATTGTATTGATATTTGTTCAATATTTATAACATCTTTACAAAATTTGAAATTTCTAATTTAATTAAATTCTAATGAACTTTTTCCATCCCGCCGCATTGCGCGGGTAAACTACTAGTATATATATATATATATATATATACCTGGCATCTGAATCTGTAGAATGTGTTAAGATATTTAATAGCTTCAGATCTGGTATTAGGGCCATTAGGCTGCTTAATCGAGGTGATCAACTGCTTAATTCCACGAAGCTGATTTGGGGTGATGGATTGCGTACTGGCATTAGAAGAAGAAGAAGAAGCAGCAGCAGCTTCTTCTCTAGGATCAACATACAGCGATTCAGGCAAATTGATCTCCATTTAAATTCCTAATTACAGAATAACAATTCGATGATGAAAACATGCAAATTTCTATCTGGATCGACTCCATCAGCTATATATATATATATGTATGTATATATCCTTCTCTCTAGAAGTGTGTGTGTGTGTTTGTTGTTGGAAAAAGTACCGGAAAAGAGCGGGAAGAAGAGTTTACAACCATGGGAGTTGGATCGGTGACGGAGGGAGATGCTAGAATCACCAACAATGTCAACCTCATTTCCACGTGTCATTCATGCAATGCCTTCATCTTGCCGATTTGATTAAGTTTTGTCCGTTGGATCACAGCCCTTGCCGGTTAGTTAAGAAGGATGCAATCCAATTGTCCCAAAATCACAGGCTTATATCTCTGTTTTATCTATAAAATTAAGATATCAAATTTTTTTATATATTTTCTATTTCTATTTAATTTTAATTCACTTGCATCTTTGCGGTTTGCTAATGTGTATATACGAAATTGGGGCCAAGAATAGGACATAAGAATTTTAGAAAAATAGTTTTGTTTTGTAAATGAAATTAATCTTGCACGAAAATATATGATAATTAGGCTAAGCGTAGCGGGAGACAGGTTGGGGGTATGAAGCAGGTGGGCTCAGGGTTGGGGTACGCGAGGCTTCTACCCGGCGGGCTCTATCATGGGAGGGTTGGCCAACTCGTTCTTTTTATGTGTGTTGTGTGTGTGGTGTGTGTTGTGAATGAGAGGGTTGTGGAGGGTTGCAGAGGGTTATGAGAGGGTTAAGAGAGGATTGGAGAAAAACTCATGTGTCAGCTGATGTGGCATGTTAGGTTGAGAGGGTTGGGAGTGTTGCGCTACTGATAGCCTTAAGGAGATTACACTCAAAGAAAGAAGTTCTAAAAAGAAAATTATACAAATTATTTTAGAGCGTCGTGTTTTTATAAAGTAAAACGGGAGACGTTGAATTTTGACATCATGTAAGAACCCTTGAGGAGAGAGAGAATATTTTCAATATATATGAAAGAGAATTAATTCAAATTTGGCCATGGGCAGATTGAGGTTAAAGGGTGTCGGGGGACTTGCCCTCTAAGTCCTAAACAAAAAATTTAAGGGGTTGTATGTTTGCCATGTCTTTAAAAATACTTATCGGTAAAAGTCAACACTCTCACTTACTTCATGGGTAAAAAAATTTCTCATCAAAATGGATTGATGGTAGCGTTTATATATAATCCACTAAGAGTTTATCGAGTAAGAGTAATCACCCTTACCGGATAAGACTATTGATCATTGTCTTCCTCTTATCAAATAAGATTTTCAGTCCTTATTATTTTCATATTTGACGATTTTGGATTTTTTAGAGGTCTATTCGAGTTCCTATAAGGTTAGGCGACAAGCCGACAACCTATTCTTTCATCATCAACACCTTGAGCAAGCCGTACGGTTACAAAGTTCTATTCCGATGAAATAATCGCTAGAAAGTACCATAATCATCAACATCTTCTTTTGCTCATAATTAAAAGAGTAAACCATAAAATTATTGTTGATTTATAGTTTTTATTTTCATGTTCTGATTTTCATTTTGGGTTTTAATAATATGTTACCTAAAATAGGAATCCAAAGAAAGTAGGTTACCTTTTCATGCAATTCACCCTTATTTTAACAATATTACAAATAATTTAGAGTGTTTACTTGATGGAATTTGATGGAATTAAAATAGTAAATTCTTTTGACCAAATTCCAATGTCATGTTTGGTTCATGGAATGAAAGGGACAGTCGCACAAAATCCTTCAAATTTCATTGAATTTCTTAAATCATGGAATTTGCCATTCCACGGGAATATCCCACAGAATTCATTGGAATCATTCTCTCCCTCCCTTACTCCGTCTTGTTTTCTCCATCTATCACTCTTTCATTCCAAATCCGTTCGGTTTTCGTTTTTTCCAGTTTGGTTCGGTTTTAAAACTAAATGGTATAAAATACTTTGGTTTTCGATTTTCAGTTCGGTTTTAAAACCGAATGGTATAAAATGTTTTGGTTTTCGGTTTTGTTTTATTAAATAATCATATTATTATTATTATATATATAAAATTAAATAATCAAATTATACATATACATTAACATAAAAATAATATAATATAAAGCGGTTCACTTCGATTTTTATGGAAACTGAGAATGTTCAGTTCAAGTTTTTCGGTTGGAATGGAAACCAAAACCGAAACCGAACCATTTTAGATTTTCGAATTTCGGTTTTGGTTCAGTTTTTTCGGTTTTGGTTTCTCGGGGTTTTTCCTACTTTTTTGGTTTTAGTTCGGATTTTACCTATAAGGTAAGTGAGAGTGTTGAATCAATTCTCTTTCGTATATATTGAAAATATTCTCTCCTCCCTCCCTCCCTCCCTCCCTCCCTCCCTCCTCTCAAGGGTTCTTGCCAAAAGTATGGAGCAATGTTTTCTCATATTCTTACATGATGTCAAAATCAATATCTATAACCACCAGGCTTATGACGTAGCGGTAAGGCCTGTGGATGGTATCTCATGCACCCCAGGTTCGAATCCCTGCTACAGGCTTAGTCTCAGACGACCAAATTTTTTTTCAATTCTAAATTGCCAAGGATGTAGTCTAGGCAAAGCCTGGATGAACCTTATAAAATCAATATCTACCATTTTATTTTATTTTGGGATAATCTATATAATTTTCTTTTTAGAACTTATTTGAGTGTAATCTCGCTAATTATCATATGTTTTAGTGCAAGATTAATTTCATTTACAATACAAAACTATTTTTCTTCAATTCTTATGTCCTATTCTTGGCCCCGGTATCGTATATACACATTAGCAAATAGCAAAGATGCAATATGAACTAAATTTAAATAAAATTAGAAAATATATAAAATTTCGATATTAATTTATCTTAATCTATATATATATATTAAAAGAAGGTTTTTGCTGATGTCATGATTATGAAATTGAGCCATTTGATTGGCCAATTAAAAAAGAATACTCAAATGATGATGTGATCGATTATTCTTATTATTTTAATACCATAATTATCTTTATAATTTACATTTTTTATCCTTAGAATTATTTGATTAAATTACTTTTTATCCATTAGTTTCTCATCTTCTACTTTACATCCTTATCATTTTAAGATAATAATATATATTAATTAAAATGTATTAAAATTTTTATTTTTTCTTTTTAATAAATTATACCATTATAATCGTTTCGACAATACCTTCAAAATGAGTTTAATATTGAATATTTTTTTAATTTAACTACATTATTAAAATTTGATATAAAACAATTTGTTTAGATTTTATTACAATTTTGTTCTTGATATTCTTGAAATTTAAAGATTTTATCTTTTTAACCTAAGTATTTTTATAGATTATTTATAAGTAATTAAAATTTATTTTATTTAAAACTCCATTGTTGATATTCTTGAAATTTAAAGATTATAATTTTTTAATCTAACTATTTTTATAGATTATTTGTAAGTAATTATTTTTTTATTTAAAATTTTACAAATAAAAAACACTACATATTTTATTTTTGAATCCCACCAGTTATAAAAATAGATATAAATTAATTTGTTTAGATTTTATTACAATTCTATTCTTCATATTCTTGAAACTTAAAGATTTCATATTTTTAACCTAATTATTTTTATATATTATTATTTATAAGTAATGAAATATTATTTTATTTAAAACTCAATTGCTAATATTCTTGAAATTCAAAGATTCCATCTTTTTAATCTAACTATTTTTGTAGATTATTTATAAATAATTATATTTTATTTTATTTAAAATCCTACAAATCAAAACACTACACATATTTTATTATTGAATCCGTTCAGTTTTAAAATCATTCACGAAATTCAAATCTTTTGACAAAAGAATAATAAATTTTCAATTTTTAAAATTTTAACAGCTATTAGATAGCTAAAATATCTATTGTAATAAGCAATTATAATGGCAATTTTCGTATAACATATAACTTACATAAGTATTTAAATGGTAATGAAAATTGTCATGTAAATGTTAATTCTTATTAAAAATTAAAATAACATGTTTCAAATACCCGTATAATATACGGGTTATTAACTAGTTTTATAGATAAAACAGAGATATAAGCCTGTGATTTTGGGACAACTGGATTGCATCCTTCTTAACTAACTGGCAAGGGTTGTGATCCAACGGATAAAACATAATCAAATCGGCAAGATATATACATACATATATGTGTACTAGATAACCACCCGCGCGCGATGCTGCGCGATTCCGAATCTAAAGTCGAGAACTCAAATGAATAATTTTGTTTCATGTTCAATTTTACTTTTCATCAAGAAATGCCAATTTTATGGTATTATGTGTTTTTAATCACATTCTATAAAATCTAAGATCAATATGTCAATTTGTCAAAAACAATTGAACAAGATTCACTCGATGATTTTCAAACCCAAAAGGCCAAAACATATGAACTCATTTTGGAAGTTCTGATGAAACAACTATAAGAGTTTGTAAAAAATAACAAATTTAAATTTCTATACGTGAGAGAGATTGGGGAAGTGGGTGTGGAGGGGTGTACATATAACAAGGTATAGATTATCCCTCCAAATGTATACCCGTCCGTTGGTCGGCAATACAATGACTTTAATCTAAATTTAGTTATTTGAGTGGTCTGTGTTTAACTGATATTACTTAAACAATTGACACATTGCAACATAATAACTATGATTTTAAAGAAGAAACAAAGTCATAGGAAAAGAGATAGAAACAGAAAAAATAATGACATTAGTGATGATCTTTGATTATAAATTCCAATTTGGGAAGAATGGAGGCATAAGTCCAAATCACACAAATGGAATAACAATAAAATAGAAATGAACACATAGACACACATAAAAAAAGACAAATCATACCCTGGGAATATCATCATGTAAGTGGCAGAGTTGATCAACTGACATAAGGAGGATCCATGCCACTCAAAAACTTGCTCATATAAAACTGCATTTAGCAATCCCTTCTCATTAAGCCTTCCCAAGAAGTCTTTTTCTCCCTGTATGTCCTAATGGTGCCTACAACATCCATTATCAGTAAGTCCCAAATTCAGTAGTTTTATAATCAATACCCATGTAGAATAACTTACATCCAACATGCATTCTTTTGTCAATGGTGAGAAGGCGATCTGTTCAAAATCGCATAGTAACATAACACTCGGCTTTTTCATGACAAGCATGTAAATCTACAAATAATTCATGATATGGAAAAATACATACCCGGTACCTTCACCTTATCCTTCTCCAGCAAATGGATTGAAAATCTTAATAGTGTCCTGAAATATATATCGTATCATGCCATAAATTTGTCAAAAATCTTTGAGAACGAAATTAAACGCACACAAAATCTTGTTTTAACTCACTCGGAGTCCTTTGGTTCCATGGACAAGTGGTATAGCTCCGTATCTCATTGCATATAGTTGATTTAGACCACATAGGTCAAATCTTGAGGGTGCTAATAGAATATCACATTATAGTTAGCTGATAGTCAACTCTGTAGCTCTTCATTCTTAGCATCTCCACTGAAAAATTCCCACATTGATAAAAAGAACCATAGGGAACTGATTTTTGCAGTTAGGATAAAAAAGCCTAGGACAAATGAAGAATACGTACATAGACGAAGATAGAGATAGAAATTGATATAGTAAAAAAGAAATAAATATGAAGGAGGAAGTTGTACCGAAGAATATTGATAAGCGGAGCTAAACATATATGGAAGTATACGGATGGTCAAAGACTGTTGGAGGCACAAAAGTTTAACAAAAATTCCAGCTCACAATCAAACGCAAAAAAAAATCATTAAGGGACAAAAGTCTTCAATATATTAGGTCTATAAAACGAAAGAACTCAAAAGTTTCCCATAAAGCACTTCCTACTCCATGAATTGGCCACCTCATCTTTTCAAGCTAATAGGATTTTACTAATTGATTATCTACTTTTATTAATCATTCTACTTTGAATTGTTGTTACTGCTATTGCTATTTGCATCAAGCAAAAACAAAAATAAAACACCAATCATATGCATAAAAATTAAAGTAGACGTCATGTGAGTATAAAATGTGTATCAAATTTAGAGCCAAAGGTGACAAACCATGTGGATAGTATGGATTCAAAGCAATGTAATTTTGAATTGAAGTTTAAAAAACCTCTAATAGTATTGGAAGAATATGAATGGAATTAGCTAAGGGGCCGTTTACCAAACACTTACTCCGGTAAGTACTTACCAAGTCACATTATCTTATCGGATGCATATGACAAGGACGAAGAATCTTACCCGGTAAGAGCGAAGGCAAGGACCGAGAGGCTTACACAGTAAGTGATGGTTGTCTTCTTTTATCATGGTTAGCGCTTACCAGGTAAATTGTTGCAAAATGATGTCATTTTTATGGACTAAAAGGATTCCTGTAAGTAAGTGATAGAGTTAAATTTTATCGGTAAACACTTACCCGGGTAAGCATTTGGTAAACGACTCCTAAGTGTTTAGGATACCAAATCAATAACGTGAGAGGACATAAATACCATGAGTATTAAACTCAAAGATAATTGCTAATGGGGTCAAAAGTTTATTCGAACTTTTTTCCACTCAGTTTTGTTTTGTAATTCTCAAAGTTATTTAATCTAATTCGACTAACTTGCTCATCGACCTTTGGATTTAGTTAGAGTTCAAACACAATAGAACACACACACACATATATATATATATATATAATATCACTCTAACTTTACTTTTGTAATTCTCAAAGTTATTAAATCTAACTTTGTTGTCCAAAGTTGTTAAATTTTTTTGTCAACCTTTCAAATTGTAAGGTTTATAAATTACAGCTAACAAGTACAACAAATAATGGTATAAACTCTAAATTGGTGTACTTTTACCTTAGAAATATAAACAATCAAAACCATGAAGATAAGAGAATGTACGATATGATCAACAACTTATCTTAATCAAGTGGAGGAAAAGAATGCAAAAAATGGACCAAGCTACTACAATTAAACTGAGCAAATATATGTAGCCTAATGTGCTCCTTTGATCATCAATCACTCCTACATTGTTGCAATTTGAGTAAGCTACTAAACAATTAAGAATTAAATCAATCATATGTACCCTAATGCACTCCTTTGATAGTCAAACAGAATCTTTAATGGTGTAAAGGGTATGGCATAAATTCAAGCATGGGAAAGCATATTTAAAAATGTAAAATCAGATTGTAAACATCTAGAAATTCAAAAACCACCTGCATATATGTGAAGGTAGCTTTGGTAGTTCAAACATCATCTACATATAAAGGTTTTTTCCCCACATGCATAGTACCTGCAGATCAAACAGTTTTGTTCGAGGACTTTCAATAAACACATGATAAGCAATGCAAATAACTATAGAATATAACTCAAAATCAATGACTTGCACAATGAATTTGAAACCTAAGCTGATTATAAACAAAAAAACAGAACTTGAAAGAGAACTTATGATGAATATAAACCATTAAAAATAAACAAAAGATAAAACTAAACACTGTAATCAATTGTTAGGGAAGAAAAAACTTGAAAAACGAGAATGCATACCCATCGAAGCTCCAAGATTTCCTCAGGAGCACCACCCCAAGTACCAAATGGAATAAAATACCTGCTCTTGAACACACACGTAATCAATGCAAAGGCAGGGGAACCATTTGCAACCATCATTGAATCTAAGAAAGTCTCAAAAATCCTATGCTCTAACATATATGGGTTTGTCTCTAACACAAACATCAAAGTAGAATCAGATCATTAGTTGTAAACTACTAAAGAATTTGGATATCAGATCATTAGTTGGCAATCTACAAGTAGTAAATTTTATAAGGACATGTGCTTTCTACAAGATTGACAACTTCATGTACCAAATCTATGTTCTCCAGACTGATTTACATTTTTTTTTGAAAATGATATGCAAGATACTTTATCTCCATATCACATGTACATATGCCATTGTTGCAAAAAACCAGTTTTAGTGGAAATTCATATTGAAACCATGCCCATATGGAACAAACTTTCTATCAATTGAAGACAGACACAAAGGTAAAACATGACACAAACTTTCTTTGAATACGCCATATTCTTTGTTATTGATGATATCTATATACATAAATCATTTTAAAATTAAAAAACAACTAGGTTAATTTTCTTTCAAGAGACCACCAAAAAGAAAAATGATTAGGTCTGAACCAGACCCAATAATTTTGAGTTCGAAACCTCAATTGAAACTCAAAATGGGCAAAATTTTGCTGCTAAAACTAAAAACTGGCAACAATGGTTTTGAAATATACCTTTGTGAGGTGAAACGGAATCCATCTCCTGGTATAAACAACAACAAAATCGAGTGAGAGATTTCAATTGAGTGAATGAATACATTATAAGAACACAAAACCGGCAACAATTAGTTGCTAAAACTGAAAATTGGCAACGATGGTTCTCAAATATACCTCTATGACATGAAACAAACCCCAATTTCATGGCATAAACAGGAAGAATTCGTGTGAGACTTTCTAAATACATCAATAAAACTCAAAATCTGCAACAATTGTAAGACATACCTGTGCGTGTTGGAAAAAAAACCCCTAGTTTGCTGCCGAATTGTAGAGAGACATATGTGAGGGAGATGAAAAAAACCCTAATTTGGCGAGATGGTAAATTGAACGCTGGAAGAAGATATGGAATCTGGGTTTGAGAGAACGTGGAGTAGCAGGATGCGGGAGGAAGAAGATTACGGTTTCCAATTAATGCATTGTAGAATTGTACATATAGCTTTAAAATCAGTAAAATTCGTGAAAAACGGTTTGGCTTAAAAAAACTGATTAAGCCTTTTATATAAATAGTATAGATACGGGTGGGTTCAAATGTGAACCACATTTTGGTTGTGAACGTGAGGACAACCGAGAGCATGACACGTGGCAGATGACTAGGCGCCACGTCAGATCCACGGCGGATGACTAGGCGCGATTCATGGGAGAGCATTGAATTAAAGAGGGGGACCACACTCAAAGTCGCCACGTGTCGCGCTCTCGGTTATTCTGACGTTCACAACGAAAAAGTGGTTCACATTTGAACTTTCCTCTATGTGGGTATGTGTATATATATATATAGCTGGATTCGATCCAGATAGAAATTTGCAGGTTTTTTCATCATCAATTTGTAATTCTGTTAGGAATTTAAATGGAGATCAATTTGCAGTTTTCAATTAGGTTTTATTGTGCAATCGAACTCCAACTGTTGTGCTTAGTCACGCTCAATTTAGTTTGTTAAATAGTATTGGTTTCAAGTAATCAGTAAGTTTTGATCGATGGATAAGACAATGGAAACATAGAGAGAATGGAATAAAGAGAATAGGCTGAAAATAGGGTGAGTTATCGATGCTTTAGAAGGATTATGAAGGGAAAAGAAAACATATCTTATATGTTTTGACTTTTGTTTTTAGTTTCACTAGTCGTTTAAAGGTCGTTTTGACAAAACCTTCCACTCGTTCGCTTGATAGTTGCGTCCCTGCACATTGATTTTTTGTTACCGCTAATTTTTGCAACCAATTTCTTGTTTTTTTAGTTTATAGATAAATCATTTCGCATAATGTTGACTTTATATGTACCCAAACCAATTCATCTAGAAGGAAGTTATGTAAATTATATAATAGTATAATTTTCTATTTGGTGAACCGAGATGGTAAAAAAGTAATCGAACTGAAACTTACCTTATTCGGTTAACTGAACCGTTAAACCGGCAAACCGTAAAAAACTATTTTGGTTCAGGTGAATTATTGTATTTTGGATTCTTGTATACCCTTAAGGCCAAAAATCGAGTAAGATTTACTTGGGGTTTTTTTTTGGTATGGTTTGGTTTATAACCTTATGATAAGCTTCTTTGTATTTATTTATCTTAATATAGGAAAGAGGACGTGCCGAGCCGGGGTTGCTACTTTGGAATTCAAAAGGCATAATGTTTCCAAGCTTGCAGGTATCGATAACTCATGATGTTTATTCAGATGTGTACATGGTTGATGAACACCACCAAGAAGTCCCCTTGATGAAAAACAACTCCTCAGATCAGTTAGTTATTCACAATTATCAGTGTCACAAATCAAACTTCCACATATAAATTCACTTACTTGACATACAGACTCCTTATCCATGGAGCTTAATTGGTTGTATTGTACTATAATATCGATATATAACATACAGTACAACTATACAATATTATTAATATTTACCCTTGATTGGTTTTGGAGAAGGCCTTTATAAACTCGTAACTAATAAGCTCAGCTCGTACACTTGAATGTTTCATCTTATTCCAGGAATTTTGCTGATGCGTACACGTTGTCACCTCCTCATCAGCTTCATATGATAGAATCGGAAAGAGTTTGCAACGCACTTGGCTTGCTTCAGGTCGTGATTAAATACTTCATATCAGAGGCGTAGCCAGTAGGGGGGCAGGCTGGTGCTCAGCCCCCCTAACTGACAATGCTTATATAATAGGTGTTAGAATTATAAACAATCATGTCTGTTTAGCCTACTGGTTAAAACCCTCTTAACTAACCTGTAGGTCAGGAGTTCGAAACCTAGCAGCCTATTTTTAGCGACTTTTTTATAAAAAGTTTTAAATAAATAATATTACATTAAAATCAAAATAAACTAATTCTAAAGTAATATCATTATACAAATTAAGTTCAAAAGTATATAATATAAAAAAATTAATGGTAATTTTTATCATAGATTTTCATGATGTAAAATTTTTTGTCTAAGACATTGTAAAATCTACTTTCTCGCTCATGATGATACAATATTATAGACACGGTTAGGTTCAAATCCGAACTCAATTTTGGTTGTGAGCGTGAGAACCACTAAAATTCGTGTCACGTAACATTATTCACTCTGAATAATGCATAAATTTCAGAGTGAATATTGTCACGTGACGCCATTTTAATGGTCCTCACGTTCACAATGAAAGATAAGTTCGCATTTAAACATTCCTCTATATTGACATTATTCATGTTATAATTATAAATTTGTAAAAATAAGGTTAGTTTGATGATAAAAAGTATATCTTTAGCTCAATTTTGTTTATCTCACTTTTAACATTTCACAAACAAAAGTCAAAATATTTTATGTTTTTTTATCTTGTTGTCTACACTCGATCTTATAACATAAAAAGTTTTTTCTCAAAATCTCACGAGACTTGTGACAACAAATACTATTCACATATCTAACATTAATAATTTGCTTGAATACTTTAAATCAACAAGTTAAATTGATTCCATTTGTCATTTTCTAAGCCCCCGCTAACTTAAAATCCTAGCTTCGCCCCTGCTTCATATTAACTAACTTTGTTTTCGATCTCCCATCTTTAAACTGGCCTATCATGACTTAATTAGCATATTAACAAAGTACAAACTTTTTTTTTTTGGGCTTATCTTGCTACAGAATTCACAAAACATATGAATATATGATAGAATTCCTTTTTGAAAACAATTTGATAAGATTCTATAGCTAGCTAGCAATTCCCCTAGAACATAAAGATCATACAAAATGCCTAACAGATCTATAGTAAAACGTTCTCCACGAAATTTTCTTATTAGATATTATGGTCTATTTCATAGTGTAGCATACACACACAAGTTACTATATCTAAAATTATGTATTTGTTTCTGCTCTTGCATGCAGTGCATAGCATCATCTCAACTAGAAGCAAGAATGTGGTTTATTGAAGGTATATATCTTTCATGTTTTGATCTTCTAGAAATTAAGTGAATCTAATAGAAATTCTGGTAAAAATGCATCTTTGTTGGCCAACAAAAATTTTGAGGCATTTGCCTCTACTATATCCATGTATCGAAAGGCATTTTGTACTTGGTCTTTCGTGTTTGCATACCATGATTGAAAAAGAACAAAACAGAAGTGAATTACGCCCCAATGCAATATATCCACTGAGAAGATAAACAGTAATATTAGAGGTTAATTAAGGCTTGGTAATTAGAGGTTTTAAACAAGTAAGAGACGATCATCAGTTGTATTTACTTGTTAATTATGAATACACTAACATTATATCTATCACTGTGATGCCTCTAAGTACTCTTCGGAGTGCCTTTTTTGTCCTAAATAATAATAACTAGCATTTTGTCTTCCTTGAAATAAGGTGCTTATAATAAAGAGTCGGAAAATTCCTTTACAAGATCCTCTAGTATGGAATTTGGGGTACGTTGTTAGCATTTGGATCGTTTTCGGGTTAATTTTCCTATATCTGTGTTGTGTAACTAGACTAGAGGGTCCAATCCAATTCTCGGAAATGCGGCTGTAGAATAGAATCAAATATACTCTGATTTATGTTCATATCTCTTATTAGCTTCTTTTAATGATACCATTTTATGTTGAATAGTTTTGATTGGTATGATATGGTATAGTATGGATGGATCCATTAGGCTACACACAGCCAACCCTCCGAGCCCTTCGGGTTGACACTGCCACGTCAGCGCCACATCAGCGTTTCTCCAACCCTCTCTTAACCCTCTCATAACCCTCTACAACCCTTACCCAACCCTCTCAACCCTCTCACACACAACACACACACACAATACACACAAAAATAGCGGCTTCATGCCACCACCAACCCTCCAGCCCGCCGGCTACCATGGGGTTGCACCCAAGTGCCCAACCCGCCGGGCTTTTTGAAGCTGGCGGGCTCAACCTGCTGGAGCCCGAACCACCGCTGCGTGCAGCCTTATGGGTTTGAAAAGGTTCATCTCGGCTTTGCCATGGCACTGGTACCCATGAAACTCCTTGTTTCTACTATAAAAGTGGTCATCTCCTTCCAATCCCAAACTATAATGACAACTTTTATGAAGTCATAATCTTACCAAAACCAACCTATAAAACACCTAGATCAAAAAAGTCTAATCTATAACAAACATCAAGAGTCAAATGATTACTTCTATAGCTAAAGGGAATCCCCGGATCCATGAGACTTTTGGATATATAAACTTCAACCAATCCTTTATAAACATTGATTAGCCCCAAAATCAATCCTCCATTAAACGAAATAAACCTCGAATCAAAGATGAACTCAACATGTAGTTTGGTTTTCCCTTAATAAGCTATTTTCCCAACAAAAGTTACCCGAGAATGATATAGAACCTTAATGATCAGACTTTCAACAAGGAAAGCAAAAAAGCAAAGAGATGATGCTATTACCATCTGAAATGAAGATTCAACTACTTTCATCCTTCAATCTTCAGAATCAACTCTTCCTAATAAATGTGTTATATGTCCAAAATTGGACTTAATATATAGGTAAACAAAGTTTTGAATAAAGTTAGTTTTAGGGATAGAAAAAGAAAATAAAACGGAAACCATAATAACTAAAAAGCGATTTTGAAAAAACTAGTTATAAACAACGGACCACAAAGTTAATAATAATAAGCTGAAACTTCTAAACCATAAGAACGAAAATCATGATTTTTAATAAATTATACGAACAAAAACCGTAATTTAACCATTGAATTATAATAAATGCGTCTTATATACCAAGGTCCAAGAATAATACTCTAGCTTTAACATTAATGTTACACTTGGATGATACAAAATCATGAAGTATACAAATAAAATGGTTCTTGAAGTATACATACATAAATCATGTCTTTAATCCCCTAAAACCATTGGGATGATCTTCTCCATAATTGCACAAACAACAAAGCCAAACCTCCAGACTTCCAAATTGTACCAAATGGAATCCCATATTTCCCATTCCCAAACAATCCTTTCAAATATTCCCAAAAGCATAGTGTCACATAAACACTACAAAACACCTCTCCCAACCCGAAAACCGCCATCCAGTTTTCACGAGACCCGACGTTGACCAGTCCCGATAAGCCGCTGACCAATGCTGTCAGGTTCACCAGTAGAGTGATGACACCTGGCACGATCATGGGTGAACCGTCGTAGGTAAACCGAGCCGCATTTGCATCATCAATATCGTCACCATTCGACCAGGAGCTTTGATCCTTGGGTGTCACCTCGAAAACCATCTGTGACAAGCCGAGGACCTTGAGAACGACATTCCAATACCCAAATAACCACGCGGTCATCGTATTTACTCTCCCCATTCTTTGAATGTTCCACCACATACGAACCGAAACACCGAGCCGTTTGACTTCCCAAAGCCCGTAAAGAGAGTAAATGACGAAAATGGCCATAGGGATGAGAAAAGCCGGTTCGGAGATCTTGGGCAAGAAACGGGAATTTGTGATGATACAGTATGCGGGAAGAACGGCGTAACATATCTCCGGAACCGACCGTACGGCCCAAAAGCAGATCCACATGTAAACAAGGGCATGTCGAAACCGTAGCTTCCCGTTTATAGTAAGGAGTAGCGGATTCTTATTGCTGCAGAAGACTTCAAGGAGCCCGGTGGCCCATCGTTTCTGCTGTATCAATACAGCAGGATATGTCATAGGTGCACAACCGAGAAAGGGGGCCGGTTCAGGTACGCAAAAGACGGATTTCCATCCTCTCCCGTGGATGGAGATTCCAGTTAGGATATCTTCTGCCGTAGATCCGTACATCCAACCGATCTGAAAACAGAGATTGTAAAAATCCAGTTAATGATAGTTATTAGATATTATAACTAAATAAACACTACAACAAAATAGGTTTATAGAACGCCGGATATATCATCCTAAAATAGTGCTTTAGAGGGACAATGAGACGAGAACAAGGTCAAAATAAAAGAATAACAGAACAACTAAATCACATATGATTTTGCACTGAAATAACAACAATTATGGAACATGGTCCACACAAGAGTTTGGGGGGGGGGGGGGGGGGGGGGGGGGGGGGACTCAGCCAGGGTCCGACTTAGTCACATGTGATTTGGTTGTTTAAGCTGTGTTTGGCAAACTAGCTGATAAGCTAGATGTTGACCGATAAGCTAGCTAGTAGCTGATAAGCTAGCCTATGAACAAACTATGTTTGGCAAAAACTAGCTTATGGGAATGTAAAATGACCAAAAAGGGTTTCTTGGAGTATAATAGTTAATATTAACAAGGGTATAATTGGAAAAAGCTACAAAAAGCTCCCAAAACGCTACTCCAACTAGCTTATAAGCTAGTTAATGGTCCATCCAAACACGTGCGTACTAGCTTATAAGCTAGCTTATTTTTGCCAAACACCCCATGGTGTGTTCTTATCTACTCATAGTTCTAAACTCGACTCTACTCTTTATAGGAATTAATTTGATAATATCAAACCTAAGTCCTGTAAAGCAGTTTATTAGGACTTCTAGACATATTTGATGTCTAAAAGTTGGTGATTTTCTAAGCATAATCATCGCTAATAGTCTCTTAATTACCTGTTTGCCCCAGGCGGTACCATACTCATAGCTACAGCCTGCAACTTGGATTGCAGCCTCAACGGAACTAGAAGGAATCCTTCGGTTCTCCATCTTTGCATTCGATCTTGATAACGCCTGAACTGCTGATTCTCTCATTTCAATTGATTTTCCAAACATTTTATGTAGACATTCGTTATCCGTATTTCCTATTAAACACACACATTAAAAGAGTAAAATCAATGCATAAACAGGAAGAACAACTTTTAAATGGCATACCGGTTTTGATTGCATCATTTGGAGATGAACCATAAATAACCTTTCTTCTGTGAAAACAATTTGAGCCCCCGTAAAAAGCCCCTTGCATTGACGCTATTCCATTTACCATATACTGATTTAAACACGACAAAAGGTTAACGAAAACTAATAATTTTGGTGATGATTAGAAAGAACAAATTAAGGTTGAAGTAGATATTTTACGCACGAAAAGATTCACCAACTGAATTCCAAAGGGGTCGTCCTTCAATCCGTCGTAAAATGCTTGAGGGAATTGGACAAAAGCGCAATCTTCTTCATTTTTGAAACCGAAAAACATACACATTGCATGAAGAAACACTTGTGGATTGTTTGCATACATATCGCAGTCTACGTTCAGCATCAATGGTGCATTTGTCATTACTCCTGAGACTCTTGCCTGCTCACCCGTTATAAAATTAAGGTTCAAAACCACACACTATGATCGTTTATTCTTAATGAATAGATTTTCATTTTGACTTCAAAGATACTTCAACTTGTTCCTTGCTTTGTCAAAAGTTCAGATCAGTTATTTGTATGTCCGGTCCAATTGAGAAGGCCGTCAATTTACAGAAAGCAAGAAGTTCCAAGATCATATATATGTGATTAAACAAATGTTGCATTAACTGGCCTAGATCATGACCTTTCCCAGCAACCTTAGTTGCATTCACCAAGTATCACAACTTCGTGCATTCTCATAAATTGTTCAACTTCTCACTTAATCCTCCTCTCTCTCCGTTCTTCAACTTTTTAAGAAAACACGAAAAAATTCGCTCATGTATAAAGTCATATATGATTTTATAGTGATAGAAAAAATGGACGCGGACGACTTGCCACACGACTTAAAGTCGTGGGCAAATTCGCGTAATCATATATGATTTTGTACATGATTTTTGTTATGAAAATACTGAAACCCAACTAACAAAGAACTTGATAGTTGGACTTCACTATAAACACGAAATCCCAAGAACGATGAACTAGGTGCTTATTACGAGATGATAGCGAAAATATGATCAACGAACATGAGATAATCAACCATCAAGGTATATTAAATAATAATTAACCAAAGAAAAACCGAAGATAACAAGAATTTTGTGCGTGAATTTTATATGATTTTTGTACGTGAATCATATGTGATTTTGTATATGAAAATGTTTTTCTTATTTTCTTAAAAGGTTATGTTCTCATATGAGTCTCCCTCTCTCTCTCTATATATATATATATGGGAAAGAAATAATTAAGGATCACTAACAAGAACATTCATAGCTCCAGCTTTGTAATGATGGTGATGTTTGGAGTTCTTCTCTCTTGAGATGTATATAACATGAGGAAGCTCGTTTGGAGTACCCTCTTTATTCTCCGATACAACCTACAAAATATATTAACGGAATGCTTTAATAATCTTTCATATAAAGCAACAAGTAAACGGTAAAAAGAATCACATTCTGAATTGCAATTAATATTATTATACATCAATTGTATATATATATAAAAAGCTTTACATGTTTTTACAGTGAAGATTTATTGTTTTTTATATTTAGAATATTTTATTGTAAAGTTTTAATGTTATTTTATAGTTTCAAGTCTCAAGAAAATATAAGTATTATTTTGTATAAACCATAAGCGAATGTATATCCAAAAACAATAATTTTGGTAGGAAAGATATCTCTTTACTTGCGGCAAAACTACGTATTTTTTAAATTATCACGAAGAAAAATTATATTGTCTCCTATCTTTTTAACTTACCCATTATCCTAGGCACTTTATAATTGGAAAAGTGTTAAAATTTAGAAAAGTAAAACTTTAGAAAATACATGAAGAAAGAGAATTTCTACAATACATATGTCAAATGAAAGATATCAAGTTATTGGCTTCAATAAGTTAATATGTAGAAATTCAATGTAATTGACTTTTTCTTTTTTGAAATAAAGGAGACAAACTTCCAAATTATGCATAGTGAACCAAAACTTTCTATATATAAAATTTATAATTATAAATTCATACCTGGATTTACTTTTTCCCAATAATTCACTCTCTTCACGACTTAATTTGTATCATCACAATTCACATGGGTAATAGTATATTGTAATATTAATTGAATATTATATAAACGGTCACAATTGTCTGGAAAAAATCTTTTATCCATATTTTGCTCATAAAAATATCAGAATAAATCGGTGATGGATATTCATATCCAACAAGTTAAAGTGTCGAACCATCAAGGATAAGGTTCTAATTTTTAAAAGAAACCTATGGTAGCCGAGTTCTCGAGCCCTTCATGTCCTCTGTGCCACATCAACTTTTTCATAAGCCCTCTCTAAGCCCTTCAGAGCCATCTCTGTTAGTACCCAAACCCTCAACCCTCTCACTTTTTTATATTATTTAAATACAAAACACACACACACACCTCACACACATGGAAGCGGCATCCTCGGTCTCACCAGCTCACACAAGCCGGAGCCCGCCAGCCCGCTGGCAGGCGTAGCGCAACTCGTCAGAGCCTGCCAGCGTGCCAGGCTGCAGCTCGCGAGTCCAAGCCACCGCTACCAATGGCCTTAAAAGCATCTGCATCAGCTTCTCTAAAATAGAGGAAAAGGAGAATATGGAGATTTTTGGACTAAAATGTTGCTCCAATAGCTTCTCTATATCTATCTCCAAAATTGAGAAAGTAGGAGAGAGAATAGGGTTTTCTACCAAATATGGAGATAATCCAATAAATGATTACCATTTGAATTAATCAAAAGGAAACCTTGAAAATAAGAAGTTAGAGAAAAAAATAATATTTTAATAGAAGATTGGAATATTTTAATATTATAAATGATGTAGAAATCTCCAAAATGCAAAAGATGTTGGAGATTTTGACTTTTGGTTTTCCATTTCTTTTAAGAAAGCCCTTGAAAATGCTCTAATGATCCTTAATTATAAATAACCAAACATTACTATTCACCTATTTAGGCATTAGTTAACATTTATTTCTAATTAATTAAAATTTTATTTTATTTCAATATTATATAATTTTTATAAATATACTAAATTCAATTAGTTAAAAAAACACTAACCCTAAACACTCATCTCTTTCATCTACTCCATCTCTTTCCAATCACCAAACTAAGTAGAACCCTAAATAGAAGTGCAAATATGGAATATTGAGACATTAGACAAAACACCTTTAGGCTAATTTTGTCCCAGCTCTATCAAAGGCTCGATGTGCAATTCTAACCAAAGGACACCCACATCTAATCGAATCATCTAATTCTAAATCAAATAATTCATGCATCAGCAACCGTACAATTGCTTAAATCACTTTATGGTGTCTTTCAGTTTATTATGTCCTTTAGTAATAAATGTCTGTTTTGTTGTTTCCATTTTGTTTACACCACATAATTTTCTCTGTAGTATCCTTGACAAAGACACGTCCAATTGCCCGGTTGCTTCCAATAAAATGAACTCTTATTCATGGGTGGACCGGTAATGGTGCCCACTGTGATACATAAGTTTTTTTCCCATCATAAGGTAAAATAAAAATTAAGTTTGTGAAAGTTGCAATCGTATCACTTTAGAAAATGCAACTGTACCTCGTAATCAACCAAAAAATCCCTTGAAATTAACCAAAAAAACTTTTTACGCCAACAAAAAGGGGGAAAAAGTTTATCGAAATCAAGCAAAAAATATTTAAAAATCCCACGAATTGATGGAATTAGGCTAAAAACACGTTAGTATAAAGATGAAGACACTCATATATAAAATCGTATGAAAGTTATGGTGCCACATATGAAAAAGTTTTTGGATATTTTTTATTGTCAGATCACAATCACTGTTTGTGAACCTCCCAAACACTATATTATCACATTTGAGAATATCGCCGAACACGGAACACCTAGATGCCAATAAAAGTTCAAACTTTATAACAGAATGTTAAATTGATACCAATCATCCTAGTTTGTTTACATCAAGAAGACTTGGTAAAAGAGAATTTAGCATCACTCGATTTAACAAACTACAAAAACGATCATAATCTTTATATACTATATAACATCGTGATTTGAAATATAATACAACCAACTTTATATCCCGCACATATGTGTGTGTGTGTGCGTGTGTTTTAGCCGCAAATGAGAGAGATTGAAGGTAGTACCTTGATGATAGTCGGATGGTTCGAGCGATGGGCATTGGCGAAAACACCAAAATCTGAATCACGGTCACATGGGAATGTCCTCTGAGCTGCAATCTTGATCTTCTTGTAAAGAATTCCATATTCGTTCTGTAATCATTTGCAGACAAAAAAGGCATACTAAATTCGTAAAATAGCAATAAGATAAACCATAGCTAATGTAACAAATTTGGACACTAGTAATAGAGTCTTATCACCCACATGTATCTTCACAGAGCATAAGTTCAACTTGAATTTTGATTTTTCAAGTTTCCCTTTTTTCCAAATAAAATAATTCTCTCATTAAAATAATTTAATAAAATGAACTTTTCATTATTAGTATTGCAAAAGGTAAGAAAATTAACAATTACAAAAAATTGTAAATTAAGACAAAAATTTAGTTACTACCTTCATTTGTTTCCATTCTTGTTGGAAGTCTAAAGACTCGTCGTCCATCAATGGAGGATCGGGGGTAAAGTATCGATAGGGAGCTCTGACTTGAACGTTATACTTTTTGCAAAAAGGGACCCAGATTTTTGCGAATTTTGTTGTTTCGATGAGTGAGTAAAACGTAAGAGGTGAACAGGCGTCGTCAGACAGATAAAGAGCCAACTTGTTGGCCGGATAATCCACTGCTAACAAGGATAACACTGTGTTCATTGTAATGATAGATGGTTCGAGAATGGAGTCTGCAGTCGTGACAAAAATATCCACTTCGGGGAACTCTGATTCATTCGCCCTGAAACATAAGAAGGTATCTTATTGATGCATGTGGAGTAATTCATTGATGAATACATGTAGGTTGGATATTAATTCGTGGCCTCTCATTGTTTTCAAAACTATAAGTTAACTCTTATTTTGAGACGAGTTTATGGAATCAACACATGACATAGAGGCATGGAGCTAGATTCTACACACGTGTTATTTTAATAAAATATAAAAATGATGATGAATAAACAAATGATAAGCAAAAGAAATCAAGAGAACAAGATCTCTCTTCCATATCTTCAACTGAAAAAGAAAGTCGAAGACGAACAATATTGTAGATGAGGCTAAATTTACCTGTCGAACAGTCGTTCAGGATATGTTTTGGTCATGGATTGAAACCATTTGGCATTCATAACAAGAATCCAATTGAAAGTGAACCATGACTCACAAAACAACGCAAGCAGCCATGGGAAGTAGTGGTCTTGGTCTTTGAAGGCAACAATTCGATACACTAGCAAGGAGATGAGAAGGGAAAGAATCACGAGCTCTATGGCTCTAGGGATCGTGTTGTTAATAACTAAGTTTTCTTGTAAAGGAGGAGAAACTGAGCCTTGAGTTTTTGTATCCATGGTCTTTAGGAAGAAAGTTTGTATGGTTTTTGGTGTTGCATTGGGTATTTATAAAGGGCTTTTTCCAATATTGAGTGAAAATATTTAAATGATGCCAAAATATCAACATTTCATAAAAAGTTACCTATTAGTTGTTTTATAATACAAAGTTCTAAGAAACAGATAAAACAGATTTTAACTTCAGTTTATGAGATTTAATGATTTATTTAAAGTAGGACCTGAAGTTTAATATGTCTAAATTTTTTCTTATAGTTTTATTTTATTTTAAAGGTGGATCTTCATCACTAACTACATTTATAATCTTTGTGAAAGTGAGAGACAATTTATCCTTTTTATCTATTTCTCAAAATATGTTAATATATCATTTATATATTGTTCTTATTATTATTGTATACAAAACATATATATAGTCACTTAAGTAATTTTTTGTGATTGAAAAAATTCCATTATACTTCTTATTAATGTTATTCATTATTAATTGAAAGCAATTATTTATTATTAATAAACATTAATATATAATAGTTAAAATCAATTATAAATTATTAACCAAATTTAACTGTACATTATATTATAATTTAAATTATCAATTAATCTTTAATATTGTTAATTATATCAATTATTATTTAAAACATGTTAAGTATTTTAATAAAAAATATTTAATTTAAAACATGTTAAGTATTTTAATAAAAAATATTTAATCTAAATCTTAATTATAGTCATTTAAAATTATTAATTACTTAGAATATGTGAAGTTGATCAATTTTATTTTATGTTTACTATATGTAATAATAATTTAAATCATAAATTCATGTAGACTTTTTCTAAACCTTGTTTTGATAAATTCTAAATTTATAGTATATATATATATATATATAAATCAACTTTAATATTTCAATCAATATATTATAATATTTAATTTATTTACTATTTTGTTTGTATTGATTTAGCATATTAATTTATTATAAATTTATTTTAATTGTATTATTAAAGATTTGTTTTAAAATGTCATTGTATTTATTTAAGATGTCATTTTTGATCACTTTACATACTCATAAATTAGTTTTTGTCAAAAATAATGTATTAGTCAACAACTAGTTTATCAATAAACAACTAGCTTATTAAATAGTTTGCTAAATATAACCTTAATCTCTTCAATATTGGTAGTTTTTTTTTTTTCTTTCAAATTTTAACTATATTTTCAAAATGCCTTTCACGAGTAGGTTTGTACAATATTTTAACTACTTCATACATTTGAAATTTATAAAACTAAATCATAATCAACTACTAATAAACATGCTGAAATAAAATATAAATGTGAAGTCATACTAATACAACAAACTAGTCCATAAAACTAATAGACATTAGTAAACTTTATTGTTCTTTCGAAAATACACTAACCCTTAAATAAAATTAAAGGCAAATCATTAAAAAGAGTTAAGGGTACGTTTGGTGCACTGGACAGGGTGGGACAGGACAGGACAGGACAGTCCTGTCCCATGTTTGGCACGTCCTAATGTTGGACTAAGTAGAACTAGCTTGAACAAAACATTGGACAAGCCTGTCCACCTTCCTACCCTGGAACTCACTAGAACAAGGGAGACTAGACCATTTTACCCTTCCCACTCTCTCTTCGCTCACCAGTCACCTTTCCTCCCTCACCTCTCCTCCCTCACCTCTCACCGTCGCCGTCGGCCTCACCTCTCACCGTCGCCGCCGGCCTCACCTCTCGCCGTCGCCGCCGACCTCGCCGCCTTCTCCTTCACCTCTCGCCGTGCTCTCGTCTCCCTCACCCCTCGCCGCTGCCGTCGACCTCGTCTCCCTCACCCCTCGCCGCCGCCGTCGACCTCGTCTCCCTCTATAGAAGTGTTCTATGGTAGACAGCCCTTTCCTCCCTCGCTGCTGTCAACTTCTACGGGATAGCTCTGAGTTTTCGTTAATTATATATATGTGTGTGTGTGTGTGTATGATATCTGCATACAATCTTCCTTAAAGTTTCATTAATTATTTCGAGATTTTAATTACATTTACTGGAGGAACCTATCTGAGTTTACAGATCTGAAATTGATACTCGTTGGTGCTTGCAAATTGCAATTGCCTTTTCAATTGTAATCAAATTGTTCAAATAGAAATTGTAGTCTATCAACTTTCATGAAATTGACATTGTGGCTTTGTTTGTTTTCCCCCAAATTGACAAATTTTATTGGTAGATTTTGCTTAGTTCCTCCGTGATTTGTGAATCAAATTTGGTTAGTGGTCTTGAAGATTTTGAGTAGTGTATGTGATAATCGATTTGGTAATTGACTTTTGGTGCTTTGAATTGATAATTGATTTGGTTAATAGTTGTAATCAATTTGGGAAATTGTTGGTAATCAGCTTCTCAATTTGGTTAATTGTTGCACATTTTGAACCAAGGGTAAATTGGTCATTTTAAACAGTTGTGTTCTGTCCAGTCCAGTCATATAATAACTTACCAAACGTTGGACACCTGTTCTGTCCTGTCCTATCTTTTCCTGTCCCATCCTGTCCTATCCTGTTCTGTCTGCGTACCAAACGCACCCTAAAAGAACAT
Source organism: Centaurea solstitialis (assembly GCA_030169165.1). Taxonomy (NCBI): domain Eukaryota; kingdom Viridiplantae; phylum Streptophyta; class Magnoliopsida; order Asterales; family Asteraceae; genus Centaurea; species Centaurea solstitialis. The sequence goes on from CM058041.1 coordinate 33,068,659, forward strand.
AGATGTATTGTGCCCATACATTTCTGGTAATTTTTGTACTAGAATATGTTACCCTCTTATTCTTTTTGTAATCTAGAATAAAGTGAACATAATTGAACCGTGAATCAAAAAAATATTATACCAAAAACAAACATTTAATTATCATTACTATACTACCGACGAAGGTTAAAATCAATCAATGGGTTAAAAATACTATCTTTTACCATCCTCGAATAAAAAGTTGTTTTTCCTTATAGCATCTTCAAGAGCTTCTATAAAAATTCTTTAAAATAAAAAACCATTATTTAAGATCTCTAAAAAAATGCATTCAATTTCAAAAGATCACTACAACAATTTTAACCTATTGCAACGAAAAAAGTCGTCGCTAAAGATCAAAATATTGTCGCAGTAGAGTATTTGTGACGACTGTCGTTGCTATAGGGTGCGTCGCTACAGCCCCGTCGCAGAAAGTCTCTACTGCAACGAAAATTCGTCGCTAAAAAATATAAAATAAAATAATAAATTAAATTATGATTAAATAGCTATTGCAACGATAAAATCGTCGCTGTAGGTAAAAAATTAAAAAAATTTAATTATACCCCTACTGTGACGACTTATCGTCACTATAGGTTCAAAATACAAAAATTAAATATAGACCTATTGCAACGACTTGTCGTCACTATAGGTCAAAAACCATATTTAAGTATACCTCTATTGTAACGAAATATTGTTGCTATAGGTCAAAAATATAAAATTTAATTATAGACCTACTGCAACAAAATGTTGCCGCTATAGGTCAAAAACGAAAATTTTACAATTTTCCAATTCCACTAAAATTGATATCACAAGAAGCACAATATTATTCTGAATTGATAAATTCTAAGGATTCATCTACATCAAACAAAATTAATATGTATACAATCAAATGAACCAAAAAAGACCAATTGATTTCAAAGTATTAAGATACTTCTTCCCTTGCACACTGGGAATACACCAGATCAAACAAATTATATTGAAAACATAGAATATATGTAAACTATTTATTCCAAAGAGTTTGTATGGTACCATCTTCAGTTCTTCACCTTTATTCTACCTCCTCGAGCTCTCAACGATCCAACCTTAATAACATTCCTTAAGCTCAAATCCAATATCCTCAACCCCGTGCACTGCCACTTAGATGTTTAGACAGCAAGATCATCACCCGCAAGCCTCAAAAGTTTGACCAGACAGAACCTAATGCAACTGGCTTTACAAAAACTACATCTAATAAAGTAAAGTCCATTGTGTCTATGGATAAGATGAGAACTTACCACCAATATCATGTTAAGACTATGTTGCTCCAGCAAAATTTTGTAGTACTGCATCAAGGTAAATTAATAGTCAAACAGGAGAAATAGGTTTTTTAAAACTTGAAATTCTGCATAAAGTTCTCTTTAAAAGCTTATTGAATAAGCCACTACCAAACAGTTGTGTATAGCTAACCGAATAAACAATAAGTCCCATTAAGCTTATGAATAATAGCAAGTCAACAAATAAGTAAATCAAGATTCAAAACCTACCCAAAAATAGAAAAATAATCTATAACTTATTGCATTTTCTTTCAAAAGGGGGTTCCATTAATCTATAACTGGGTTTTCGTTTTCCTGCAAACTTGAAATTTTACAACTTTCCATTTGATCATCAAGCGAGTAATGAATATGATTGATGACAACTACATGATTTTAACTCACCTAATCTTGCTATGATTACGAGCACGACGAAAAATTGGTTTGTCTATTCCACTCTACGGATGCAAGCAGCCTCACAACGGTATGAACGTGTAATGACATGCTGACTAAATTGGGTTAATCGTCATCTAGGTGAACTCCGATAGCTGAATCTCTATCAGATTGTATCAAATTTGGATCAAATTATGTCTTAAAAACCGGAATAACAATAAATGATGATGATTCTAGAAAGCATGTTATCATAAGCCGATCAACGTTCTAAGCACAAGGGTAAAGTCTCTTGTATGATTAATATGTGAAGGATCATATTTATATGCACTAATTCAATTGCTTCATAATTCCAGAAAATAGATACAACTTAGTAGAAGTGAATAAGAATTCAAGATACAAACAGGGGATCCTCATTTTGTCATCATAAATCTTGATGAAACATGGAAAGAGTAGCTATCAAACAAACCATTTTCAGCCATGGTACTTAAAATAAGCAAATAAGCAAATAAGCCACATATGGAAGTACTGTAAGTCTTTTAAGTAACAAAATTTTGTCTATTTAAACCCCAACAATAAGAAATCAAACAATTCAAAGCTTATACAACATATTAAAGATGGTAAGAATAGTATTATAGTAATAGAACTAACCAAGGTAAGGACAAATCCTTGAACAATACGAGTTGTGATCTCGGTTGAGTATTCCCTGTTTCAAGATGTCAATTAGATATTGTTTCATAATTGATTGTTATGCATTCAACCACTATTGTCATCTTGAACCAAAACCATGCAAACACAATCAACAAACAATAACCATGTTAACCCAACTTTTACCAGGTATTCTGACGAATCCTCCATTCTTTTGCAAATTGAAGCAAACCCAAAATACAAACATCTTTTGCAAGAAAAAAAAAAGTTGAGAAATATATGAAACCTGAAGCATGTGCATCAACTTTGGGTGCTGCTCTAGAAGCTACACTAGTTATGGGACAGTTCAAATAGCATACAAACAATCTTTAATTAGTCCTTTGTATGCTATCTTCAGTGATACCTGGGAGAATGATGGAAACAAAATGACAATGTTTATGTTAGTGATCATTGCATAAAAAGTATTCCAAGTTGTGTACACAAAATATAGGTACAAATAAGTGTTACTGAAGACATGTTAAAATAAAACAAAACAAATTCCCACCAGAATCATATTGAGCAATGACTCCCGCACATAGATCCAATCCAAGTTTTCTGCAGCAAGAAAAATTCAATTCTTTACTAAAGAAAGATTATGTTGTAGACATACTTGCTAAAGTGATTCAAGAAAATTAAAAGGCCATAAGATGATGTTAACCTGTAAAAGCCAGATAACGAGGTACAAAGTCTTCTTCAAGGACATTGACAAGATACTGGAATAGAAACATATTCTTCCAAGGCTGAAATGAATTATGTCAAAACTATAAAAAAATATTGAGATTAATCTTTCTATATCCTCTAGAGAACACTTTAATATACACTGCAACCAATGTGGACAATTAATGGGCTATCTCATGGTATCCCTTTATAAACTCACAAGGAAGAACTTCACAAGACGGTGATTTATAAAAAAGTTGAGAAATAACCTTTGAGTCTAGTGTTTTGGTATTTGCTTCATACCACTTTAGCAAGATGTTGTTTGAGAAGATGAAAAGCCTGAACCACAAACAGAGACACAAGTATATAATAAAAAATTTAACCATGCAAATATAAAGCGGATTGAAAAAAATGGCACCAATCAATGCTTTATTAACTCGATACAATAAGCCTACTGCCTTATTCAAATATCTATATCATTATAAACTAAAGAATGCTCTATCAATATGTATAAACCAGTAATTGTAACTCATAGTGGCATCAAATGTTCCACCAACTTTGTCATGGTCTTGTTTCTCACAGGATGAGACATCTGGACCAAATGAAAATGGAGACCACACCTGGCAGCACAACATTGGTTGCAGCTCATAGTTATCGACAATAAAAAACAAATATAGGCATAAAGCTTGAATTCTCCCAGGTATCATGGAAGATAGCATGTGTTATTTGACCCATATCCTCCATGTTCAACACCTAGAACAAAACTGAATACATGAAGAAAAAAAAAGAACTACTCCATGCACCAAGTATATCATTATCATATCAACTTTTTCATGATTGTAGTTTCTAGATTTGAGTATTTTCCAACAACAATAATTAAGAGGTCATCTCTAGCGCAAGTCTTTGGATGCAAAGGTTGGAAGAACCAACAAGAGGATGTAATGGAAGGTGGAGGTCGGTGAAGATTGACACAGTGGATGGTCGTAGAGAAACTTTCTAGTGGCACCATCTCATCACAATAAAACTAAGGAACTCTAGCTTATCACAGGTAATAACAGCTTAATTATATGTAATAGTCTCAATGACTAAGTCAAACTCTTAAAATGCGAAAAATCAACGTGTAATGGAAGAGAGTAAGAACCTCCAAATTAAGACAAACACGAAACCCTTGAATTTGTTCCCTAAAGTTAAAAAACAACTGTGAAGGCATCAAATGTATGTGGTATAATTCATCCAACAATTTGGATTCTTCCGCAGGCTCTTCCTTCTTGTTGACTACAATTACAATTCAAATTACCAAAACAACATATTTAGTAAGAATCCATTTTTCCCTTATGAAAACATAACTTCCAATTTAAAGACACCATCTTTGCTAAGAGCAGATGCTGAAGCAATTACACCTCTCCTATACTAGTTGCTCTTAGATGCAAAATTCATGAAGATTCCATCACATACTGCTTTTAGCATTCTTTTCAATATCATATATAGCATTATGATGAAGTAAATGAGTCAATTTGAAGTTGATTTCAAGTTTTATTAACGAATGGATTGGCAGAAATCAACTTGTTATAAAGCAAAATTAGTTATCGAGAACACGTACCAAGAGCACTGTGTGGCTTGAGATCATCGTTCATTGGCGTAACAAACAACTTTGAAATCGAAATCGTTGTGATCGATTCCGTAACAAATAATTTGAAATCAAAATCACTACAAAATAGATATCTTTTCTAACAACATCGAAATTATCGATCGGTGGTAACAAATCGCTTTAAAATCCAAATTGCTGAATGTAGAATATACAAGAGCTAAAACTTGGAAACCTTATGAGCAAAGATCTTCCAAACAACCATGAATCAATCCTTTAATTACAGCTTCAAACCGAAATCATAAGAGACAAATAAACAGAAAGAACCTAAACTCCGTTGCTATTTTGGATCGACCACTTGAAATTTGAAAGTGCGTTAGGGCAGAGATGGATACCTGATTTGTTGAATTAGGGCAGAGATGGATACCTGATTTGTTGAATTAGGGCAGATTGTAGGAAAAGGTGGACAGCAGGGGAGCAATTTGACGGCGAGAATGGCGTTAGATGTGGTATCTAGGGTTAAGTATTCCTTTTAATAAAAACATAACCTACAGCCACGACTAAGTCGTAGCTGTTGGTTCTCAGATATTTTTTTCAACATATTTTAATTTAATAATAATAATATTATTTAGTTTTAGCAACGACATTTCGGGGCGATACATAATCATAATTTTTTTGATTTGTCATTTTATTTTCTTTTACTCTATAGCAACGACAAGTTGGTGCTATAGATATTTTTTCTGAATTCTAATTTTAAAATCTTAAAATAAAATATTTGAACAACTACTGCAACCATAGGTCGTCGCTATACGTGTCTATTTTCATTATAAAAAAATAAAGTGTTCAGTTGTTTGTTGAAAAGGTTATTTTAATACCTATAGTGACGACTCCTGTCGTTGCTATAGATGTTGTTGCAATAGACCTGATTTCTTGTAGTGAGATTCTTCATTTTAAAGATAACATTATTACAAATATTATTAACATATTACTTATACCTAATCAAATATTATTTCTCACCTAAATATTTTATCTAAAAATTTCTCATTGGTAGAATACAATAAAAAAATTATTTTTCTCTCACGGTAATCATTTTTCGAGAGTTCTCCATTCTAGAGAAAGTTTTGGAGAACCTATTGGAGCTAAAACTTAGGCAAAATTCACATTTTCTCTAAAATGGAGAAGTTGTTGGAGATGCTCTTATATGATCCCAATTATATATAAAGGTTTAATGGAGATATTAAACTTTAATAATCTCAGATACATTAATTAAAATGACATTTAATTAATTAATAACGTATTACTAGTACTTTAATGTTTACATAAAATAAAATAACGTAATATAACAAAAAAAGAGAAGGTGAAAATTGTATTTAGAGAAAGCTCTAACTACATATTCAAGAGAAATAGATTACATTCTAACTTTTTTTTACCAATAGTTACATTTAAATAAAATAGATAGCAGAAAAAGGATAATATTTTATTAGATATATCTCATATTTCGTGCACCGTGTGGACTGTTAAGTGGGACCTCGACTCGGATAGGAGGTTCACGGTAGCTCGACTGAAGTCCTTGATAGAGGAAAAAAAATGATCGCACCAAGTAGCGGAGAAGTAGAGACAAAGTGGTCTAAGATTGTTATGGAAAAAATAGCCATTTTAATTTGGAGGGTGAGACGCAGGAGAATACCATATCGGGAGGTGCTCAATAGAATGGGCATCGATTTGGACTCAACATTATGTCCGGGATTCACCCTTGAAGTGTAATCGATAGATCATGCTTTGTTCGGATGTGACAAGGTAAAAAGTTTGTGGGTAGGGGTAGCTCGATGGTAGGATCTAGATATTAGTAATGTTAGGTCGATTTATGAACTTCTACAAGTGGGTAACAACTTGGAAAATTTAGATGGCTGTCATAACCTATGGATAGAAATTACGTGGATCTTTACTTATCTAATATGGTCACACAGAAATCGGCTAGTGTTTGGAAAAAATGAACGAAAACTATGAGACTTATTCCTAGTTTTTCAAAGCAAATGCTACGAGTGGATAATGATAAGCTAGAGAGAAGACTCTTCTTGTAAGCGTTCATCGGGTAAAAGAAATTTATTAACAATCTATTTTGATGGCCTAAATTTTTACAAAAAGGTAATTAAGAACACTAAGTCAGTGACTCGTATCAATAAGACTATAAACATGTGTCTTGATTGCCTAGTAAATACTTAATAAACAACCAACATATGATCCAAAAAATATATATTTCCCGACCATTACAATAAGATAGATTTTTTTCTTTTTTTTAGCCGTTTTCTCTAATACTACCATGCATCAAAATAATTACGCATACTAATATTAAAATTAATATTATTTTTTCATATAATAACACATAATATTAAAACATTGTAAGCCCGTCGAAGCCCGGTCCAACCGGTTATGGACGGTTAACCGAGCTCGAGACTGAAATCAAGTCCGGTTATTGAAAGCCCGTCAAAGACCTGCTAAGACCCACCAGGCCCGGCCCGGTTATAGATTCGAACAAAAAAACAAGGCCCGATTAAACCCGGGACCGGTTAAGGCAAGGCCCGGGTCCAGGCCTGGTTAAGGCCGGCCCGATTTTATTATATTTGTTTTATATGTTTTAGTGGTTTAAAATGAATTTGTTTATAAATAAATGTAGTTTATAAGTTTATATTATAATTTACATTTATACTTTATATTGTAATTTACATTTATAATATAACTTACATTTACAATATAAAATCAGCTTATAAAATAATTGTAGTATTATTATATGTTAATAAAACAAAAAAAGATCGGTCCTACGGAAGCCCGGTTATAGGTCCGGTTACCTATAATTGGTGAAATGATCAAGAGACTGATTATAGTATTTTCCCTCTAAGCCCGGCCTGGTTAAAAAAAGCTCGAGCTCTAAAATTACTATTGAGACCCGGTTCTTAGAAGGCCCGATTAAGGCACGTCCGAGTCCTATTTAGCCATCTCCATGCTTGATATGTTAATTAAATCTTTTAGTTAATAAAAGACTTAAACTTGTATAAAAAAAAAAATCATCTCGAATCCAAAGGTAGCATAGTAACTTTGTACACTTTCCAGAAATTTAAATTTGTTTTAAATAAACTAAAATAAAAAGTAGATCACATCTATAGATAACAAAGAAAAAAAATATTAAAGATAAAGATCCGAAAATTGGTAGTGTGAATTTGGACGATAGTAGCAGCGGCCGAAAAATAGGGCCATCTATAAAGGCGGTAAGAGATAGGCCACGAAATACAAAATTTTCATATTTTTCTTATCTATTATGCCATGTTTTTTAAAATTAAGAGGAAAAAAACAGATAAAAAATAGTTGGAGGAAAAAAATTATTTTATTTGTTTTTCTTGAAAAGAATAAAAAAAAAAGAAATACAGATTTTTTCCTTTGTATTCCTAAACAGAAAAGAAAATAAAATTGTTTCATGTTTTTTAACAGGAGAAAAAAGAAAAGAAAATTAGTATTTTTTTTAAAAATATGTATTTTTTAATGAAAGAGATTGAGCAGTTTTGTAAATTTAATAGTTTTAGTAATTTCTTTAATTTTTTTATTGATCCTCCAACATTTTAGAAGAAAAATTATCATTATTTTTTTTAGTTTCCTTTTCTTTCTTTTCTTAAAAAGTAAAAAACATGAATATTTTTTAATTTTCTCTTCTTTCCCTCCTTTTTTTTCTTTCTTTCATAAAATGATTTTTGAGAATAACATCAAAGAATATGGTTATCGATAAGTTTGATAATTAGATTAGGTTTAACATAATTGATAGATTAACTGATAGTTGATATATTTGTTGGTCAACGATAAACTAGCTAAGCAAATTACTTTTGACGATAAAACTAAAAAAAAAATGTTAAATGACAGAAACAAACATTTCAAAAAACTAGTCCATAATATTATTTCAAGATATAATTAAAACAAACAAGATTACAAAAAAGAAAATAACTATAAAACATGTTGATTGAAATAATTGAAATTTATTATTAATGTATTAAAATCTGGGTATTTTTAAAATAATTTTTTGGAAAAAATTATATTAATATATGTTTTAATAATTATTACATATAATATAAATAAAAATAAAAACACTCAACCTCTGTATCTAATCAAATAATATTTTTCAAAAATTATAATATGTTACCGAAATCATTTTTATTATGTATGAAAGAAAATAAGTATATATTTAATTTTTATATAACTTAGAGTTGTTATATTTGTCTTTTTCTAGTAATTACATATATCAAACAACAATCAAAAGATAATAATATATAAAAATAATTAATATAATTAATAATAATTTTAAATTATCAATGAATATTAATTTACATGACCATATATTTAAAATTGAATAATAGTTTTTAATTGGTATTAAGTATTTAAGTATATAATTTAATATTTGTTAACAATTAGTATTAGTAATATTAAAATTTATTTACTAGTAACAATAATAAATGGAAACTTGAAAAATAAGCTATATACATATAACTATATAAGCATACGAGTAGAAGAGTTAAGTTGAGAATGATAACAAAATATATGAATCATTAATCACTTTAATCTTAAATTCATCTCATGAATTGTGGAATTGTGCTTGATATGATATTGATCTAATGGATCTATTCCTAATATACATCTACTTGGTCAAAAGTCACTTGGTCATAGGTTTTTTATACATAGATTGTTTTTTATTTTGGACGGCAGTTAAACATACACACACATGTCTCGACTGAAGTCGAAGAGGTATCCGGGATCCATTTCGACACCTGACTAATCCTCTCGACCATGGAAATCATTATCAGCCCATAGCCTCGCCCATACCCGGCCGAAGGTCGACCCATGAACTGGGGTGTCACCTCCTGTTTCCCATTCGAATCGAACCAAGTAGACTCCTCCATTGTCCCCCTCAGGTTACAGACCGTTGAGCTACAAAGGAATTGACAAATGTCCTTAGTTTGTGCATGAGGGGATTCGAATTTGGGTGGGCACCTTGTATCCTTCAAGCACTAACCACTCCACTACAATACCTTGGACATTATTTTGTGTTTTTGTTAATTTCCATCTAAATTGACTATTTGGTAAAAAAAGAACACTAAAAAACTCATTAGACCAACTTGTCCAGTCCAACTTGTCATGTCTTAACAAAAGCTAAATAGTTGTTTTCTTTTGTTATGTCATATTCTATCTGGACTTAGGATCAGGTGAGACTAAGCTATTTCCATGAGCAGAGGCGGATGCCCTTTGAGGCTTATGGGGGCCTTGGCCCCTGTGTTTTTTGCTGGAGTAAATAAGACATATATACGTATCAAGTCTTTGAAGTAGGGGTGTGCAAAACCCGAACAATCCGAAATCCGAACCCGAACCCGAACCGAAATTATGATGTTTGTGCAAAACCCGAGTACCCCGAAATCCGAAAAACCGAAACCCGACATTTAAGTAGATATTTGGGTTCGGGTTGGGTTTGATCTTTGGTCACCCGACCCGTCCGAAAACCCGAAATAATATGTATATGTATATTAAATATTATATAAATATATATGTTTATCTAATTCTCTTTGTAAATTATAGGCAATAGAAATGGTTCTAATTTTTAGCTTTACAATCGATTTCCTCTATCTCTTTATAGATTGAATTCACCATTATAATCCATTGAATTTATATGTCTTTTTGTATGATAATAATACCCGAACCCGACCGACATCAACCCGAAACCCGACACCCCGAACCCGAAGCAATCCGAAATCCGAAACATAAAGTTTGGGTCTTGATTTTCATATCCGAAATCCGATCGGGTTTTTGATTCTCACACCCGAACCCGCCCGACCCGCCCGATGCACACCCCTACTTTGAAGGATAAAAGCTTATTAGTCCAAGTGTAAAGGCAACTTAATTATAGTTTTGGCCTCTGCACTTTTACACTTTCAAAGTCCAAGAGTTTACCCCACTAAGAGTATTTTAGTTTTCAATTTTATCTAGACGTGTATATATAACATGTATTTTTAGTTTTTAGTAAAGAGTGTATATGTATATTATTATATCAAGTTATTAGTTATTAGTTTTCAGTTTTTACATTTTTAAGTCCTATTTGCAATGTATTTTTCTTAATAGAGAAAAAGAGTTCACCGCTTCTAGGTCATTACTTATCAGAGGACATTAAGAGTTAAAAACTGTAAAAAGGGAAAGAAAAGAATAAACGGTCTAAATTATCTTATATGTGACTAAATCAAACATAGATGACAATTAAGAGCTTATTTTGAAAAAACACATACCACCTAAAAGAGAAAACATTTTTGATATGTTTCATCAATTATGGAAGACTTCAAGGCCGCGAAAGATCAATGGTTTTCGCTTTGATAAGCGATGTTTAACATTTTCATGTTTAACGTCTAGTATTAGAGTTTACCATGTTATGACTTTGGAGTTTGGATAGTGTATTTTTAAAATTTTAAAGTTATATAACATATTAGGTCCGGCCCCTGCGGTTGGTAAGGTTGTGTTCCGCCCCTGTCCATGAGACCGGTGAGACCAACACTTTTTACATGAAAATTCACAACAAAAACTATGAAGGTTAAAAAAATCGAACATTCATCGTTAAAACATTGTAAATATTATGTTCACGGTGTTTTTGATGTGAAGGTTCGATTTTTTTGACCTTCTCAACATTTTTGTTGTGAATTTCAAATTATTGATTTGTTACCTTCACAAGCTGTGAATGTTTCGTTTTTGTTACCTTTTTTTGAATTTTTTTCTTGATAGTGTTTTTTAGTATGTTTTTATGATGAATGTTCGAATTGTTTTATCCTTCATAGTGTTTTGCTGTGAAATTTCATACAAAAAATGTTGGTCTCATCGCCTCACAAAAACAAATTGATCTCATCGAAACCCAACTCATTTTATCTGTGTATCAAATACACTCTTAAATGAGAAAACTATGATTTTCCCTCTATGTAATTTTTTTACTTATAATTAGTTTTTGTCTCGTTCTTCAAAAATTATTCTTTTGTATACGGTGACTTTTGTTTCATATAATTTTTGTCCTTGGAACAAATTTCATTAAAAACTTTTATTAAGTCAAGGTCATTATATTCATTTAACATGTTAATTTTTTTCTCAACTAAAAAGTAAAATACATCATTGAAAAAATTCCAAGTAAACATTAATTTTTTAAAGTAAAACATTAAAACTAAAAAAAATCGAGTTCCAATTTGATTTGGGAAGCAGAGAAAGAAACGAGGTTAGGTGTGTTACTGTTAGAGATGCATGAATAGAAAAAGTGTGGTAAATTTAATGTTTTAAAAACCGGGTTTTTAGTTGAACTGGTGTGATGATCGGGTTATGGTTCGATCGGTTTAATCGGTTCAACCACTAGTTCAACCGGTTCCAAGCATTTATATATATTTTTTATTTTTCTACATTTATATATACAAAAACCAACAATTTGATATCTATAAGTTAAAAAACATTAAAAATACACATTATAATAATAAGTTTTACATTAATCCAAAACATTAAAGAAAGTTTTTATAATATGGTAACCTATTTCACACATAGAGAATGGCGACTTTTCTCTCTCAACCTAGGGCGATTTTGGCGATTTGTTTGCTAGGGTTTCACAATGTTTGATCTGATTTCTAATGGTATTCGTCTGATTTGGTGTTTGCTGGTAAGTCTCTTCGTTCTAGGTTGGTTTTTGTTGATTCGTAAGGTTTCGTTCTGGTCTAGGGTTTGCTGTTTGTCGCCATCTGGTTTGGTTGTGTCGCATCCTTAGGTTTTTTGGAATCGGATTCGGTGGTGGTTTGATTGTTTGCTGTGATCTGGTGCGTGTTTCCTACACCGGATTCGTCCACGTAGGCTTCGTATTATTCACGGTGGATTCTCATTCAATCGTCGGACTCTTTTCGATCAGACCTAGTTTGCTTGGTTTCGTTTGTTTCATGCAGTCGATTAGGGAGTTCTAGGATTAGCGTCTGATTTCGGTTTCAATTAGGGTTTCTGGTTTCGAGTTTGCGTCTGTTTTCGTTGTCCGTCGTTCTTCGTCCTATGGTTTTGTTCGCTTTTGACGTGATCTGTTGTTTTGTCGTCGTTTGTCGGCTGGTGGGAGACAAATTCTGATCTGACGTTGTTGGCTTGTTCGTTGTTGTTGGGTGTTTATCCGACATTATTAGGGCTTGTCCACGGGTAGGGATCTGTTGCTTTTCCAGTTTTGCTAACGATAACCCTAGGGCTGATGTCATCCTTCTGTTGACGTCATCTTGTCGGTCGTTCTAGGGTTTGTGTTTTTGCTGTCGTTTATTGTCACTTGACGGTTCCTAGATTGTTCTTGCCGATAGCGTCTTTGTCGGTCTTCTGTTTTCCGGATACTTCTGGTTAGTGGTGTTTCGGGTTCTGTGGAATTACCTTGCAGCGTTACAATTTTGTGAGGATTCAGCGTCGCTTGCGACCTTCATTTTCTCGTCAGTTGTAACCTTCGTAAGGTTAGTTCTGTAGTCTCTGTTGCATTGTCTGACTGGTTGGTTTTTGGAATGGAGGACTCGTTAGAAGATGCTATGGATTTGATTGTATCTGGTTCCTCGCATTTGGGTGCTTTTGACCCTACTATGGTGGTTGAGGAAGTTGGTTCTGAGTCTGATGATCGAGTTTTGTCTGAGCATGGTAAGGCTGATGAACCTGGTCCCGGGGGTAGTCAACAAGATATGCGTACTTCGGTGTTTGATAGATTGAAGGTGGATCCTAGGTTGATAATCCCTAAGGAAGGTCAGGGGAACAAGAGCTTTGCGGATGCTGTGGGGTCTAATGGTGCGGAGCAAAAGACTTTGGAGTTTTTTCCGCTTGCTGATAAGTCTCAATGCCGTGTGAAGATTCCTGTGGAGTTGGCTAAGCGTGCTAGTATGTCCTTTATCACTACGGCTTGCGGTTATTTTTTGGGACCACGACTTCAATTTTCAGTAGTTAAGCGATTTGCAAGTTCTCAATGGGGTAAGTTTGGTTTTATTGATGCCATGTTGAATGAAAATGGCATTTTCTTTTTTAAATTTGAAACTGAGGGTGGTGCTCTTCAAGTGGTGAATCTGGGGTCTGTTATGATTAATGGTGTGCCGTTTTTTCTTTTACCTTGGGACCCAACAAGGGGTATTTCTAAACCCCAGCACACTTCGTGTCCTTTATGGGTGAAAATCCATAACATTCCGCTTGTTGCTTTTAATAATGAAGGCATAAGCCGGATTGCTAGTGCTTTAGGAATTCCCATTCGAATGGATGCTTGTACGTCTTCCATGTGTGATAAAGCTTGGGGCCGTCCGGGGTTTGCAAAGGTTTTGATTGACGTATGGGCGGTTGGTGAACTCAAAAGGGAATTGCAGATTGTTATCCCTAGCTTATCGGGTGGTAGTGATACTACTGTCATGCTTAAGGTGGAGTATTTGTGGGAACCGATTCAGTGCTCTCAGTGTTTGGTGTTTGATCACCGTACTAGTTCGTGCCCCAAGGCTGCCATTATTAAGAAGGATAAAGGGAAGGCGCAGTTGGTGGATGATGAGGGTTTCCAAAAGGTCGTTAAGAAGAAATGGGTGCCAAAAGGTGTTTCTACGGGGGATGGTGCTTCTCATTCGGGGGTTGTTTCTAAACCGCCCTTAACTACGGATGCAGGTGTTAGTTCTTTGAAACCGCCTCCTACTGGAAATGAACCGCCGCCTGGTATTCATGGAAAGGAGGGTGATGGTGGCACTGATACGTCTTCTATCCCTCCTAAAGGGGGTGGAAATGCCTCGGTTTCTGCTCCTTCTCATGGGGGTGGAAATCCTTCGGTTGCTACCACACCTCCTGCTCCGAGTTATGTTCGGTTCACTCGGGGTTCTTCTGTTCAGGATTTTAAGCAACCGGTACTTCAGTCTTCGAAACTTATTACAAAACGAGGAACTTTTATTCCGGATAAATCTACCTCGTCGACTGGTGATGCTGGAACTAAGGAGATTACAAGGTCAAATGCGTTTGAGGTTTTATCTACATTGGATGATGCAGAGTTGGCTGGTTCGGGAGGGGCTGTTGATCCTCCTTTGGTGCATTTGGATAAATCCCCTAACTTATCCCAATGATTAGAGCTGCATGTTGGAATACACGGGGTCTTAATGCTCCCGTGAAACAGTTGGAGGTAAGGGATCTTGTTCGTAGGTTTGGTATTTCTTTTTGCGCGTTGGTTGAGACTCACGTTCAACAGGTTGGTTTGCAAGGTATCTTATTTAGTGTTTTTGGTTCTTGGAAATGGTTTTCTAATGTACAAGTGTCACCCAATGGTACTCGTATAGTTTTTGCATGGGATGAACGTATTGCTGATGTTATGGTTTTGGAGATGCATGCGCAATTTTTGCATTGTTTTGTTAAATTGCGTGCACAGGCTGAGTCCTTTTTCGTAACGCTTGTGTATGGTTCCAATTCTTTGGTAGAAAGACGGGATCTTTGGTCCGGTCTTCGTAAGGCTAAGGTTCTTATGGGTGATAAACCGTGGATGGTTATGGGTGATTTCAATTCCATTTTGTTTCCTCATGATGGGTTTGGTGGTTGTTCTAGACGTAACCAAAGCATGGAGGATTTTTATCATTGTATTGAGGATGTGGAATTATTTGATATTCGTTATTCGGGCATTCAGTTCACTTGGATTCAAAAACCGAAAGGTGATGACGGATTGTTGCGAAAGTTGGATCGTATAATGGTTAACACACATTTCTTGCAACGTTTTCCAGACTCCTCGGCCCAATTTCTTCCTCATGGGATTTCGGATCATGCTTGTGGTATCTTGGACTTTCCATCTTTGTCACGGAAGGTTACGAGGGGCTTTCGGTTTGATAATCTTCTTACTGAAAATCCTGCGTTTATTGGACTTGTTGCACATGAATGGCTGTCCCCGGTTTACGGTTCTTTCATGCATCGTTTCGTTTGCCATCTAAAGCATCTAAAGAAACCGTTGCGACAGTTGAGAAGTCAGGTGGGGGAGGTTACGGCTCGGGCAAATAAGATTCGATTGGAGCTTGAGGCTGTCCAATTTGCGTGTGATCGTGACCCTTCAAATCCAATCCTTAAAGAGGATCTGGCGCATCTTATCCTTGCTTTTGAGCATGCCCGTGCAGATGAGTTGTCTTTCTTTAGGCAACGAGCAAAGGTGCGATGGCTTCATGAGGGTGATAAGAACTCGAAGTTCTTTCATCAGGTTGTCAAAGAGAAGAGGAATCTTAATTTGATCCGGTCCATTGTAGACTCTAATGGGATCTATGTTCAGGATGATGGAGTCGCGCAGGTTTTTGTTAACCATTTTAAAGGTTTCCTTGGAATGGTTGACCCGATTGTGGAACCCCATGTACCTGATGAGTTTTTTACTAACTCTTTATCTCTTTCGGAGGCGTTACACATGATTCGACCTATCACTGATGAGGAAATCCGATGGGCTGTTTTTCATATCGGAAATGATCGAGCACCAGGACCTGATGGTTATACTTCCAAGTTTTTTAAAGCTGCTTGGAACGTAGTGGGTAAGGATTTACAGATTGCGGTCCACAACTTCTTCTACTCGGGACGGTTGCTTAAGAAGATTAATCATACGCTTTTGTGCTTTATCCCGAAAGTTCACAACGCTTCTCGGGTTACTGATTTTCGGCCTATCTCGTGTTGTAATGTTCTGTATAAGGTAATCTCGAAGGTTATTGCTGAAAGGATGAAACCTTATCTTTCTCAATTAATAGGTCCGGAACAGTCGGCGTTTATTCCTGGTAGAAGGATTTCGGATAATATCCTGATGGCACATGAGCTTGTTGCTGGTTATCAGCGTCATTCTGGACGTCCTAGGTGTGCTTTTAAGATTGATTTGCGTAAAGCATATGATACAGTTGATTGGCGGTTTCTGCTTGGTATGATTCGTGGCTTTGGATTCCATCCGGTGTTCTGTAAATGGATTGATCAAATGCTACATACTTCATCATTTTCGATTGTTCTTAATGGTGAAACTTCTGGTTTTTTTGAGGGTGCTAGAGGACTGCGACAAGGTGACCCCATATCCCCTTGTCTTTTTACCATCGTTATGGAATGCTTTTCAATGATCCTTAAGAGGTGTATTATGGAGGCCGAAAGTTTCAGTTTTCACCAGGGATGTGATGATTTGGCGATTACTCATCTATGCTTTGCGGATGATTTATTCGTCTTTACGGGTGGTGATCTAGCGTCTGTTGAGGTGCTCAAAAGGGCTTTGGATATGTTTCGACGGATTTCTGGTCTTGAGCCGAACATTTCTAAGAGTGATGTTTTTTTCTGTAATGTGACATCGGAAGATCAAGCGGTCATTCTTAACTGTTTGCCTTTTAAGCCAGGTATTTTCCCTATTCGGTATCTTGGAGTGCCTTTTTCTTCGGTTTGCTTAAGGGTTGCGGATTTTGCACCTTTGGTAAACAAGGTAAAGTTGCGTATCCATAACTGGAAATCTAAGTTCTTGTCGTTTGGAGGCCGAAAACAGCTTGTTACTTCTGTGCTTCAGTCCATGCAGCTTTACTGGATGTCCATTTATGTGCTTCCTTCTAGTGTCGTCCATGAGCTTGAATCGTGCTTCCGGGATTTCTTATGGGCACAAGGGGATAGCTCTAAGGGTAAATGTAAGGTCTCTTGGGATACGATCTGTAGACCTATTTCGCATGGTGGGTTGGGATTCAAGAGGATTGGTGCCTGGAATAGGGCTTTTATTGCAAAACATATTTGGGATTTGCTTACTAGAAGGAATTCTTTGTGGGTAAATTGGATATGGAGATATTACATCCGTCAGCATTCCTTTTGGCTCCTAAAACCGAAACCATCTTGGTCTTGGGTTTTCCGGAGGATTTTGGATACTCGCTTGTTGGTTCGCCGTTTCTTCATATACCAACTTGGTTCTGGGTTGCGGGTGAATGCTTGGGCTGATACCTGGTTGGATGCAGGGCCTTTATCAGATCTTATTCCTTTTCGTAGATTCACTAGTGAGGGCTATCGACTGCATACCGTGGTTCGTGAGCTTATTGTTGATTGTGCAGGTTCTTGGCCGAATTTATGGGTCAATTTGAATCCAGAGGCGTTTTCTCAGCCTATGCCGGCTCTTGTGGATGGTGCTGATGATGTTGTACGATGGAAGGATGTTAATGGGAACGCAATTGACTTCTCGATTCGAGAAGCTTCGCGATCGATTTTTGGATTGGGTCCCACGGTTCCTTGGACTAAATTTGTTTGGTTTAAGGGACATGTCCCGAAGTTTTCATTTTGTATGTGGACTGCTTGCTATTGGAGACTTCCGACTCAAGATCGCATAGGCACGTGGATGTTCAACTCTACGTCCTTATCTTGTGCGCTTTGTGATGGATGTATGGATTCACACGACCACTTGTTCTTTGCTTGCATTTACTCAACGGAGGTGTGGAGACGCATCAAGGTGGAGTTTGGATTTCATGGCTTTCCGGAGACTTGGAGTGATATTATGGATCACTTAAGTGACAATAGAGGACCCTCGAAGATGGTGCATAGACTGGCTTTGACTGGGACGGTGTACTATATTTGGAGGGAACGAAATAGAAGGCTTTTTAGAGGTATAAAGCAACTGCCTATCGTCACTTACAGACAGATTCGTGATCAAATCAGGCTTTACATAGCCTCTTGGAGGATTGGAAAGAAGAATTAGTCTTGATGGAGTCTTCTTTATTTTTTGGTGTTAGGGTTGTTGCTTTCCCTTTGTGGATGGTGTTTTGTTTTGGTTCTTTCCTTTTTGGTTGGTTGTTTTCTTTTCTTTTGGATTGGTTTGCCATAGGGCTTGTCTATGGTTTTGACTGCTTGTGTGGGTGTTAGTGCCCGTTTGTTTTTTCTTTAATATTATTGCCGGGTTTTCCCTTAAAAAAAACATTAAAGAAAATAATAAAAGTTTTACACATAGTATTTTTAAAGACATGGTCAACCGGTTTTTTACCGGTTCAATTCACCGGTTCGACCACTAAACCGGCCGGTTCAATCCGGTTCTTAAAACGCCATAGAACCGGTCACAATTGACCCGCTCCTTTCACCGGTTCTCGATTCAACCGATTCGGCCAGACCATTTCAACCATTTAAAACATTGGGTAAATTAAATTAATGTGTTAAATGATCAACAAACCATATTAACAAAAGTAGTAGTAAATTTACTCTTTAGTAGGGGTGTCAATTCGCGGGTTGAAGGGTTGGCGGGTCACGGGTTGGCGGGTTGGAGGGTCAGAAAACCTCAACTCAACCCAACCCATTTAGCTAATCGTTTCGAGTTCTTCAACACAACCCACGAAGGGTCGTGTCGTGGGTCGTGTCACGGGTTGGTGGGTCATTGGCGGGTTGGTGAGTCATAAACGGGTTGGCAAGTCATAAATGGGTTGGCGGGTCATAAACGGGTTAACGGGTCAAAGCTCATACTTCATACAATTCAAATAAAAACAAGTAAACAACATCCAGAAGCAACTAAAATACCAAATACAACCAAGTTTCAAAAGCAAATACAACCAAGTTTCAAATAAATTGGGGAAAGTGAAGGTGTTGCTGTCGTGTACCTAACCTTAGGTACATGACCCATCAAAACTACGTAGTTTTGATGTAGTGTCATTAAAAAAAAAAAAAAAAAAAAATTAGCCCCCAATTCCAATACGCTTCCAGCATCCAAGAGGATTCCAATCGACCATCAAATCGACAGCTTCAATTCGCACACCTTCAATCGATCCAGCAACAACATTCAATCGCATCAATTTCAGTTTCATTCGATCAGACACAGAAGTCGAATTCCAATTTCGAATTCGATCCAGCTTCAATCGAAATCGACCAATTTCAGTTTCATTCGATCAGACACAGAAGTCGATTTCATTGATTTCATTCATTGATTGATTTCCAAATTTCGATTCATTGATTGAAAGTAGGCTTCATCGAATTTTGAAGGTAGTGTTGTTCGAAATTGAAGGCTGGAATGGATCGATTTCTGGTCGTCAATCCTCCTGATTGAAGGTAGTCCGGCATGGATCGATTTCAGGTATGGAAGGTTGTCGATTTCAGATCTGGCTGCTGAAGGTTGTCGATTGAATATGTTTGTTTCAATCGAAATTGGAACAATCGAAATCTGCTAGCAATCGAAATTGGAATTGAATTGAAACGGGATCGATTTGACGTTTGAATCGAAGTCTGGAATGGATCGATTTCAGGTTTCAATTGTGAGGTTTGGATCGAAGTCCGGAATGGATCGAGGTCTGGAATGGGGCTAATTTGTTTTTTTTAATGAAACTACATCAAAACTACGTAGTTTTGATGGGTCATGTACCTGAGGTTAGGTACATGATACCAACACCTTCACTTTCCCCTTAACATTAATGTTACACATAGAATCATAAATCAATTAAAATGGTTGTTGAAGTATACATACATAAATCGTGTCTCTAATTCTCTAAAACCATTGGGATGATCTTCTCCATAACTGCACAAACAACAAAGCCAAACCACCAGACTTCCAAATTGTACTTGATGGAATCCCATATTTCCCATTCCCAAACAACCCTTTCAAATATTCCCAAAAGCATAGTATCACAAAAACACTACAAAACACCTCTCCTAACGCAAAACCCGCTAACCAGTTTTCACGAGACCCGATGTTGACCAGTCCCGACATGCCGTTGACCAATGCCGTAAGGTTCACCAGTAGAACGACGACGCCTGGCACGATCATCGGTGAGCTGTCGTAGGTAAACCGACCCTTATCTGCATCCTCAATATCATCACCATCCGACGAGTTTTGATCCTTGGGTGTTACATCGAAAACCATCTGTGACAAGCCGAGGACCTTGAGAACAACATTCCAATACCCAAATAACCATGCGGTCATCGTATTTACTCGCCCCATTGTTTGAAGGTTCCACCACATACGAATCGAAACACCGAGCCGTTTGACTTCCCAAAGCTTGTAAAGAGTGTGAATGACAAAAACGCCCATAGGGATGAGAAAAGCCGGTTCGGAGATCTCTGGCAAGAAACGGGAATTCGTGATGATACAATACGCAGGAAGAACGGCGTAACATATCTCCGGAACCGACCGTACGGCCCAAAAACAAAGCAACACGTAAACAAGGGCATGTCGAAACCAAAGCTTCCCGTTTATAGTAAGAAGCAGCGGATTCTTATTGGTGAAGAAGACTTCGAAAAGACCAGTGGCCCATCGTTTTTGTTGTATCAATGCAACAGGATATGTTACGGGTGTACAACCGAGAAAGGGGGCCGGTTCAGGCATGCAATAGACGGATTTCCATCCTCGACCATGGATGGAGATTCCGGTTAGGAAATCTTCTGCCGTAGATCCGTACATCCAACCCATCTGAAAATAGAGATCGTTAAAATCTAGTAAACGATCATTAATTACTAGATTTTATAAATAAATAGACACTACAACAAAATTTGGTTTATAGAACGTCAAATACGTCAAAATTTCCTAAAATACCGCTATAGAGGGACGATTAAGGTCAAACTAATAGAACAGGAGAAGGGCCTAATCACATGTGATTTTACATTGACATCACAATGATTAAGGAACATGACACAAGGGTGTTGGAGCAACTCAACCAGGGTGTATAATCGCATGTGATTTGGCTGTTCTAAAATGATTTCTTTTATGCTAGTTATCCTGGTTTGAACTCGACTGTATTGCTTTATCGGACTTAATTTGATAATATCAAACCTAAGTCCTGAAAAATAGTTTATTAGGACTTTTAGATATATATATATATATATATATATATGACTTCCTATAAAGCCAATTTTGTTGTAGTAAGCATACAAATATAACCGTAAAAGTTGCTGATTGGTGATTTTCTAGGTATAATCATCGTTAATCATCTCCTAATTACCTGTTTACCCCAGGCGGTACCATACTCGTAGCTAGAGCCTGCAACTTGGATTGCAGCCTCAATGAAACTAGAAGGAATCCTTCGGTTTTCCGTCTTTGCATTCAATCCTGATAACGCCTGAGCACCAGATTCTCTCATTTCATTTGATTTTCCAAACATTTTATGTAGATATTCGTTATCCGTATTTCCTAATTAACAAAAGAAAACACACAAAAAGAGTGAAATCAATGCATAAACAGGAAGTACATTTTTTTTAATAAATGGCATACCAGTTTTGATTTCATCATTCGGAGATGAACCATATATAACCTTTCTTCTGTGAAAACAATTTGATCCTGCGTAAAAAGCCCCTTGCATTGACGATACTCCGTTTGCGATATACTGATTTAAACAAGACAAAAAGGGTTAATTGGTTAAAGAAAATCAATAATTAATACGGTGATGGTTAGAACTTATAAGGAACAAATTAAGGTTAAAGTAGATATTTTACGCACGTAAAGATCCACAACTGAATTCCAAAAGGGTCATCCTTCAATCCGTCGTAAAATGCTTGAGGGAATTGGACAAAAGCGCAATCTTCTTCATTTTTGAAACCGAAAAACATACACATTGCATGAAGAAAGACTTGTGGATTGTTTGCATACATATCGCAGTCTACGTTTAGCATCAAAGGTGCATTTGTCATTACCCCTGAGACTCGTGCCTGCTCACCCATGATCGATAATTCACAATGAAGGTTCAAAACCACACACTATGATCGATTATTCATAATGAATAGATTTGCATTTCGACATCAAATATACTTCAATTTGTTCCATGCTTTTTATGAAATGAATCTTTTTGAACAAACCAGTAGCCAGGATTAAGAGTTACTAGAAATCTAGAGATCCTGCTTTTAATGTGAATAAGTTAAAGTTCAGATTAATTCTATGTAGGTCGGGTTCAAATGAGAAGGCAGTCAATTTGCAGTTGGCAAGAAGTTTCAAAATCATATGATTAAATAGATGTTTCGTATCACAACTTCCCGCGTTCTTTTAACTTGTTCAACTTCTCATTCGACCCTCTCTCTCTCTCTCTATATATATATATATATATAGGGGTGGGTTCAAATGTGAACCACTTTTTGGTTGTGAACGTGAGGACAACCGATAGCGCGACACGTGGCGGATGACTAGGCGCCACGTCAAATCCACGGCGGATGACTAGGCGCGATTCATGAGAGGTCATTGAATTAAAGAAGGGGACCACACTCAAAGCCGCCACGTGTCGCGCTCTCGGTTGTCCTCACGTTGTTTGTATTTGAACTTTTCTCTCTCTCCTCTCTCTCTATATATATATGGGAAGGAAATAATTAAGGATTACTAACAAGAACATTCATAGCTCCAGCTTTGTAATGATGGTGATGTTTGGAGTTCTTCTCTCTTGAGATGTATATAACATGAGGAAGCTCGTTTGGAGTACCCTCTTTATTCTCCGAAACAACCTACAAAAAGTATCAACGGAATGCTTTAATAATCTTTTATCTAAGCTCTATAGCAATAGACATACGGCAAAAAGAATCGCATTCTTGAATGCAAATAATATTGTTATATACTAATTGTATAAATAGAGGTGAGTTCATACGAGAACGACGTCAATTTAAGAAAACGCGAGGACGATTCTCAGCCACGCATTTTCGGTTACGGTGGACGCGATCACGGAGGATTGAAGCGATTCATGGAGGGCGACCCAGTCAAAGCCGCTCTCGAGGTTTCGCCGTGGGAATTTCGAGAGACTTTTCACCTTTATTAACCGGATGAGTGGTTGACAATTGTTCTCGCTTTTTCTTGTAAAGTTATGTTTCTCGCATGAACCTTTCTCTCTCTCTCTCTCTCTCTCTGTATGTATATATATATATATAGGAAAGTTCAAATGAAAACTCATTTTTCATTGTGAATGTGAGGACCACTAAAATGGCGCCACGTGGCAATATCCACTCTGAATATCATGCATTATTCAGAGTGAAATTGAACGTTGGCGAAATAATGGAATTGGGCTAAAACACATTTGGCGAAATTGAACGTTGGTAAAAAAATGAAGATAAACACATCGATAAAATCGTATCGTATAAAATATATGGTACCACCGTATGAAAAAGTTCCTGAATTCTGTCTTATTATCACATCACGCTCGCTATTTGTGAACCACCCAATCACTACATTATCACAACTGACAAACATACCTCATTTGGGAATTTGGTGAACATTTAGGATGCCAATAAAAGTTCATTCATTAAGGAGTGTTAAACATATTCCAATCATCCTAGTTTGGTTTATATCAATAAGATTTGGCAAAATAATTTAGCTTCACTAAATTTAACAAACTACAGAAAATGGAAAAGATTAAACGTAGTACCTTGATGATAGTTGGATGGTTCGAGCGGTAGACATCAGCGAAAACACCAAAATCTGAATCACAATCACATGGGAATGTACTCTGAGCTGCAATCTCGATCTTTTTGTAGAGAATTCCATATTCGTTCTGTAATCATTTGCAGACAAAAATAGTATACTAAATTTGTAACATAGCAATCGGATAAACCATAGCTCACGTAACAAAATTGGACACCAGTAACGGTGTCTCATTACCCACATGTATCTTCATAGAGTACAAGTTAAACATGTATTTTGATTTTTAATTTAACCCCAAATTTGTTTCAAATTCCATTTAATTTTCTCTTTCCAAATAGGATTTTTTCTGATTAAAATATTTAATAAAATAAATTTTACATTTACTAGCATTATAAAAAGTAACAAAATTAATAGTTTTCAAAAAGTTGAAAAGTAAGACAAAAATTTAATTAAAATTTAATTACTACCTTCATTTTTTTCCATTCTTGTTGGAACTCTAAAGACTCATCGTTCATCGACGGGGAATTGAGGGTAAAGTATCGAAATGGAGCTCTGACTTGAATGTTATACTTTTTGCAAAAAGGAACCCAATTTTTTGCGAATTTTGTTGTTTCAATGAGGGAATAAAACATAAGAGGTGAACATGCATCATCAGATAGATAAAGAGCCAACTTGTTGGCCGGATAATCCACTGCTAACAAGGATAACACTGTGTTCATTGTTATCATAGATGGTTCGAGGATGGGGTCTGCAGTCGTGACAAAGATATCCACTGCTGGGAATTCCGATTCATTCACTCTGCAACATAAAAAAGTTTCTTATTAATGTATATTCGATAATTCATTGATGAATACATGTAGCATTGGATTTTAGTTCGTGACCTTTCATCCGTTTAAAAACTATAAGTTAATGCTTATTTTGAGACGGGGTTATAATGAAATCAATACATGACGGAGACTCATGGAGTTAAATTCTACACGTTTTTATTTAATAAAATACAAAAATGATGATGAATAAACAAATGATAATCAAAAGAAATCAAGAGAACAAGATCCCTCTTCCCTATCTTCAAGTGGAAAAGAAAGTCGAAGACGAATTGTACCATAAAATGAAGCTGAATTTACCTGTCTAATAGTCGTTCAGGATATGTTTTGGTCCTGCATTGAAACCATTTCGCATTCATAACAAGAATCCGGTTGAAAGTGAACCATGACTCGCATAACAATGCAAGCAACCATGGGAAGTGGTGATCTTGGTCTTTCAAGGTAACAACTCGATACACTAGCAAGGAGACAAGAAGGGAAAGAATCACGAGCTCTATGACTCGAGGAATCGTGTTGTTAATAACTATCTTTTCTCGTAATGGAGGAGAATCAGAGCCTCGAGTTCTCGTATCCATGGTTTTTTGGAAGAATTTTGTGTGGTTTTTGGTGGGTTGCATTGGCTATTTATAAAGGGGTTTTCCAACATTCGGTGCAAATATCCAAATGATGGCAAGCTATCTTACATTTCAGAAAAAAGTGATCTTTTAATTGATTTATAACACAAAGTTCTAGGTGACAACAAAATAGGAATACATGTTTTTGTAATGGAAAATTGGGATACATGTGATTTATTACTTTTAGAGTATAGTCTAATTTTTGTCATGGAGGTTTAGTGAAATTTTCTAGAATAGGATCTGTGTTTTGACATGTCTAAAATTATTATATATTGTGGTTTTATTTTTGTTGTAAAATTATTACTTCCACATTGACCAGTGTCAAAGTTAATACTAATGAGAGGTGACGTTTTTCTAAATATTTAATATACCAAACAAGAGTATGACGGACATTTTGTTCCTCCACAATTGAGGAAAATATCAATTATATTCAATATGATAAATTGATAACAAAAAGCTATAAATCTAACCGTATGAGAAACACCGATTCAAATGTTTTATTTTATAAATTATTAGTGATGTATCCTTTTAGCTAGGGTTATGCGCATCAATTTAATCTTATAAGGGTTTGAATTGTTTGTTTAATCCTATAAGGGTTTGAATTATCTGAAATAATTATTTTCAATACAATGTTTTAACATAATGTATATATATAAGACAACAATACAAACTCTAATATAATAACATAACACACATCATGAAGTAAAATAACCACAATGACGCTAAATATTGTTAATTTGATTCGATAATATTTTGCAAAACATAAGACTACATTTCCGATAAACTTAGACTCAACAATACCTATATGTCACCAATCATGTATTTATGTCTAAGTCATTTTAAAATTTTCTAAGATTTGGCATCGACTATTTTTCAGTCTTCTAATAATAATAATAATAGAGGTCCAATAATTTGTATTCTTTTTCTAGAAGACTTTAGTGACATACGCAGTGATGTTGCATATTTTGGTACTATACTACACAACAAAGCCAACTTCACTTGTGTAGTTCAATTACGCAATCCAAAAGTGTTTTCCCTTCAAATCACAATTAGCTTGCCTAGCTAACATCCTAATATGAACTGATATCGACAGATTCATTATTTTCGACCAAAATATACATTATCACAAATTATGTCAAACTAGTTTAAGTTGTATGTTCCAGATATTTATGAAACATGAACTGATATGGCTTTGCCGAAGCTCTTCGACTTTATCTCCCTTTTGCCGTTCAAAGAAAATTACCTATCCCTACAATTATCTGGAAAAGATAAAAATAATACGATTTTAGTCCCTGTGGTTTGACATTTATTACACTTAGTGGTTAACTCATCAAAAAATGTTTGATTAAATTACATATTGTGTTCTTATAGTAGATCATTCTTTATATTTTTTTATTCTCAAATCATATAATTCATATTTTGTTACTTTTTACTTTATTTATTTATTTTATCAACACATTTTGTTTTAGTGGTTAATTATAAACTATTATAATTTTAATAAAGAAAAATCAAATAATTTTATTAAACTATTGATAAGTACATAATACTTTTTTTTTCAAAGCTTTGGCCCCTAAGATTTGTCAAGTGTTACGGATTTGGTTCTTAAAATTCATTTATTACAAAATAAACCTCCAGATATGCAGTTTATTATGGATTTTGTAGCTCATGTTAACGGTTATCCATTAATCCCTTAAATGAGAGGACAAAATGACCATTATACCTTTTTTGATTAATTGTATACTTTTTTAGTTAAATATAACAACGACGTAAAATATACACCAGTTGCACTATATACCTATTTTTTATTGTAAGCATATATATAGGCCGGTAAACACCCAACACAATCCATGAAGTCCGTCATACTAACATTTCGTACGACAACATATGTACAGACTTATGTTTCATATAAATTCACCTTACTACTTATGATAAAATCTATCACACTTTATAACCCGATGCAAAGCTCGGGCTCCTAATAACTAGTTATCTATCCATGGTAAACTTTTTTCTTTATTTTTGTTTTAATACCACTTGTACAAAAATAAAACATTATTTAAAGTGATAAAATAATTTCCATAAAAGTAGCATTTTAATTAAAGTGAACTGTAGATATAAGTTTCAATAAACATATTAAAATTAATGTTTAAAAAAATTAATAGATTAAAACTAATTGTAATATATATGATATATAATAATATAATTGGGTTATACACACATATGGGGTTGGTTTCGATATGAGTTATGATGAAAATAGTTCTACACTGTTGAATGAGTTTATTTTTTAATCTAATGGTTAAAAAAAATAATGGATCTACAAATACATATAATTGATTGCTAACCAAAAACACAAACCATCAACTAGCTTTTTTTTTTAATGGCAAAGAAAGGAGGTAAGGAGCGACCTTCGACAAGGTCATCACCCAATCAACTAGCTTTATCAGGTTTAATCACTTTTACCCACAGTCACAAACTTTTACATACCTCAATCATTTCCACATGTATGAATTTGTTAAAGTTCCACTCATAATGATAGGATTACGTCAATGAAGGTAACTGAAGATGGATGAATGTTTTGTTCTTATAGCATAACTTTTATACTTGCACAATGTCTAGGCCTGTCCTTGAGATATAGTTTGGTAAACATACATAATTGGACAGGACTGGACAGGATAAGACATGACAGAACTAGACAATATTGGGCAGGACAATAGAGTAGGACGGGACTGGACGGGAAGGGACAAGACTGGACAGAACTGGACGGGAAGGGACAAGACTGGACAGAACAAGTGTATGTTTTTTGTTTTGTACGCCTAGGACTGGATTGGACAGAACTAGACAAGTTCTCCAAAACATTACTTGATGATTTTTTATATCTAACAGTTATATTTCACACGAATAAAGTAACTATATATTTTATGAAAAATTATACAATTTTCATAAACATAAACACACACACACACACATAAGATTTGATGTAACCGATGTTGGTGATTATGGTAGATGTGGAGGTGGTGACCGACAGTAATACTAGTAGTAACGATGGTGGTGGTGGTCGATGGTTATGGAGAATGTGAAGAACTGAAGATGGTGGATAGTGGTGATGGTGGTGGTGGTGGTTGTTGTGGTGGCGATGGCGATGACAATAGTAGAGGTGGTAGACGATGGTGGTAAGTAATCGATGGTAGTTGTAGAGGTGGTGGTAATTAAGTAATCGATCGAGTAATCAATCATAGTGAATGGACTAAAATGAATGGTTTAGATGAAGGTTGCACGGGTTGTAAACTTTTACTGAGTTGTTTAATAATGGTTTACATAGGGCATAATCAAATGAGAACTCAATAGTTTATGGTAATTATGAGATCTAATTTTAGCCAATTATTTTATTATATTAATTGTTTTTTTATGGTTATTTGTTATGATGTTTATTTCTTTTGAGGTTTTGTTATTAGTTTGGCTTTTCAAACGAAAACGAACGACATGAAGATTGAAAACATTGAAACATGTTTAAACTGTTTGATGGATTTGATTAAAATGATATATGACTTAAAGGTGGTAACGATATGATGTTGTTTTTGAAACGGAAAATAATCCCTAAATATTCTAATTGAAAATATATGAATTGTAGTAAAAAATAGAGACAAATCTTATTCCAAAAAAACATTTTATTCTATTTAATATTGGCGTACATAATGTTATACTTGTTCCATGTTTTTAGTGTTTTTATGTTTCCAACGTTCAAGTAATTTTTATTTGAACCGTCTCTATAAACACACATGCCAGGGACGGATCTAGGACGGTTTTTAAACGATGGCACCATATAAGAAGTTTTTGATTGATTTCGAGAGATTTTTTCCTTTCGATTTTTTGGTTGATTTCAATGGACTTTTTGAATTTTTTTATTGAATCGAAAGAATTTTTTGGTTTATTTCATTGACTACGAAAGAATTTTTTGGTTTCCTAGTTGATTTTGAGAGAATTTTTAGGTTTTCTGTTTAATCTCGAAAGAATTTCTAGGTTTTTTGGTTGATTACGAGAAATTTTTTGGGTTTTTTAAATGATTCCGGGTGATATTTTTGGTTTTTTGTTGATTCCGAGAGAAGTTTTTGGTTTTTTTTGTTGATTCTGAATTAAGTTTTTGGTTTTTAGGTGCACACTTTCAAGTTTTGAAAACGATACGGTGGCACCCTCCAAAATAATACGGTTGCACCATCATAAAATTCGAAAATTTTACCCTTCGACATACAAATTAGACGGTGTCCCGTGCCACCATGGCCACCAAAGCAAGTCCGTCCCTGACACATGCACATATAATTGGGACCATGCACGATTTTTTTTTTGGAACATGTGGTGTCCATGAACAACACTTAACCTAGCTCACAACCTTAAGAGCCCTTTTGGTTTGCGGGATTGGATGGAATTCAAAAGAAAATTTTCATTGACCAAATTTCATGGTTCTGTTTGCATGGTTCACGGATTGTTAGTTAGGAATTCTTCAAATTCCTTCAATCACGGATTTCATCATTTCATACAATAACCATACATTGGAATCATCCTTCCTCTCCCACCCTCTCGTTTTCTCCATCTGTCTTTTTCATCTCCACCTATCGTTCCCTTGTTCCAAATCCTTTTATATATGGTTCGTTTCAGTCTTGATCTCACTTTTTGTTTTTATTTAAATAATTAAATAATATTATTATATAAAATATAAAAATAATATAATATAAAGCGGTTATGATATTTTTTATACTATTCGATATCTAATTACCTACCCAATTAATGTTAATTGGATGCTTAACGTGTCCATTTTGATTTAAGTTGCTATCTAAAGTATGAGTTATTCAAGTTGGGAAAAGGAAAAAAAAAAAAATCCATTTTGGTTTACATGCTAAAGTTAGTAAGTTGGCAGCCAACAAAAGAAAAGGAAAGATTTCTAATTGTTTCCTTATCAATTTCATGTGGGGCTATTGTGTGCTGTCCAAGTCTCCAAGAGAAAGATCTTTGTAGTTTTTCTTTGTATATTGTAGGAATGATTTTATCTGTAAAAAGAGAAAAAAAAAAGTAGGAGATGTGACCAAAATCAGGTTTTATAACTTCTTGATTCGGACTGTGTTGACACTTGTTGAAGGTTATTTATCGTTTGATTTTTATTCATATAAACCCTTTGTTTATTTGTTTTTTATAGTTTGGTTTCTTGATTTGAGTCGGCATCCTTTAATCGTTTAACCTAACTGTGAATCGCTAAGTAGAATTGTGAATCCATAATTGTTCTTAATTCTATTTAGTAGCAAACAACATTTCAATTGATTGGGCGTTTGCTTAATTTATGTGTTGTGGTTTGTTTAATCTAGTCTAAATGACCGGTGTCACAGCCTATAATCTTAAGGCAACTGGTAATCGAACTCTATGTTCGTAACTAAATTAGGTTAACCGGTTAGAAATTAGTCATTGAGCTTCTCGTGCTAGTTGACACTTGACAAAGCATTTATCAATGCGTATTGATATTCGCCCATTCTGGCATAGAACGAGTAAAAATCTTTTGTAAGTAAGTCGATGATATGCAGTCCGGCCGAGGGTTTAAACTCATTGCTAGTTTATAATTCTTTGCATTATACTTTAATTGCACATGTTTAGTTTTTCAATCCACCATCTCCCCCTGCCTTTTATATAACTGTAAAATCCGATCAATTACATCCAATCCCTGTGGAATCGACCCTACTTGACACTGTTACAATTTAGCTTGAAATTATGGTAAATAGGATTTAATTAACATTTGTCGGGCTAGACACCCGTCAGGTTTGGTTTTGGGAGAAACCGAGTATGTTCGTTTCGGTTAGGTTTTTTCCGATCGAGATGGAAACCGAAACCGAACCATTTTCGATTTTCAGTTCGTTTTTTTTTTTATTTTTTAGTATTGGTTTCTCGTTTTTCGCCGGTTTCATTTCCGGTTTTCTGATCGAGATGGAAACCAACCAAATCGTTTTTTATTTTCAATTTGTTTTTTCGATTTTTCGGTTTGCTTTCTCATTTTTTCCAATTGCAGTTAAGTTTTTCCAGGTAGAGATGGTGTTGGTTTCTCGTTTTTTTCGGTTTCGTTTTTTTTCCGGTTGAAATGGAAATCCCATTCCCAAATAACCCTTACGATTTTCGGTTCATTTCCCGGTTGAGATGGAAACCGAAACTAAATCCTTTTCGACTTTCGGTACGGGTTTTTTGGTTTTGGTTTCTCGTTTTACTCCGTTTCGGTTCGGTTTTTGCTCACCTTACCTTTTACAATTCCATTTCGATTCCATCCAACACAACACGACCAAAATACATTATCAAATTTCATCAAATTCCTTAATGAATTCCAATTCCAACGAATTCCGTTCTGCAAACCAAACACCCCTAACTTTTAACATCAATGTTACACATGGATCATAAATCCATTAATGATCTTCTCCACAATTGCACAAACACAAATCATGTCTCTAATTCTCTTAAAACCATTGGGATGATCTTCTCCACAACTGCACAAACAACAAAGCCGAACCTCCAGACTTCCAAATTGTACCAAATGGAATCCCATATTTCCCATTCCCAAACAATCCTTTCAAATATTCCAAAAAGCATAGTGTCACATAAACACTACAAAACACCTCTCCCAACCCGAAAACCGCCATCCGGTTTTCACGAGACCCGACGTTGACCAGTCCCCATAAGCCGCTGACCAATGCCGTCAGGTTCACCAGTAGAATGACGACACCTGGCACGATCATGGGTGAACCGTCGTAGGTAAACCGAGCCGCATTTGCATCATCAATATCGTCACCATTCGACGAGGAGCTTTGATCCTTGGGCGTCACCTCGAAAACCATCTGTGACAAGCCGAGGACCTTGAGAATGACATTCCAATACCCAAATAACCAGGCGGTCATCGTATTTACTCGGCCCATTCTTTGAATGTTCCACCACATACGAACCGAAACACCGAGCCGTTTCACTTCCCAAAACCCGTAAAGAGTGTGAATGACGAAAATGCCCATAGGGATGAGGAAAGCCGGTTCGGAGATCTCTGGCAAGAAACGGGAATTTGTGATGATACAGTATGCGGGAAGAACGGCATAACATATCTCCGGAATCGAACGTACGGCCCAAAAACAGAGCCACATGTAAACAAGGGCTAGTCGAAACCGTAGCTTCCCGTTTATAGCAAGAAGTAGCGGATTCTTATTGGTGAAGAAGACTTCGAGGAGCCCGGCGGCCCACCGTTTCTGCTGTATTAATACAGCAGGATATGTTACGGGTGCACAACCGAGAAAGGGGGCCGGGTCGGGTACGCAATAGACGGATTTCCATCCTCTCCCGTGGATGGAGATTCCAGTTAGGATATCTTCTGCCGTAGATCCGTACATCCAACCGATCTGAAAACAGAGAATGTAAAAACCAGTAAATGATCGTTACTATATAAGTAAACAAACACTACAACAAAATTAGATGATCGTAAATAAACACTACAGCAAAATTAGGTTTATAGAACGCCAAATATGTCAAAATATCCTAAAATAGTGCTTTAGAGGGAGTGAGGGACGATGAGATGAGAACAATGTCAAAATAAAAGAACAACAGAAAAACAACCAAATCACATGTGATTTCACACTGAAATAACATGGATCATGTGAGATATTAGCTTGCCTTCACTAAAAAAGGAGACAAAAAGAAAGAAAGGAAATTCATCAAAAATCAATTGGATTTCAAATGAGAGGAAGCAGTAGTATTGGCGGGTTGTGTGCGGCTCTATAAACCGCCGATTAGCCGCCCGGCCATTTTTGGCCGTATGAAGTGTTTGCACCCTTCTTTGCTTCACACCTCACCACCCACTTTGATTTTTATATTTGATGAAGCGATACTCCAAATTAATTGTTTATTATTATTTAGAAGTACCTTTTCTTTTTCTATCATCCATACACACATAAAGACGCCTCTCACCCTTTTAAATTGAATAAATTCATATAAATTCATTTTTATCTTCTCCAAATACATAACTAGAAATTTAGCTTAAGATAGAAGCCATTGTTCTCTCCATTGTAAAGCTTGTAACATCTCAATTGTAACTACATCAAGTGATAGTGGATCGGTTCTCGGCATCCTCCACCCGTGGTTTTTCCCGATTTGGGTTTCCACGTAAAAATCTCGGTGTCTCTCTTTACCTTGCTTTATCTTGCATTGTATGGTTATTATTGTTGTATATGCTTAGTTGGTTAGTTATCTCGCGTTCATTGATCATATTTCGCTATATCTCGTATAAGAACCTTAGTTCATTTGTTCTTGGGAATTTAGTGTTTATAGTGAGGTCCAACTAGTGAGCTTATTTATTAGTTGGGTTTCGGTATTTTCACAACAGATCATGGTCTACACAAGTGTTGGGGAGGGGGGGGGGGAGACTCAGCCAGGGTCCGGCTTAGTCACATGTGATTTGGTTGTTTAAGTTGTGTTTGGCAACTAGCTGATATGCTAGCTGTTGACCGATAAGCTAGTAAACTAACTTATGAACAAATTATGTTTGGAAAAACTATCTTATGGCTATGTATAACGGGAAAAAGCTACAAAAAGCTTCAAAAACGCTACTCCAAAGCTACTTTATTGTCCATCCAAACACGTACTAGCTTATAAGCTATCTCATAACCTTAATGTTTTCTTACCTACTAATTGTTCTAAACTCAACTCAACTCCTTATAGGAATTAATTTGATAATATCTGTTAGAGTCCCACATCAGCTAGAGTTGGACCAAATCTTCATGGACCCCCCCTTCTTTACTCAAGGGCTCTTTTGGAGATTAATCTAGGGGTTCTACATATTCTCATATCATATCAGAGCCAAGATCTACCATTCTAGGGACTGACACGCCAACCCTCTCCTGGTCGTTCTTGGCCCTCTCGTGGCCATTCTTAGCCCTTCATCTGGCCTCTGTTGGAGGAAGGGCTCTTTTGGAGATTAATCTAGAGGTTCCACTTCCACATATTCTCACAATATCAAACCTAAGTCTTGTAATGCAGTTTATTAGGACTTTTAGACATATTTGACGTCTAAAAGTTGTTGATTTTCTAAGCATAATTATCGCTCTTTTAATTACCTGTTTGCCCCAATCGGTACCATACTCGTAACTACAGCCTGCAACTTGGATTGCAGCCTCAACCGAACTAGAAGGAATTCCTCGGTTTTCCATCTTTGCATTCGATCCTGATAACGCCTGAACTGCTGATTCTCTCATTTCAATTGATTTTCCGAACATTTTATGTAGACATTCGTTATCCGTATTTCCTATTAAACAAACAAACACACACATAAAAAGAGTGAATGCATAAACAGGAAGAACAACTTTTAAATGGCATACCAGTTTTGATTGCATCATTTGGAGATGAACCATAAATAACCTTTCTTCTGTGAAAACAGTTTGATCCCCCGTAAAAAGCCCCTTGCATTGACGTTATTCCATTTTCCATATACTGATTTAAACACGACAAATGGGGTTAAAGAAAACTAATAACTTTGGTGACGGTTATAAGAAGACCAAATTAAGGTTGAAGTAGATATTTTACGCACGAAAAGATGCACCAACTGAATTCCAAAAGGGTCGTCCTTCAATCCATTGTAAAATGCTTGATGGAATTGGACAAAACCGCAATCGTCTTCATTTTTGAAACCGAAAAACATACACATTGCATGAAGAAAGACTTGTGGATTGTTTGCATACATATCGCAGTCTACGTTCAGCATCAATGGTGCATTTGTCATTACTCCGGAGACTCTTGCCTGCTCACCCGTTATAAAATTAAGGTTCAAAACCGCACACTATTACGGATTATTCATAATGAATAGATTTGCATTTCGACTTTAAATACACTTCAATTCGCTCTTTGCTTTGTTGAAGTTCGCATTAGTTCTATGTATGTCTGGTTCAATTGAGAAGGCAGTCAATTTGCAGAAAGCAAGAAGTTCCAAGATTATATATGATAAAACAAATGTTGCATTAACCGGCCTTGAGCATGATAACCTTTCCCAGCAATCTAGGTTGCATTCACCAAGTATCACAAATTTCTACATTCTCGTAAATTGTTCAACTCTCACTTGATCCCCTCTCTCTCTCTCTCTATATATATATATATATATAGAGAGAGAGAGAGAGAGATTGGAAGGTTCAAACGAGAAGCATGTCAATTTAAGAAAACGTGAGGAGCAATTAATCTCAGCCACTTATCTCGCGGTTACGGTGGACGTGGTCACTGAGGATTGACGTGATTCATGGGACGGTAGAGATTATTAAAGAGGGAAATCGGTCAAAGCAGAGGCGGATCTAGAAATTTTAGTGATGGGGGTCGAAATTTGAGTAACATAATATTCTAAGAACGATTACTACCATTATTGATTTTGATTATTTTTCATATTCTTTTCAAAAATCTTTGAATTTTATCTATTGAACTAATATAATAATTTCTCTTAAAATGTGTTTTGTTTTTCTATCTAAACGAGAGGATTTGCCCGCGCTTTGCTGCGGGGAGTTTTGCTAATATTTTAAAGATCCGTTGTTGTGAACAATATTTTTGAGAAAGTTACCTATTAAGAGTTAGGGGCTTCGCGTCGGGTTTATAAACTAGGTACATTTGATCGTAAGTAGTAACATGAATTGTATGTTAATATTTTAGAGGAAGTTACCTATATATTAAGAGCCCGGGATTCACGTCGTGTTATAAACTATGGTAGATTTGATCGTAAGTAGTAACATGAATGTATATGAAACATAGAGTTTGTACAAATGTTGTCATACGAAAGGTTTAATAAAACAAATAAAAGATTTAAGAAATCAAAAAATCAAAAAATTTAACTTTAGGAGATTTTAATAATACTAACAATTACCATGAAGCCAAAAGACTGTTCATGAACAGTAAAAACCGACACTTTAACATATTTCAACCAATATACAATATATGGCTAAAACGCAAAATGATATATAGAAACTAAAAGTATAAAGTGAATAAATATTATAAGTTTAAGGGGGTAAAATGTAATTTCTTCAAATGTTGGTAGTTGTTGTTCATGAAGAGTGTTTTGGCTTCATATAATCGTACTATATATAGTATATAATAAAATAATTACATCAAAAAATTCAATATTAGGCTCATTTCGATCGTATCGACGATACGATTATAATGGCGTAATTTGTTAAAATTAAAACGTACTTTTTAAACATATTTTAGCAAATATACGATATATAAGTAAAACATAAAATGAAATATTGAAAGGTAAAAAGTATAAAGTGAACAAATATTATAGATTTAGGGGGCTAATATGTAAATTTGAAAATGGTATTGGATTTGGGTCGGTTGGAGCGTATTATATATAGTATGTAATAAAATAATTACATCAAAAAATATTTAATATTAGGCTTATTTCGAGCGCATCGACGATACGATTATAATGACGTAATTTGTTAAAATTAAAACGTATAAACATTATAAGTTTAGGAGGCTAATATGTAATTTGAAAATGGATATAGGATTATATGGTTTTTATTATAATCGTAATATATATAGTATTTAATAAAAAAATTACATCAAAAAATATTCAATATTAGGCTCATTTCGAGCGCATCGACGATACGATTATAATGGCGTAATTTGTTGAAATTAAAACGTGTGTTTTTAACATATTTTAGCCAATACGATATATGACTAAAACGTAAAATGAAATACTGAAAAGTAAAAGTATAAAATGAATAAATATTATAAGTATAGGGGGTAATATGTAAAATTAAAAATAAAATAGATTTGGACTTTGGGTTAGGGGCGGGTCGCACCGGCGGGTCGGAGCCGGTGCGCCTGCCATTTGTATATTATAGATAATGATATAATAATTTCTCTTAAAATGTGTTTTGTTTTTCTATCTAAATGATAAAGCAATTGATATTTAACCCTAAACTTATTGAAGAAAACATCTAATCCTAATAATCTAGAAAAGTTTCACAATTAACAATGTTCTAATTTACTCAAGACGTAACGTAATGAAAAGGTCTTGGTGTTTTTAAGGCCTGTCTTATAACAAAAAATCTCTGTATTATATATAAATATTATACGTATTAACATATATGTATATACTAAAATAACATTGAAATTAAATAAAATAACAAATGTTTACAAAACTAGGTTGTGATATGTTATATAAATATGTAAAAATATTATATATAACATAAAAATAATAAATGTTTGTAGGTCACCAGCATTTATAGAAGTTCTTCTTTTATAAGTTTATGAATCAAGGGTTACGATTGAAATTATGCTAAAATTGAGGGGGTCAATCTATAATTTTTGGGGGGTCAAACTACCTTGATTAGCTTGTGGATTTTATGGGGGTTAGCCGACCCCCAAAGCATAAACATACATCCGCTCCTGGGTTAAAACCGCCTTTGTTAATCGGATGAGTGATTGAGATTGCTTCTCGCGTTTTCTTATATTAATATGTTTCTCGTTTGAACCTCCCACCATATATATATGCGAAAGAAATAATTAAGGATTACTAACAAGAACATTCATAGCTCCAGCTTTGTAGCGATGGTGATGTTTGGGGTTCTTCTCTCTTGAGATGTATATAACATGAGGAAGCTCGCTTGGAGTACCCTCTTTATTCTCTGATACAACCTACAAAAAGTATCAACGGAATGCTTTAATAATCTTTCATATAAGCGCAATAGCAACAGATAAATTATAAAAAAATCACATTAATTGTATATATATAAGTTAGATGTGAGATCATCTGAGGTCACAATTGTTTTTTAGAGCACACTGAATCTTTATTTATTTTTGCTGTAAAGGTTCAATGTTTTCTTTGTATTTATAATGTTTTGTTATAAAGTTTTAATATTATGTTTATAGTCTAAGGTCTCATGAAAACATTCAACTACCACTAGTTGTTTGGTAAACCAGTATGCGAATGTATATCCAAGAACAAACAATTTTGGTAGAAAAGATCCCTCTTTACTTGCCACAAAACTACATATTTTTTAAATATCACAAGAGCCAAGTTATTGGCTTCAATAAAATATTATGTATTCTTCAATGTAATTCACACATTTCACGACTTTATTGTATCATCACAAATCACATGGGTAGTAGTATATTGTAATATTAATTCATTGTTCGTACATATATGGTCACCAGTAATGGGTAATGAAAAAAATCTTTTATCCATGTTTTACTCATAAAACTGTTTGAGTAAACCGGTGATGGTATCAAGGACGGATCCAAAGAAATATGGAAATGCTGACATCATTTGACTATCAATATATGTATAGAGATATTTCTAAATGGTGACATCATCTCTTTTGTCTACTCTATCTCTTCCCAATCACCAAACTAGAGTTGTTATTGAAACCCTAAATAGAAGGGTAAATGTGGAATATTGAGACATTGGACGGAACACCTTTGTGCTAATTTGGTCCCGGCTCTATGAGAGGCTCGATGTGCAATTCTTACCAAAGGACACCCACGACTGATCAACTCATCAAATTCTAAATCAAATAATTCATGCACCAAAAATCATACAATTGCTTAAAAATCACTTTAAGGTGTCTTTCAGTTCATTATGTCCTTTAGTAATAATTGTCTTTGTTGTTGTTTCCATTTTGTTTACACCACATGTTTTTCTCTTTAGTATCCTTGACAAGACACGTCCAATTGTCCGGTTGTTTCCAATAAAACAAACTCTTATTCATGGGCGGACCTGTAATGGTGCCCATAGGTGACACGTTGTTCTTTTCCCATCCTAGTTTTAAAAAACTAAGTTTGTGAAAGTTGCGGTCGTATCGATTTAGAAAATGCAACTGCACCTCGTAATCAACCAAAAAACCCTTGAAATAAACCAAAAAAACTCTTGAAATAAAAAAAAAAACCAGAAAATAGTTATCGAAATCAATAAATCAAACTTGAAAATTCCTCAATATCAAGTAAAAAACAAAAGTTAAAAATCCCTCAAAAATGATTGAATTAGGCTAAAAACATGTTAGTAAAAAGACAAAGACATGAATTTATCGATAAAATCGTATGAAAAATATGGTGCCATCATATAAAAAAGTTTCTGAATATTCTTTATTGTCACATCACAATTGTTGTTTATGAACCAACCAAACACTATATTATCACAACTGACATATTTATCTCATCTGGGAATTTTGCGGAACCAGCCAATCATCCTAGTTTGTTTACATCAAGAAGACTTGGTAAAAGAGAATTTAGCGTCATTGGATTTAACAAACTATAAAAAAAAAAATCACCACAGTCATTCTTTATATACTATATCACATCAAGATTTGGGATATTAAGCATATATCATACGACCAAATTTTATATCGCGCGCATGTGTGTGCGTGTTAGCTACAAATGGGTAACATTGGACTTAGTACCTTGATGATAGTAGGATGGTTTGAGCGATGGGCATCAGCAAAAACAGCAAAATCTGAATCACGATCACAAACGAATGTCCTTTGAGCTGCAATCTCGATCTTCTTGTAAAGAATTCCATATTCATTCTGTAATCATTTGCCGACAAAAAAGAACAAACTAAATTTGAAGCATAGCAATCGGATAAACCATTGATAACGTAACAAATTTGGACACTAGTAATGGAGTCTCATCAGCCACATGTGTTTTCACAGAGCACTGTAACAAATTTTGATTTTTTTAACTTCCCCAACTTTATTTCAAATCCCTTTTAATTTTTTTCTTCTCAAATAAGAGTATTTTCTCATTAAAGTAATTTAATAAAATGGGAATGTCCTTTGAGCTGCAATCTCAATCTTCTTGTAAAGAATTTCATATCCATTCTGTAATCATTTGCAGACAAAATAACACACACTAAATTTGTAGCATAGCAATCGGATAAACCATAGATAACGTAACAAATTTAGACACTAGTAATGGAGTCTCATTACCCACATATATCTTCACAGAAAACAAGTTCAACTTAAATTTTGTTTTTTTTTAATTTCCTCCAAATTTATTTCAAATCCCTTTTAGTTTTCTTTTTCTCAAACAAGAGTATTTTCTCATTAAAGCAATTTAATAAAATGAATTTTACATTTTTAGCATTGCAAAAGGTAAGAAATAAATAATTTTAAAAAAATAGTAAATTATGACAAAAACTTAATTACTACCTTCAACTTTTTCCATTCTTGTTGGAAGTCTAAAGACTCGTCGTCCATCGATGGAGGATTGGGGGTAAAGTATCGAAAGGGAGCTCTAACTTGAACGTTATACTTTTTGCAAAAAGGGACCCAAATTTTTGCGAATTTTGTTGTTTCGGTAAGTGAATAAAATATAAGAGGTGAACAGGCGTCGTCAGACAGATAAAGAGCCAACTT
Source organism: Centaurea solstitialis (assembly GCA_030169165.1). Lineage (NCBI taxonomy): Eukaryota > Viridiplantae > Streptophyta > Magnoliopsida > Asterales > Asteraceae > Centaurea > Centaurea solstitialis. Next base: position 33,109,427 of record CM058041.1, read on the forward strand.
CTTGGCTGGATAATCCACTGCTAACAAAGATAACACTGTGTTCATTGTTATGATAGATGGTTCGAGGATGGGATCTGCAGTCGTAACAAAGATATCCACTGCCGGGAACTCTGATTCATTCACCCTGAAACATAAGAAGGTATCTTATTTATGAATATTGAGCAACTCAATGATGAATACATGTAGATAACATTGGGTATTAATTTGTTACCTCTCATCGTTTTCAAAACTATAAGTTAATGCTTATTTTGAGACGGGTTTCATGAAATCAACACATGACATAAAGGCATGGAGTTAGATTCTACATATGTGTTATTTTAATCAAATATAAAAATGATGATGAATAAACAAATAAAAAGAAAAAGAAATCATGGATTGAAAGTTGAAGACGAACAATACTACAGATATGGTTGAATTTACCTGTCCAACAATCGTTCAGGATATGTTTTGGTCATGGATTGAAACCATTTGGCATTTATAACAAGAATCCAGTTGAAAGTGAACCATGACTCACACAACAACGCAAGTAGCCATGGGAAGTAGTGGTCTTGGTCTTTGAAGGTAACGACTCGATACACTAGCAAGAAGACGAGAAGGGAAAGAATCGTGAGCTCTATGGCTCGGGGGATCTTGTTGTTAATAACTATCTTTTCTTGTAAAGGAGGAGAAGTTGAGCCTTGAGTTGTCATATCCATAGTCTTTAGGAAGAATGTTAGTATGGTTTTTGGTGTGTTGCATTGCTTATTTATAAAGGGCTTTTCCAATATTGAGTGAAAATTTCCAAATGATGCTGAACTATCAACATTTCACAAAAAGTTACCTACTAATTCTTTTTGATAACACAAAGTTCTAACAAATAGAAAAAATAGCGATACATGTTTTTGGTCCATGAGATTTAGTGATTTTCCAAAGTAGAACTTGAACTTTAATGTCTAAAAAAAGTTATGGTTTTACTTTATCATAAAAGTGGTCCTTCATCACTAAATATATTAATAATTTTCATTAAGTAAGGGACGATTAAAATTTTTTATCTATTTTTCTCAATATCTTAATCAATTTTCTAAAAAACTCGTCGCGAAGCCGTCATGCCTAATGCGCAATTCTCTATTTGATTTTTCTTTACCTTTTTAATGTTATATTTGCTACTTTTTAATATATAACCTAATTTAATTTGTTTATTACTATCAGCTCATTGAGTAAGAGTGCAAAACATATGTTCTTATATATAATATTTTATATGAATTAGAAATTTGACGCTATAAGTCGCGCCTTGAAAACGCCATAACTTCTAAGGCTTGAGGCTTGACCTCGCCGCCACGCCACGCCACGTCTCGCGCCATTTAGAATCTTTATCTTAATATATAGTTCATATTAGAGTTAATTACATTTTTGGTCCCTGTGGTTTGGTGGTTTTAACACTCTGAGTCCATTTTTAAAATAATTATGGATTTGGTCACGGTGGTTTACATTTTATAACGCTTTGGGTCCATAAATCTAACTTGGTTAAAATATGTCGTTAAGTGGCTGATATCGTAAGGGTATTTTAGTCTCTTTAAGAATTTCTTCAATTTTCTATTATTTTTTTCTTTTCTTTTGATTTGACTCCCAACACTATACACCTCCCACCTTCATTGGCAACCTCCATCGACTCTGGTTTTTAGATGAAATTTGGGTTTTAAAAATAGGTTTTTGCGAGATTAAACGATTTTTGAGGAGTAATGGAAGACGAAGTCAGGCTACGGTAGATCGGTTCATTGAGACGAGGGTTCACCAGATCTGCAATCAAAAGACACTCGTGAGATGGATTTTCTATTTAAGAAAGATGGAGATCGAGATGAGGGTTCACCAGATCTCCGGCATGGTTTCTTCGACGGGGATAGGAGACGAAAGGGTTAATGTCAATGTGTAGAAGATATGCTGCCGGAGTGGAGAGATGTCACCGAGAAGAGTGAACCGCGTGTTTTCCGGCCACCATGGCGCTGTGAATACACTATCAGCACCACCGATTTCCTTTCTAAAACCTAAAAAATCACAAAAAACCCCGGGATATGGGATGTGGGGTGACGAGGTGGGTGATGTTATCGGGGAAGAAGAAGTTGCCGGAAGAAGGTGTAGACGGTGACGAGGTGGGCGGTTGGTGGTGAAAGAAGGTTGTGGAAGTGGCGGGTGTTGAAGACGATGGTGGTGAAGACGGCTGTGGAGGTGGCCGGTGTTGAAGTAGTCGATCGATGGTGGAGGTGCATTTTCACTTTTCATCTTGGTTTATATAGATGATGAGGTGTATTTTAACCTTCCTATATATATTACAATACTAAAATAAAAGTTGTGTATTATATTTTGTAAAAGAGATTTTTAAAAGTAGATCAAAAGACTAAACTACTTCTTACTTAACCGAAGGTTATTAATAAAGTTACCGACTAAAAATCACCTTAAAATCAAACTGTGTGGCGGATTGGTTATTGCTCGTGGGATTCATAGCGCCCTAAACGATTTCAAGTTTTCCCATATGCATGTCTGAGGACATTTAAGTGAGACCATCTTTAACCCCTAAAATTGCTAGAGATTAGTCACGCTTTGGCTCGAACACCCTTGATCGCCCTCAAAAGAAATCTCAATTAAGGACTCAACTTGCCATTTAGGCCTATTAATAAAGACAACTGGTGTAATTCACTCAAAAGTAAAATACATTCATTGTAAAAAAATCCAAGTATATATTAATTTTTTAAAGTAAAACATTAAACAAAAAAAAATCGAGTTTCAGTTTGATTTGGGAAGCAGAGATAGAAAAGAGGAAGGAGGTGGTGTGGTAGAGAGATGCATGAATAGAAAAAGTGTGGTCAGAAAGAAGTTTAAGAAGTTTGTTTTAGCTTTTTAGTAGAAAATTAAATAAATGTGTTAAATGACCAACAAACCATATTAACAATAGTAGTAAACTGCCAACTGGGGCTAGCTCGGTTGGTAGAGGGGTCATCCTCTTGGAGTAGAAGTCCCGTGTTCAAACCCGGGCCAAGGCGTACTTAATCTAACTGGGGTGTTTACTAACAACTAACCTGTCGTTCAAAAGAAAAAACAATAGTAGTAAACTTACTCTTTATAAATTAAATTTAGTAGATGGTCTTATTTGATCATGCTACAAGAATACTCTAACTTTAACATTAATGTTACACATGGAATCATAAATCAATTGAAATGGTTCTTGAAGTATACATATCATGTCTCTAATTTTCTAAAACCATTGGGATGATCTTCTCCATGATTGCACAAACAACAAAGCCAAACCCCCAGACTTCCAAATTGTACTTGATGGAATCCCATATTTCCCATTCCCAAACAATCCTTTCAAATATTCCCAGAAGCATAGTGTCACAAAAACACTACAAAACACCTCTCCTAGCCCGTAAACCGCCATCCAGTTTTCACTAGACCCAATGTTGACCAGTCCCGACAAGCCGCTGACCAATGCCGTCAGGTTCACTAGTAGAATGACGACACCTGGCACAATCATGGGTGAACTGTCGTAAGTAAAACGACCGGCATTTGCATCATCAATATCGTCACCGTCCAATGAGCTTTGATCCTTGGGTGTCACATCGAAAACCATCTGTGACAAGCCGAGGACCTTGAGAACGACATTCCAATACCCAAATAACCATGCTGTCATCGTATTTACTCGCCCCATTCTTTGAAGGTTCCACCACATACGAACCGAAACACCGAGTCGTTTGACTTCCCAAAGCCCGTAAAGAGTGTGAATGACGAAAATGCCCATAGGGATGAGAAAAGTCAGTTCTGAGATCCCGGGCAAAAAACGGGAATTCGTAATGATACAATACGCGGGAAGAATGGCGTAACATATCTCTGGAACCGAACGTGCGGCCCAAAAACAGAGCCACATGTATACAAGGGCTTGTCGAAACCAAAGCTTCCCGTTTATAGTAAGAAGTAACGGGTTCTTATTGGTGAAGAAGACTTCGAGGAGCCCGGTGGCCCATCGTTTCTGTTGTATCAATGCAACAGGATATGTTAGCGGCGCACAACCAAGAAAGGGGGCCGGTTCAGGTATGCAATAGACGGATTTCCATCCTCTACCATGGATGGAGATTCCGGTTAGGATATCTTCTGTCGTAGATCCGTACATCCAACCCATCTGAAAACAGAGATTGTAAAAATCTAAACGGGTTCACCGGATGTTAAAATGTCAGAAAATACTGCTTTAGAGGGATGATCAAACAAGAACAAGTCAAAATAAGAGAACTTGAGGATGGCCAGATCACATGTGATTTGCACTGAAATCACATGCAATTTGGCCATTCTCCGTGTTTTCCTATCTAGTCGTTGTTTTAGTTTGAACTTGGCTTTACTGTTACAGGACTTAAATTTATATGATCAAACGCAAGTTGTTTAAAAATATATAACTGTCAAGTTGTTGATTAGTGATTTTGTAAGCATAATCATCGCTAATTGTCTCTTAATTACCTTTTTGCCCCAGGCGGTACCATACTCGTAGCTACAGCCTGCAACTTGGATTGCAGCCTCAACAAAACTAGAAGGAATCCTTCGGTTTTCCATCTTTGAATTTGATCCCGATAACGCCTGAGCGGCGGATTCTCTCATTTCAGTTGACTTGCCAAACATTTTATGTAGATATTCGTTATCCAAGTTTCCTAATTAACAAAAGAAAACACACAAAAAGAGTGAAATCAATGCATAAACAGGAAGAACATCTTGTTTTTTTTATAAATGGCATACCAGTTTTGATTGCATAATTTGGAGATGAACCATAAATAACCTTTCTTCTGTGAAAACAGTTTGAGCCCCCATAAAAAGCCCCTTGCATTGACTCTACTCCATTTGCCATATACTGATTTAAACATGACAAAAAGGGTTGAAGAAAACTAATAATTTTGGTGATGATTAGAAAGAACAAATTAAGGTTAAAGTAGGAATTTTACGCACGAAAAGATGCACCAACTGAGTGCCAAAAGGGTCGTCCTTCAATCCGTTGTAAAATGCTTGAGGGAATTGAACAAAACCGCAATCTTCTTCATTTTTGAAACCGAAAAACATACACATTGCATGAAGAAACACTTGTGGATTGTTTGCATACATATCGCAATCTACGTTCAGCATCAAAGGTGCATTTGTCATCACCCCTGAGACTCTTGCCTGTTCACCCATGATCGATTATTCACAATGAAGGTTCAAAACCACATTCTATGATCGAGTATTCATAATGAATAGGTTTGCATTTCGACTTCAAAGATACTTCAATTCATTCCTTGCTTTTTATGTAATTAATCTTTTTGAACAAAATGGTGGCCAGGATTAAGAGTTACTAGAAATCTTAAGATCCTGATTTTAATGTGAATAAGTTAAAGTTGAGATTAGTTTCGTGCATGTTTGGTTCAAATGAGAAGGCTATCAATTTGCGCAAGAAGTTCCAAGATCATATATGATTTACAGAGGATACACACACTTAATCATATACGATTAAACAAATGTTGCGTTCACCAAGTAGCAACATCCCTTTTGAACATGTTTAATCATATATGATTAAACGTTTCGTATCACATGTAATCATATCTGACTTGACAACATCCCACATTCTCGTAAATTGTTCAACTTCTCATTTAATCCTCTCTCTCTCTCTCTCTCTCTCTCTCTCTCTCTATATATATATATATATATATATATGGTCAGATTCAAATCTGTACTCATTTTTCATTGTGAACGTGATAATAGCCGAGAGAGCGCCACGTGCATATTCAGTTTGAATATTCATGTGCTATTCAAACTGAATAATACTGAAACACTGAATGCAGTGTTATTCAGTTTGAATAACACATAATATTCAAACTGAATATGCCACGTGGCGTGATTTTAGTGGTCCTCATATTCACAACCAAAATTGAATTCACATTTGAACGTTCCTCTATATATATATATACATATATGGGAAAGAAATAATTAAGGATTACTAACAAGAACATTCATAGCTCCAGCTTTGTAATGATGGTGATGTTTGGGGTTCTTCTCTCTTGAGATGTATATAACATGTGGAAGCTCATTTGGAGTACCCTCTTTATTCTCCGATACAACCTACAAAATTTATCAATGGAATGCTTTAATAATCTTTCATATAAAGCAACAAGTAAACGGTAAAAAGAATCACATTCTGAATTGCAATTAATATTATTATATATCAATTGTATATATATATAATATACACGTATCGTATGAGGTTAGGGTTGTTTTCGTGAGACCAAACTGAATCTTTACATGTTTTTGTGGTGAAGGTTCAATGTTTCTTATAAATATTGTAAAGTTGCATTATCATTTTATAGTCTCAAGCCTCTTAAAAACATACTAGTATCACGACTTGTCTAGTAAAACATTAAGACATATATCCAAAAACAAACAATTTTGATAGGAAAGATCTCTCTTTACCTGCGTCAAAATTACGTATTTTTTAAATTGTCACAAAGTCAAGTTATTAGCTTCAATAAGTTAATATGTATTCTTCAACATAATTGACCCTCTTTTTTTTTTTTTTTGAAATAAAAGAGTTTTTTTAAGAAAGGAATATATTCCGTCCCGAATTAAGAGACATAGACAAACTTCCAAATTATGGAAAGTGAACCAAAACGTTCTATACATAAATTTATAATATAAATTCATACATGAATTTACTTTCTCCCAATAATTCACACTCTTGACGATTTAATTCGGATCATCCCAATGTATTTTTAAAAAAAGAACTAAATATATATTGATAAAGATTCAATTTTATTGGTTGGAGTGAATAAAAAATAGTTTTTCTCTCCTCATATAGAGATTTTAGAGAAATCTCTAAATTTAGAGAAAACTCAACTTTTTTCCATTTTAGCAATCACTTTAGCAATGCTGTTGGAGCATTTTAGAAGGGAAAAACACCAATTTTTCTAGTTTAGCAATGCTGTTGGAGATGCTCTAAAGGTTCTAAATAACCGAACATTACCATTTTTTTCTTTAGACAATTTGATAAGTTCACCTATAGTTAACATTTATTTCTAAATAGTTACCTTTTTATTTTATTTCAATATTATATTATTTAGATAAATATTCTAAATTCAATTAATTAAAAAGAGTAACCCTAAACACTCATCTTTTTCATCTACTTCAATTCTACTCAATCACCAAACCTTAATTGTAATTAAAACCCAAAATTAAAGGGCAAATGTGGGATATTAAGACATTGGACGGAACACCTTCCTGCTAGTTTGGTCCCAGCTCAATCAGAGGCACGATGTGCAATTCTTACCAAACAACACCCACATCTAATCGAGTCATATAATTCTGATTCAAATAATTCATGTATCAAAACCGTACAATTGCTTAAATTATTTAAGGTATAATTCATTGTATCCTCTTGTAATAATGGTGTGTTTTGTTCTGTCCATTTTGTTTGCACACCACATGCCCAATATATTGCCTACATACCGCCGTTTCCAATAATCATTAAGAGCAATGCAATCCACTAAAATAAACTCTTATTCAAGGGCAGACCTGTAATGGTTTCCACGGTGGTCGTATCGTTTAGAATGTGCAGCTATACGTGGTAATCAACCAAAACATTCCCTTGACATAAACAATATTGAAATCAACAAAAAAAAAAAAAAAAAAACCCTAAAAAGATCCTCAAAATCAATAAAAAAAAAACTTGAAAATTCCTTGAGATCGAACAAAAAAACTTTGAAAATCCCTCGGAACAATGGAATTGGGCTAAAAACACATTGGGAGACATTGAACGTTTGTAAAAAGTTGAAGAAAAACGCATTGATAAAATCATAACGTATGAAAAATACGGTGTCGCCATATGAAAAAGTTCCTAGATACCGTGCTATTGTCACATTACACTCACTTTTTGTGAACCACCAAAAAAATACATTATCACAACTGACATGTTTATCTCTTTTGGGAATTCGGTGAACATAATTAGGATGCTAATAAAAGTTCAAACTTTATTTAGGAAAGTGAAACTGATTCCAATCATCCTAGTTTGGTTTATATCCAGAAGATTTGGCAAAAAGAATTTAGCATCACCCAATTTAACAAAATACAGAAATTGGGAAATTTTCAACGTAGTACCTTGATGATAGTCGGATGGTTCGAGCGGTGGACATCAGCGAAAACACCAAAATCTGAATCACGATCACATGGGTATGTACTTTGAGCTGCAATCTCGATCTTTTTGTAAAGAATTCCATATTCGTTCTGTAATCATTGGCAGACAAAAATAGCATAATATATGTGTAGCATAGCAATCGGATAAACCATAGCTCACATAACAAAATTGTAGCATATTATATGTGTAGCATAGCAATCGGATAAACCATAGCTCACATAACAAAATTGGACACTAGTGATGGAGTCTCATCATCCACATGTATCTTTCCAGAGCACAAGGTCAACTTGAATTTTGATTTTTAATTTTTTTTCCAAATTTGTTTCAAATTCCATTTAAATTTTTTTCCCAAATAAAATTATTTTCTCATTAAAGTATTTACTAAAACAAATTTTACATTTATTAGCATTACAAAAGGTAACAACATTAATAGCTTTTAAAAAATTGAAAAATTAAGACAAACATTAATTACTACCTTCATTTTTTTCCATTCTTGTTGGAACTCTAAAGACTTATCATCCGTCGATGGAGGATTGGAGGTAAAGTATCGAAAGGGAGCTCTCACTTGCACGTTATACTTTTTGCAAAAAGGGACCCAGGTTTTTGCAAATTTTGCTGTTTCAAGGAGGGAATAAAACATAAGAGGTGAACATGCATCATCAGATAGATAAAGAGCCAACTTGTTGGCTGGATAATCCACCGCTAACAAGGATAACATTGTGTTCATTGTTATGATAGATGGTTCGAGGATGGGGTCTGCAGTCGTGACAAAGATATCCACTGCGGGGAGCTCTAATTCATTAACCCTGAAACATGAAAAAGGTATCTTATTGATGTATATTCGGTAAATAACTGATGAATACATGTAGCATTGGATTTTAATTCGTGATCTTTCATCGTTTTCAAAACTATAAGTTAATGCTTATTTTTAAAACGGGTTTATAATGAAATCAACACATGAAATAGAGGCATGGAGTTAGATCCTCCACATATATTATTTTAATAAAATATAGAAATGATAATCAACAAATGGATAACAAACTTAATAAAAGAGATCAAGAGACCAAAATCTCTCTTCCTTATCTTCAAGTGGAAAAGAAAGTTAAAGACAAATAATACTACAAAATAAAGTTGAATTTACCTGTCCAACAATCGTTCAGGATATGTTTTGGTCATGCATTGAAACCATTTCGCATTCACAACAAGAATCCAGTTGAAAGTGAACCATGACTCGCACAACAACGCAAGCAGCCATGGGAAGTAGTGGTCTTGGTCTTTGAAGGTAACGACTCGATACACTAGCAAGGAGATGAGAAGGGAAAGAATCACGAGCTCTATGGCTCGGGGGATCGTGTTGTTAATAACTATTTTTTCTTGTAAAGGAAGAGAAGTTGAGTCTTGAGTTTTCGTATCCATGGTGTTTTGAAAGAGTGTTTGTGTGGTTTTTGGTATGTTGTCTTGAGTATTTATAAAGGGCTTTTCCAATATTCGTTGAAAATATCCAAATGATGCCAAACTATCAACATTTCAGAAAAAGTTATCTATTAATTATTTTATAATACAAAGTTTTAGCTGACAAACAAAATCGTTTTTATAAAGGAAAATAGGGACACATGTTATTTGTTGTTTTAAGAGTAAACTTTAATTTTGGTCTATGGGGCTTAGTAAAAAATTTAGATATAGAACCTGGATTTTGATATGTCTAAAATTGTTTTTTCGATTTTATTTTGTTGTAAAAGTGGTCCTTTATCACTAATTTTATTAACAATCTTCTGTCTTTCACTAACTCTTTTCCTAATTATCTTGATATATAATTTGTATATCGTTTATATTATTATTGTATGCAAAACATATATACAAATTATAACACTAATATAAGTTATAGGGTGGGTTTAAATGTGAACCACTTTTTTATTGTGAACGCAAAGATAGCCGAGAGCGCGTCACGTGGTAATCTGACTTCCGCGGCTTATCTTTATTCAATCTGCATAAAGTCTGCGGGTTAGTTTCATTCAAGTTTTATTCATACTGCATAAAGCTATAATGCAAAATAAATTAAGCTTGAATAAAGCTAACTCGTGCTAAGTCGTCTGCGTCAGAGTGCTACTAAGCTTTATGCATACTGCATAAAGCTTTATTCAGTCTGAATGATAACTTTATGCAGTATGCATTTGGGGTGAGCACTGGGTCCGGACCCGCCCGAACCGGACCGAACCCGGTTTGGAACCGGAACCGAAAATGAAAGATTTGAAGAACCGGAAACCGGACCATATAGATAATACCGGTTCCGGTGCCGGGCCGGTCCCGGTCCCAGTTTTTCGGTCAAAAATGCGGTTGGAACCGATATTCATAGTTTAATACAAAATCGTACAGCATATATTTTTGCATCAAGGTTTTGTATTTTAGTTGAAACAAATAAAATTTTGGATTGTGTCTATGTATATATGTGATGAAATAAATGATTTTAACTATTTATATTAAACGTTTAAACTTTAAAGTATATACTAGGGTATTGCACCGTGCTCGCGCGGTGGCGAGAAAGTTGTATAAGCACCATAGTAAGCGTTTAGTAAACTATCCTTGTGTTAAGATAAACATAAACATACTGGTGGCACGATGATACTCCGTTGCACCAACATGCCGTTAAAAAGGAACAATAATTCATTAATTGACAACAAATGAAATGAAATGTATCGTTGTACTGGCATGATTTAGATGTAAGTTGTTTTTGTTGACACTTTAGATAAAATGAGAATAACCTATTTAAGTTGTTTACAAACAAACGGTGTCAAATTTTAGTTTAAGTACGTTATTGACAACATGTTTTAGCATTTTTGTATATAGGTTCAACAATCCAAGTTGCATTCCAAATCTCATGTTTTACATTGGTCAACAAAGCATAGCTCTTTATAATTTTCACTACTCGTATATAAATGTACCTCTTTTTGCCAAAGGCAAATCATTTGTTTTCTTGCTATCAAAATGTTACATAAACAAATAAAAAGAATGACTACGGCCTTGACACAGATCTTTCCCATTTATCTTAATCGAAAAGGGGAGGCTCTTGCGATAACACCAATAATTGGAACACAAATCAATAATTCAAGCCTTACAATGAAAATAGAAACCACCTTCATGTTATATAAAAGAGTAAAGATAAAATCCAATCCTAGCACATTCGAACCAACTAATTATCTTCAAGTCGACTAAAATGTAAATTGGAATAACTATTTGACATGATAGTTTTAACTTCAAAAACAAAAACACAAAGAAAACGTACTATTGAAATCAATACATAGGCTATAAAATGGTTCCAACACTCATGAGCATTTCCAAATTGAGAAAAAACCAGTAAACCACTCACCTCATTTCTTGGGTTGTTGTAAAACTCAAGAAACCCTCTATTTCTACCCTCTACTATAAAGTTCTTGATGTCGTCCTTCATAAATCACAATTGTCATCAACAACGTTAGTACCGAATGGTTTTGGTTATTTGGTAATGTTAGTTACCCAACCCATCAAATACTGAATGAAAACAAATTAAACTAAAAGAAAACACTCACCGGAATTCTATATGTGATTGAAGTAAGACCTAAGAATACTTCTCTTATATGTAGTTGCTATAACAACTAAAAGACCATTTATATAGTAGGGGATTGAGAGAAAACCATAATCAAAGTAGATGAATAGTTTGGAATTAAAAGTTTGTTTTTTTTACATTTTAAATGAATATAAAGTATAGTAGGGAATAGAGAGAAAGTCGTAACCGAAGTAGATGAATAGTCTGAAATTAAAAGTTTGTTTTTATTACATCAATTAAAAAAAGCTAAAAAATGAAAAAAAAAAAAGATATATAGGATTGGGATGCTTAGAGGATGCCACCTCATTGTTGATGGTTGTTGTTTTAATATATATAATAAATGATATGATATGAGATTTCAAATTATATGTAATGAAATTATAGATTTGAACTATTGTATATGTTATAATTCAATCCGGGACATAATCGAAAATGGGTATGGCAATAATTTTAATGAATTATTATTGATTGTCAAACAAAATTATGGAAAATCTTAGAAAATTTATAATTTTTATACATGAGAACATTTATTATTGTTTTTAAACTTTTGGGCCAGTCCCGGATAATTACCCGGAAAAATGGGCTCGAACCCAGTTTGGAACTGGAACCGGAAATGATGTATTTAAGGAACCGAAACCGGACCGGTACGTTGGACTATACCAGTGCTAGTTCCGGTCCCGGTCCCGGTTCGGTTCCGGTTAGGACCGGTTCTAGCGGTTCCATTGCTCACCCCTAGTATGTATAAAGTTTAGTCATGTGTTTTTCATATTGCCACGTGACGCGCTCTCAGCTGTCCTCACATTCACAATGAAAAATTGGTTTATATTTGAACTTTCCTTTATAAGTTATATATGCATATATATCATGTTTTATAAAGAGATTTTAAAAAAATAGGTCAAAACAATAAACTACTTATTTTAACAGAGATTATAAACAAAGTTAGTAATTGAGAATCACCTTATGAGCAAACTGAAAACTACAATGACGACATTTACGGTTAGTTTTGAAAGGAGAACCATAAGGCCATCCGCAGCCGTACAGGTCATATCACCTATACAGGCTGCCACCTCAGCGCCACATCAGCTTTACCACCATCTTACCAGTACCTTACCATTTCATCCACAGCCGTACAGGTCGTACCACCTGCATTATGTAAATAATATATATATATATATATATGTATTCTGTATGTATATACATGTGTGTGTGTGTGTGTTTACCGCCTGCAAGGGCTCACCGCTCGCCCTTGCTACCGGTCACTCACCGGTGTGCCTCGGTGGTGTTACCGGCTGCATGGGGGCTGTGCAGCCGGCTTGCAGGTCGGGCTGCGGAAGGCCTAAGAACGGAAATTTGAATAGTTTTTACATTTTTAAAATTTTGTATTGTCCCTTCCGTCAAGGTCTAAAAACCTATATGTTTACTTTAATTTAAAAAAATCTAAATTATATTAAATAAGGTAAAACACGAAATAATCCTTAAAGTTTCGTTTGTTTTACGGTTTAACCCTCCAAGTTTACTTTTAGATGGAATAACCATAATGTTTTCTTTAAATGATGTTTTAATTCTCAAAGTTTCGTTTGTTTTTCGATTTAACCCTCAAAGTTTATTTTTAAATGGAATAAGCATAATGTTTCACTTAAATGATGTTTTAATCTTCAAAGTTTCATTTGTTTTACGGTTTAACCCTCAAAGTTTACTTTTAAATGGAATAATCATAATGTTTCATTTAAATGATGTTTTAATCCTCAAAGTGGCTTATTCGGTAAGCTTCTAGTGTGAGCTTTATGCAAAATCCAAGTTTTTTCACACCTGTCATTAAGCCACTACCAAACAAACATAAAAGTGGCTTATTCACAGCTTATTCAATTCTTTGAGAGGTTTTTGGTAGTTTTTGTTTGTGTCTTACTCACTTAGAGGGTAAGGGGCTATATGGTAATTACTTACAGCTTAAAAAGGCAACCGACTAACATAGGTAAAAACTTAAGAAAAGGGTTAAAGTAACAAGTCAATGAAACACTATGGTTACTCCATTTAAAAATAAACTTTGAGAGTTAAATCGTAAAACAAACGAAACTTTGAGGATTAAAATATCATTTAATTGAAACATTATGGTTATTCCATTTAAAAATAAACTTTGAGAGTTAAACTGTAAAACAAATGAAAGTTTAAGGTTTAAAATATTATTTAAATTAAACATTATGGTTATTTCACTTAAAGAAAACTTTGAGGATTAAACCATAAAACAAAAAAAAACAATGAGAATTATTTGGTGTTTTATCCTTTTAAATATGATTTAACTTTTAATCAGTCAAATTCTATCAAAATGGGATAATTTCTTCTATATCCTTCTAAAATTCCTAAATTCCTTCTATATCCATCTAAACTCTTAAATTATTTTTGTATCCTTTCAAACTTTTAAAACTCTCTCATATATTCAAATACCTATTTTAATATTTATTAAATCATTTGAATATCAAATTAATAAATTATTTGAATAATTAAATCACTTGAATAATCATCATTATCAAATTTAATTATTTATAAAATTACTATATTATTATATAATGTATTGGGTGATAATACCTATTTTAATATTTATTAAATCATTTGAATAATTATTATTATCAAATTTAATTATTTAATAAACATTAAAATGGGTATTCGGACATAGAATAGAATTTAAGAGTTTGGAAAAATATAAAGGTAATTTAAAAGTTTTATAAGGACATAGAAGAAATTCTCCTTATAAAAAAGGGTACTTAATCTCTTTTAGTATTGGTATTTTCTTTTTCAAATCTTATAATTTTGTTTTCAAAATTCCAATTACAAATATATCCGCACTATATTTTATTTACATTTATAACTCATTATTATATACTACTGGCCAATATATTTGAAATTTATAAAACTAACACTAATAGAAAATTGGGTATTATCGACGGACTAAATTCCCCGCAAATTAGCGAGGGAATGACCATAAATCCTTCGCTGATAGCCAATTTTTTTTTTAATTATCAAAAATTAGTGACTAATTTATGACCGAAATCGGTCGCAAAAAGTTAGCGGGCCCATCACTAACCTGTCGATAAAGGTAATATGTCGCTAATACATACCCTCACTAATCTCTCGCTAATATCCATCCGTTGCTAATCCCTCGGTAATATCCATCCATTGCTAATCTCTCGCTAATATCCATTTGTTGCTAATCCCTCACCGTTACCAGTCCATCGTTGATGCGGTAAATATCATATATAAAAAGCGAAACAAGTTTTAACCTCTAATGCCTAACCACAATTACCACATTCACAGGCAAGCGTACCTGATCGCGAGTAATATAGTGTAGGAAAGTCCAGGTATCGTATCTACCACTGGGAACGGTCAAGTTAAGTAGACTAATAATCCTAACTAGTTTAATTAATCTAGAAGCTATGGGGGGTTTTTAGGAAAATGATTTGATTAACTAAAAGACAACTAGTAAACTACTAATTAACTAAGAAGCAAAAAGGAGATTTAAACTTTTATAAAAGAAAACAGTAGTACTTATCATGGTAATATCGACTCCCCAAGTGGATGATTCAAACTTTGCCAAAGGTATGGTTGTATTGGTTATTGTAGGAATTTAAGTCTAGGACACCCTAACATGCGATGACTAGGTTGTCAACTAGGTTGGTCTTCCTAGTCCTAATACATAAACTGTTTGTCAGGCAGTCTAGTACCAGTCACCCAATTCTATCACTATTACACGGTATTCTACTGTCTAGCTGCTCTCGGTCTGAGCTAACCATCTAACACAACTCTCTGTGTTACCGAAGTGAAGGTCAAGAAAGGTTGATTAACCTATCAGAGTCTATCTATCTAGGTCAAACAGATACACCCAACCAACGAGTTCAAATAACCATACAATAAGAATCAAACTGGAACCATAAAACCACACTCAATAAACCAATAACAAACCATTAATAAATTAAATCATAAAAACCATCATCCACAAGGTTCATCTACCACAATAAGTACCACTAAAGAAAACTACTCACTAAACATAACGAAAACAGCAAACAAAGTAATAAAGACAGACATTATACCGACCGTACAGCAACAGATGATCGAGAACCAAACTCCGTGTCATATCGGCACAACTCTCTCTCTCTCTCTCTCTCTCTCTCTCACTAAGGCTAAACTGACTAAAGAGGATTAGTAATTTAAGAGTATAGAGCCAGATTATAACTTAATGATTTCTGAACTGAAGGTGGAGGCTAGTATTTAAAAGGCAGTCGGAGGCTCGTTTCGTGATCGCGAAGAGGCATCTTCGCGGCGCGAGACACTTATTCAACCCTAATTTTCCTTTTTTTTGGCAAGTTCTGGAATCTTCCGTCAAGGGTTTTTGCCTACTTCGCGGCGCGAGAATCTTCAAAGCCAACGCGAAGTCAGTGAAAAGCATGAACATTCTAGAAATTACACACTTTGCGACGCCAGACTTAAATATTTGCGAACGCTAAATGCTCTCTGAGTTGAGTTTGTCCAATTTCCACGCTTTTTCGCCTTTTTTTCGTACTTTTCCGTTCCAAGGCCTCCAAAACCTACAAAAGTAAGAATCAGCACAAAACATGAGTAATCAGATCAGAAATGGGTGAGAAACGGGGTAAATTCAAGCAATTAAGTACGACCAAAACATGTATAATTTTGGTGTTATCAATCGCTAATACCCATCTGTCGCTATTCTCTCGCTAAAGTCTCTTGCTAATCCCTCGTTAGTAGCATTATCTACAAATTTTTGGACCACCGAGTATTAAGCAGTGGATTTGAGCTTTAGCCATGGATTAGCGAGAGATTGTCCATTGGTGATAATGCATTTTCTACACATCTTCTCATTGAAATGGATCATAGAGGAAAATCAATGAGTCCAATTCCACCTCAATTTCAGCAAACTAAATACTATCGTCCCGAATCCACAATATATTCACCTCCACCAAACTATTACTTTCAAACCCAACAACCTTTGTGTCCTCCACCCCTGCAATATAATTATCAAGAATTAACCGAGGGTTAGATGCGTTTCAACCTTTAAATTATCGTTCCCGCCAAGAAGAAACTGACGACGATGATGATCAAGAGATTCCAGAAACACAAGAAGATAAATACGAAGAAGATCAACACGTAGAAGAGGTTCGAGAAACATAACCAACCTCGTTGCGTAGAGGACGTTGAGGCAAACAAGAAAGGGGTGGTGAAACGAGATCAAGACAAGTTGGTGCAAGCTAAGGTCCGAAGGTGCCAAAACCGTGGACCTCAGCCAAAGATGTCGCTTTGGCTTAGTCTTATCTTAATGTCTCTGAAGATGGTAAAGTCGAGACCAATCAACGAAGGGACAAATTCTGGCTGCGGATACTTGAAGGTTTTTATAATCATTTGGGTGGGTGGGATCGTTCGGACTCGCAAGTAAATTCAATATGGCGAGACATGAATGGCAAGGTTTCTTTATTTCCGGCTTCACAACAACAATTGGAGCACCAGGGGAAGCAGGTAAAACGAGACCGTCGTCATCAATGTGACGCTCAAACAATATAAAGTTGTGAAATACGACAAGGTGTTTGGTCATCTTCATGTATGGAAGGTTCTTCATGGCCACCCACGATGGTCTCATGTTCCGTTGATCGAATTGCTCGGTGACCAACAACCTACGGGTCCAAATCATAGGAAGACGACTGATTCAAACACCTACACAACAACCCTTCCCGACGCCAACTTCACCCCGAGCGAAACATTTCAAGAACTCCTCTATCTCACACGATGATGGATTTTCTCTATGTTGGAAGATGTTAAAGATTGTAAAGAAAAATCTGTCCTAGACGTGGAAGACAAAATGCGACATAGAGCGGCTGTCGAAGTGTTAAAAAAAGAAAAAGTTGCGTCTTTTTCAAGAGAGGGATGAACTCTTCTTCGAGAAACCGTGCGACAACTTGACGGGCACCGCGTTAAAAATGGTGCTTGCAAAGAAGGCCGTTCTTGCAGAGAATACGGGTGGGAATTTAATTTGTTTTAATTTTTAGGTGTAGTAGTTTAATTTTGTAAATCTAGTATTTATTTTTAATGTATTTGTAATTTTTTTATTTTAAGTAATATTGTTATTTTTATTAATTAATAAATTAAAATTTTTAATTACATTTTTTAATTATTTATTTGACTATATAACGAAAAAAAAGTTAGGAGGGGTGGAGGGGTAGAATGGTGTGAAATGCTTATGTGACAAGAGGGATGGAATGGTAGAATGACGACCACTCCCTAGTCCCTCCACCCTAATAGAGTATATTACCCTCTTATTTTTTTTATTTTTTTTGTAATCTAGAATAAGCTAAAAATAATTAAACCCTGAATCAAAAAATTACAACAAAAAAACAAACATTTGACTATCATTACTTGGACATCGAGCAAGGTCAAAATCAATTAATGTTTTGAAAATACTCTTTACCAATCTCAGAAAAGAAAATTATTATCCTTTAGGCTATGCGTAAAGCCCTCTTGGGTTGGACGGGCTTCATGTCAGGGTTGGTGGCGGGCTTGGCGGTCTGCGGTACAATCTTCATAGGCTAGTGGCGGGCTCGGACAATCGGCTTCCCCACACCGATGAAGCCCGAGCTCCACGCTCTCTCTCTCTCTCTCTCTCTCTCTCATCCTTTCTCTCTATCTCTCTCTACTCTCCTCCTCCTCTCTCTCTTCTTTTTTATTTAAAATATAATGTATTAGTTATTTGTTTAGTGGGTTGTGGTACTAAAGAGAGAGGGATTCAGAGGGCTTATAATGGGTTTATGGTAAAGCTTGATATGACGTTGATAGCTTTGGGGACTCAGAATGCTACACTATTGGTGGTGTTATATCATCCCAGTCATTTATAAAATTTAATGAAAATATTAAATTTGCATCATTTGAGATATATAATTAAAGAACACGTCTTTGTCACTTTTCGAGACAAATTCTCTAGCGTTTTGGAGGAGAGGCCGACTTTTCGAAGTTCTAAATTCAAGAAGTTGTCAAACTTGGATTCGGAATTTCTTGAAAGGCCTTTCGTTGAAGAGGAGATTTGGAGTGCGATCAAATTGTGCGGGAGTAATAAATCCCCCGGTCCCGATGGGTTCACGTTCGGTTTTATTAAGAAATTTTGGGGGATCATACGAGTGGACTTAATGGCGGCGCTAAATTGGTTTTGGGAGAAGGAAAAGATTAGTGTAGGGTGTAACTCTTCCTTCATTACTCTTATTCCCAAAATCAAATCTCCGGAGGGATTAGGAGATTTTAGACCTATAAGCCTCATTGGTATCTTTTATAAGACAGTGACAATGGTTCTTGCGGGAAGAATCAAAAAGGTTATCGGTAAGATCATCAATAAAACCCAAAGTGCTTTTATAAAGAAGAGACACATCTTGGATGGTGTTCTAGTGGCCAATGAAGTAGTTGATTTTATCCGGCACAAGAAGAGTAGTGGCTTAATCTTTAAGGTGGATTTTGAAAAGGCTTATGACTCGGTGGAGTGGGATTTCCTAATTGCTAGCTTGGGAAATATGGGTTTTGGAGAAAAATGGAAGAGGTGGGTGATAGCTTGCTTGAAATCGTCCAAATTGTCGGTTTTGGTAAATGGTTCACCTACCAAGGAATTCCAAATGGGAAGGGGTCTACGCCAAGGAGACCCGTTAGCACCGTTCCTCTTCTTGATCGTGATGGAGAATCTTCATATTCTAATGGAGGAAGCCATTGAAAAAAATATTTTTGAGGGGCTATCGATTGGCCATAATTTGGTGTCGGTATCGCATTTGCAATATGCGGACGACGCCGTCTTTTTTGGGAAATGGTGTAAAGGAAATCTTAAGAATCTTCTTAAGATCCTTGAATGTTTTCGTCTCGTGTCGGGGTTAAAAATTAACATGCGGAAAAGCAAACTCTATGGAGTGGGTATAATCGAATCAGAAGTTCGAATTTGGGCGAATGAGATTGGGTGTGACGGTGGTTTACTTCCTTTTACCTATTTAGGCTTGCCGGTTGGAGCCTCGATGAATAAGATCAAATCGTGAAAGGTGGTGGTAGATAAGGTTAACTCCAAGTTGGTTCGTGGAAGGCTAAAAGCATCTCCTTTGGTGGTAGACTTACTCTCGTGAAATCGGTTCTAGGTAGCTTGCCTTTATACTTTTTTTCGTTATTTCGGGTCCCGAAAGAAGTGATTAAAGTCTTGGAGAGCATACAAAATCATTTCTTTTGGGGGGGAGGGGCAGAAAATGGTTATAATAAATTGGTATGGGTTAAGTGGGATAAAGCGGTTTCTCCCTTTTCTAAGGGGGGGGCTAAATGTGGGTGATCTTTTCTCGATGAACTCCGCTCTTTTGGGCAAATGGTGGGCGCGTTTTCTCTCCGGAGAAGATTCTCTTTGGGTAAGGGTTATTAAAAGTATCTATGGGGTTTCCGGGGGTCTTTGGGGTAGGGAGAGTGGTGAGTGCGGTAGTTCGGTGAGAAGCTCGGTGTGGAATAGTATAGTGAGGGTGGGAGAGTGTCTTTGTGGAGAGGGTCGGCGTTTCTCGTATAGCTTTTCAAGAGTGGTGGGGGATGGTGAGCAAACATCCTTTTGGAAGGATAGATGGGTGTCCGATGCCGCGTTAGAGGTGTCTTTCCCTAGGTTATTCCGGTTAGAAGTGGAGCCCGATGCGTCAATTTTTAATAGGGGAAATGGGTAGACAATAAGTGGGTTTGGGAGTGGAGGTGGAGAAGGGAACCGAGAGGGAGAGAAATTGGGGAACTTAGGGGTTTGGAGGAGATAATTAGGGGAAAGGAGCCGGTGAAGGATAGGAAAGATTCGTGGGAGTGGACTTTGGGGAATGGTAAAGGTTTTTCGGTAAAGAGGTGTAGAGAGGTGTTTATAGAAAGTCGTAGGAGCATTAACCCGGAACCGGTCGAGACTTTGTGGTGCAGGTTTGTTCCAAAGAAAGTTAATATTTTCATTTGGAGGGCTCGGCTTGGAAGACTTCCGACGCGGGCGGCTCTTATCGACAAAGGTATCGATTTGGATAGCATTCTTTGTCCACGATGCGGGGTGGAGGTGGAATCCATGGATCATGCGCTCTTTAATTGTACTCCGGTGAAGAATTTGTGGCGCTGCATTGGGAGATGGTGGAACAAAAATTTGGAAGGATTTGACTCGATTCAGCAGCTCCTACAAGAAGATTCAACGGAGCTTTTTTCTTCAAAAGGTACTTCGAGATGGATCGCGGTCAAATGGTCGGTGTTATTCTTGTTATGGCAAGATAGGAATAAGGTAATTTTCAAACAATCCAATCCAAACCTGCGGGATTGTTTCTTTGTTTGGCAAAGGATTATTTTCGAATGGATTGGAAGCAAGTCGACGATGCAATGGGATTGGTTCGAATGGATTTCTTCGCGTACTTCGGCAGCCCCTGGGTAACAAGAAGGGCTTTTGGTTCCGTGTTTGTTTTTGATGTCTGGAGTTTTGCTTCTTGTTTTTCGTTTTTGCGGTATTATTGTTCGAGTCTGAGGTTGCGTTTCAGCTGCGGGACGGTTCTCGATGTTGCGTCAGTCGAAATAGGAGCTACGGTGGGGTGAGTTTGGTTTAGTCCTCCTAAACCTTTCAGCCGGTGTGCAGTTATGCTCCTGTTTTTGGTCTGCTGTTTTGGTGCTGGTTTGCTTTCGGTTGTTCTTGGCTTTTGTTCTAGGTTTCGGTCGTGGTGTTTTTGTTGTTGTTTTGTTTTGCTGCGGCTTTTTGCTGTCTGACTGGTGGTGTTTTGAGGCCTTTGGCCTGTTTTGGTTGGTAATAATACATCTTCTGCTGCTTCAAAAAAAAATTAATACTTAAGTAATTAATAACGTATTAATTACCACTTTAATGTTTTTTAAACTTTATGTCTATCAAAAACATAAAGTAAAATACCGTATGTATAGAACAGGAAAAGAAATGAAAATATTCAAATTTAAAGAAATCTAACTTTATATTAAGAAATAGATTATAGTGTAACTTTTTCTCACCAATAGGTACATTTGAATTAAATATTTAGGAGAAAAAGGTAATCTTTATTAGATGTAATGCATATTTAATAATATACTTGGAGTGTTGGAATTGTTAAAAGGCATTGGTCTATTTATTTCAACATCAAGTCAAGTTGTAAAAATAAGCGAGAGACTAGTTACACTCTTATATATTGCTAATTGCATCTTTATAAAGTGTTTTCTTTTCATAAACATCTACATCAAAATTTTGTTCTTTACATTTTCGATGTAGTAATTGATCTTATTTTGATATTTATAGAGGTGCAATTAGCATTGCCCAAAAGGAACTCTTCATTTTGATATATTGAAGAGCCTAGCGGTCACTGAAATCCAATAGTTATTAGAGTTAGATGTATCCGTTAAAAATGCTCCGAAAGATTTAAAAAGAAGTGTTACCAAAGATATCAAATTTAAAATGTGCTTATATTCAAATTTTATATTACTATTTTTATGTATTTATTTCCTATATACGGTTTATTATTAAAATTTCATTTTTCTTCTTATGGTTTTAAGATTACACTTTTTGACATTTGTATTTCGTTTTTTCTTTTACTCCTTGAGAAAAACTATGGTTACAATAGTTGATTAAGTATGTGACAATTTCGTCTTTCTAATCCTATTTTTTACTTTTATGAATTATAAACTTTATAAACAAAATTATAAAGTAACAGATAAAGAACACAATATGATAAACTGTATACATACATACATATATATATATATAGAGGGAGGTTATTATGCACCCCTTCAAAAGGTTGCACACCTTGCACCCCTAATCTCCACCCTTCATCTTGGAAGATTTGAATTTAATTATTAAATTTTTCATTTTTCTTTAATTTCAAACCAATGGGCATATTGGTCTTTTTGTAAATTGAGTTTTTAAAAACTAAGAAATGTTTAAGTTTTCTAATGAATAAATAGGAATCCCGAATTTCATGGATGTTAAAATTAAATGATAATTTCAATTATTTTAGATAGTTATTCATTAACATAACTGAAGGTTTCTTCATCGTTTCCACCATCATAGGCATGAACATATTAATTTTCCAGATTTCATATTTTTGTTTCTTAATGGATAAAAGTTGTGCATGCAGAGAAAGCATGATTGTTGCCACTAGTTCATCAACGGCTTCATCTGCATTCACTGGTTCATCGGCCAATTCATTATTGTTGCCACTTTCTTGGTGTTAGTATAGCATCGTCGTCGTCATCGTCATCGAAATCTATAAGAATCGGTAAAGCCGTCAAGTTTTCGAAGCACAAGAAAGAGTATCGTAGCATGATCCGATGAATGTACGTTTTTCGATGAATGTTTAAGTTTTCTGTCAAAGTTTCAATGAATGTATAAATCTTTCGATGAATGCATAAGTTTTCCGATGAATGTATTTTGTTTTCCGATACATTATCGATGAATGTATATAAGTTTTCCGATGAATGTATAAGTTCTACAATAAATGTATAAGTTTTCCGATTAAGTTTCGATGAATGCATAAATTTCCGTATTAATGTATTAGCTTTTTGATACATTTTTGATGAATATTCGATGAATACGATGAACGTTGGAAGAGGTTATGATGAAGACGATGAATGTATTAGTTTTTCGATACATTTTCAATGAATGTTTAAGTTTTCCTAAGTTTCGATGAATGTCTTAGTTTTTCGATTCATTTCCGATGAATGTTTAAGTTTTCCGAGGATTGGTGTCTCCGATAAATTATAAGTTTTTCGATTAAGTTTCGATGAATGTATAAATTTTCGTATTAATGTATTAGCTTTTCGATATATCTCCAATGAATATTCGATGAATACGATGAACGTTGGAAGAGGTTACAATGAAGACGATGAATGTATTAGTTTTTCGATGCAATTTCAATGAATGTTTTAAGTTTTCTGATGAATGTTTATGTTTTCCGTCTAAGTTTCGATGAATGTTTTATTTTTTCAATGCATTTCTGGTGGATGTTTAAGTTTTCTGATGATTGTTCACGTTTTCCGATGATTGTTTACTTTTTCCGATGAATGTATAATTTTTCCGACTAAGTTTCAATGAATGTATTAGATTTTCAATACATTTCTGATGAATGTTTAAACAAATTTAAAGCAATCGAAATAGTGGTTTGGAGTGATATACAAACAGGAGCATGATTCAAAAAAATGAATCTTGGATTTTTTTAAACTCCAATTCTAATTTTTGGTCTACATTCAAACGGCTTGAATGTACATGGTTGTAGTGAATCTCAGATTTTTGAAACTTTAATTCAAAATTTTGCAACTCCTTTTGTAACTCCAATTCAATTTTTTTAATTGGACAGATTTGCCCTTAATTAATGAATAGGCGCCTAATTTTTGGGGTTAAAGAAAAAGGAAAATTAATTTAATATTCTATTGATCATCATGGCCGTTGATTAGTGAATGAAGGGTGTTGATTAGGGGTGCAAGGTGTGTAACATTTTGAAGGGGTGCATAATAAAAGCCCCCTATATATATATGATTTAAAAATATGATGATGTTTTGTCTAATTTGCAAGACAAATACTACCAAAATTTCAGTTTCACCCATCTTTTCGAATATGCATGGATGATTTGAGACTACATAGAGACTAATCTTTAATATACTTGCATAAAATATTTGTAACCAATCATATGTATATGTAAATATAAAAATAGCAATTTTCTAAAATGCAAAAGTTACACATATTTTATGTAAACATGTTTTGTAGATACTTTTTTTGAACGATTAAGTTAAACGGGTCATGTATGGGTTGAATCTTCGTGACCCACCAATCTGCCACCGTTAACCTATAACATCCCGCCTACCTCGATAACAAGATTATCCGCTTTATCCCGAGATTCAACCAACGTGTGGCGCGGCGACCTGGTGAGGACTTCCCAGGAGGTCACCCATCCTGGTACTACTCTCACCCTAGCACGCTTAACTGCAACGTTCCATGAATCTGTCGTGCATTAGACCACAAAACGCGTTGTTGTTAGAAAGGTCACGATATTACTTATAACACCCAGCATCACTCCTGTCCACGCCCAATATGGGATATGCCTAAGGTGTTACAAACACCCCTCCTTGGGACTCATCGTCTTCGATGAGGTTTGCCCCATATCCAGAACGGCATATGAGTGGCTCTGATACCACCTGTAACATTCCGCCTACCTCGACAACAATATTGTCTGCTTTGCCCCTGAATTTAACCAACGTGTGGCGCACAGATTTGTTTGTAGCGACCTGGTGAGGACTTCTCAGGAGGTCACCCATCCTGATACTACTCCCACCCTAGCACGCTTAGCTGCAGCGTTCCAAGAACATGTCGTGCATTAGGCCCCAAAACGTGGTGTTGTTATGAAGACTCAACATCACTCTTGTTCACGGCCGATATAGGATATGTCTAAGGTGTTACATAATCCGAACATGTACACAATTAGTCGGACTCTTTGTCATTACCAAACTCAATTTGTAAAGTAAATAACATTTGATAAGCCTAATCATACTTTAATAAACGACAACTAAAAACCCACAATGGGCTTGTAGCCTAGCGGCATTTGGAGTGGTTTTTAGGTTTCTAAGACCTTTGTGGTTAGTTAAACAATCGTCTATTAAACTATGATTAGGCTTATCAAATGTAAAGTAAAACATGTTTTTTAGATACTTTTATGTAAAAACCACTCCAAATGTCACGTGGTTTTTAGGTGTCCCCTTCTCTTGTGGTTATGGGTTCGAATTCCGTCGTGGACATTGGTGTAGATTTAGGAGTAGATTTTAGGAGTAGGTTAGTTGGGTGTGTGTGTGTGTGTGCGTATTTTGCCGTTCAAAAAACCATGCGACCTACAAACCCGAACACGACCCGCGTAACCCGTTTAATTATACGGCTTCGCGGGTTAGCGTGTCATAAACGGGTTGACGGGTCAAATAGAATATGCTTAAAAACTTCAAATACATCCAAAATAAAATTCGATTTACTGAGTTTATATGCTAAATTGAAATTGAAAAAGTGAACCTCAAAAGTTATAATAAAATTTTGCTATATATAAAATATTTTAAAAAAAATATTAGAACGATAAACAGGTTCACCCGCAAACACATATGCCAAACCGAAACGACTCGCGAAATAAATAAGTTGGTGGGTTGACGGGTCAGAAAACTCAACCCAAATCTGTTGGATTTATGTCGTGTCAAGAATTGTCACCCTTAAGTCCAACGCGATAAAAATGCATAGATCAAGAATCTTACACTATAAGCCAAAAAGAAGACCATTATTCACTAATTGTTTATTAGGTAAAACAAGTTCATTAGAGCATCCACAATGGAGGTTCTTCTTGAGGTTCTTCATGAGGTTTTTACAATAACCTCCATAGTGAGACAAAGGTTCTTACCCAGTCACATGTTCTTATTGGAACCCGGGTGCTTGAATAAGAACCCAGATTCTTGTAAAAGTTTCCTTTTTATGTTATATGATAGTTTACATAAATAAAAATTATATTATAAATAAGTAGAGGAATTGAGGTTTTTGTAAGAACCTCTGTTGTAGAGTTTTAAGGAGGTTCTTGATTTGTTGAGATGACAATGACGTAGTAAGAAAAAATATGATAAATGAGATTTTTGATGGCTCTGCTACGATGAATGCTTTTAACAATCTATTTTAATAGCCTAAAAATTTACCAAAATAAATATATTTCATGCCCATTCTAGAAACAATAAGATAGATGTATAGCCGTTTTCTTTAGTAGTACCGATCATCAATAGAGGTCTAGATTTATACACGCCTGCTAATATTAAAAGTATTATTTTTTGGTATAACAATAAATAGTAACACATAATATTAAAAAATTGTAAAGAATCACGAGGTCACCTATAGATGTCGTACGCTTAATTTTTTTTGTACGGTTAAGTTTTTTTTTATATAAACAAAAACGTTCATCTCAAATCCAAAAGGTAGGATAGTAATTTATACACTTACTTTTTAGAAATTGAAAATTGTTTTAAATAAATTAAAATAAAAAATAGATCATTTATAGACAACAAAAAATAAATTAAAGATAAAGTGCGGATAAGTGGTAATGAATTTGGACGATATTAAGCATTGGCCGAAAAAAGAGGGGACCATGTAAGGCGGCATAGATAGTAAGATTTGCCACGATGTCCTTATTGTTCATTTTCTTTTTTTAACAAATCAATTTGTAATAACCTGTCTCATATGGATAGAGGGTAGAACGAACTTGTAAGCATTTTATAAGCTTCAAGTCGTAGGCTATCAATAACTTCTACCATTATTTTAAGTTGGACTCAAAGTTATTGAATCAGCCTGTAATTTTGGGCTTTAGGATGTTACAGAATTGATAAATTAGTTGATCTATGCCAAACTAGCCAAGGATGGAGGCAGAATTTTTTTCTAGGGGGTACCTAGAAAAAAGTGTAATAAAATTTACTATTTAAGATTGAGAAACCCTTCCAATCATGTTTGTTTTTTTATAATAAATAGTTGTCCTAAATATTAATAATTAATTACAAAACTTGTGGCGTAGCGGTAAGGCATGTGGGGATGTGGATGGTATCCCATTTACCTCAGGTTCAAATCCTTTCGTGCGCATCTTCTGGCCAGACTTAGTCTCAGACGGCCAAATTTTTTTTCAGTTCCAAATTGCTAAGGATGTAGTCTAGGCGAAACCTAGATGAACCTTATCCAAAAAATATTAATAGTTCACCCAGTACGGGTACCTTGTTACGACTTCACTCCAATCACTAGTCCTGCCTTCGGGCATTGATCATGGTCTAAATGATATTTAGAAGCTCAAAAAGGTCCATTTACTGGCCAGGGCCAACAAAATTGCGTGTTTATAAATCATTAAAAAAAACATATCATTCTAATAGACCAATCTATAAGACCAAAAAAAATGTTCTATCTAAAAGCATTGTAGTAATTAATAAGACTTCTTTTACATCTTAACAAACTTTTTAGGACATTTTTATTAAAATAAATGTCATATTAGTTATTTTATAGAACCTTATTTATAAAAATTGTCTTGTGTTAAAAAAAAAAACGAGTTTATAGTACACTCAAAAGTATCCTATAAACTAGTTAATGTGACATTTTGTATTGAAAGTGTGACTAAAAATTTGTTAACACACTTGAAAATGTCTTAATAACTTAGTATAACGCCTTTAGATGAAATTTTTAAAATTTTTGATTCTACAAATTATGTCCCATAAAGTAGTATATTAGGACACTTAGAAGTGGTGGGCGTCTTGTAAACCGAATATTGTTTAGTGGTTGTAAACAGTAGTTGAAAGCTTAAATGACGTGACATAACTGTCTATATTTACACAAAAGCAGACCTAGGAGCTCCGGTCACTAGTGGGGTGCAAGGCGCGTCAAGCTTTGAGAGGTGTGAGACTAGGAGGACAGTCATAGGAAATGGTAAATGATAATCGCGAAATTTTATGTGGTGTGGGAGTGAGCCGTAATTTAAAGCTCTCAATATTAGATAAAATTTAAGTAGTTAAAAGACGGTAATAAAATTGGGTCAAATTTAAAAAAGACCAATATATAAGTAATAAATGTGTTTGGAGTTTGAATTAAATAAATATATCTATATTTAACAATAACAAAAATGAGAAAACCTTGGCACCTTCTAGTGCCTTAAATGCTCCGTCACTAGAACTAATAAAAAACTTATGTTTGATAAAAACTAGAAGGATATCTTAAATCTATATTATTATATAAAAGAAATAACTCAATTTTGTAGTTTTTTTTGTTTAACATAACCGTTTTTCAACATTTACACTTAGTACCCTTGTAATTAATCTTTTAGCTTACTTTTAATCCTTGACATTTCCAATTTTCATTTTAAACTTTTATCATATTAACACAAATAATAGTATAAGAAGTAAAATGGATTAAAAAAATACATCTCTTTATTACAAATTATATCATTGTATATGTCTCGTCAATATCTTCGAAATGAGCCCAATATTAAATATTTTTTGATTTAATTATAGTGTTAAATATCACAAATATATATGAAATAATTAGTTTTATGTTCCTCACATATTCATTTTCCATTTTAAATCCATATAAATTAAATTTTTTGATATATTGTTACACTAAAAGTATATTATTTATAAGTTTAGAAGTTACAATTAATATCCTTATAATTAGTTATTTAGTTACTACTAATTTCTTATTTTTTCATTTAAACATTTATCATATTAAGATAAATAATCACATGTGAACTAAAATATGTTAAAATATACATTTCTTCTTTTACAAATTAAACCATTGTATTTGTAATCGTCTCGCAATAAATATTCAACTTTAAAGTTCAAAGCTCAACAAAATATTCAACTTTTTAAAGTTGAACGTGTTCTATTTTGTGTTCGAGATCGACTAGATTTATATACTATCCAATTTGTGTTATAAAATGATACATATCGAAAAATTAACATCGAGAGAAAGAAATAGAACAAAAGGTAAAACATGATTGTCGCCTCAGGTTTCAATGTCGAGATTATTCGCGGCGCATCGCGCGCGGGCACACATCTAGTGTTGTTAAAAAGAATAACTACTACATATAATATGAATAGAAATAAAATTACTCAACCTAAAATATCCTAATCAAATAACATTGGTTTTTACAAAATATATGACATGCAATTAAATTGAACTAGGTATCAAGAGCCCGGGCTTTGCACCGGGTTATAAACTACGATAGATTTTATCATAAGTAGCAAGATAGAATAAATGAAAATATTAATTTTTAAGAGAATTTAGCGTTAGGCTTTGAAAAAAGTTAGCTTATAAATTTATTATTTCAGTTATTTGTTTGGCGGGTGACATTATTAGTTGTTTATTTGGTCATCAATATTTAATTTTTAATTAAAAAATCATAATAATGTAAATAACAATTAAATGTAGTGAATGAATAAAGGTGAATACGGAAGCATGATTATATTTTTTTAATAAAGTTACAATAGTTTATAATTAATCAATAGAACAAAATATATTGATAAAATAAATAAAGTTAGAAGTAAAAAATGTGAATTATGTAATTTGAGAACACAAAATATAAAGAATAATATACTATAATAAACAAATATGTAATTTAATCAAACATTTTTTGAATGAGTTAACAACTTAATTTAATAAAGTTTAATGTGGAGATGAAAATAGAATGAAAATAAAACCACATGGACGAAAAAAAAAACAATTGTTAAAGAGTAGAGACAAAAATCATTATAAATATCATACAACATGGACTAAAATCGTAGTCTTGTAATTTAACCACAATGATAATCTTGTAATTTAAGAGATTTTCATAGTCACATTTATTTTTTTCCTTATTACATGGTATAGTAATATTTTTTTTCTGGTAATTGTATAGTTATATAATTATTCGATTCGTTTTTTGATTAAAGTTATAATACCTATATAATTAATTAATAAAACATGTTAATAAAATAAATAAGTAATGTAAAAATAACAAAATGTGAATTATATAGTTTGAGAATAAAAAAAATATAAAGAATAGTTTATTATAAGTACAAAATATGTAATTTAATCAAATATTTTTTGGATAAGTTAACTACTTACTTTAATAAAGTTGAATGAATAGATGAAAATGTAATAAAAATAAAAATCATAAAAATGAGAACGCAATTGTAAAAAATCAGGGACAAAAATCGTTAAAATATCAAACCATAAAAATAAAAATCCTTGTTTTAGTTATTATTTTATTATTAGAATGAGAATTTTGTAATTAAAAAAAATATAAACTTAAATTGTTTTCTTATGCAACCACATGGACGAAAACCATTGTCTTCTGTGTTATTTTATTATTTATTACTAAAATGGTAATTTTGTAATTATTGCAAGTTTTAATGTCGAATTTGTTTTTTACTTTAAGGTTAAATTGTTTTTTTTCTGCTGCAACCACATGCAAATAGACAAAAATAGTTGGCTTCTCTATTATTTTATTATTTATTACTAAAGTGGCAGTTTTGTAATTAATGCAAGTTTTGAGGTGAATTCTGTTTTTTTCCTGCAAAATGTATGGTAGTATAATATGTTATTAAAACCATTTATCATCTTTTTTTTATTTATAAAAAAGAATTACACCTTTAACTTTTATATAACTTACATAAATATTTTAGAGTTGATATATTTGTTTTTCTAATAACTACATATGGTATGATTAATAACTACATATATTGAATAATAATCAAAAAGTAACAGTAGTATAAAAAATAACTGGTATGATTAATAACAATTAGAGTTAAATGCAAATTTGGTCCTTGTGGTTTACAAAAATTAATGACTAAGGTCCCTCAACAAAATTTTTAACTAACAAAGTCCCTATAGTCTTGGTTTTTATAACGAGTAAATTATTTATATAACCATTGAGTAAATACAGATTCACCTCCTAACCATTCTCCCTCTCCGTTTTGCAAAATAACCATACCCGTCGCCCCACACATAGTAGCCCCGGGCGACTACCACTTTTCCGGCAAGCCATACAAACCCGTCGCCCCACAATCCGTGGCCCCGGGCAACGGTTTTTTATTTTTTTCCTACCCCTTCTTCCAATCTATTCCGTCGCCCCACCTTAGAGTTTGTATGCCTACCCCTTCTTCCAACAAATAAATAAACATATATATATACATTGAACCTGATACATGTGATATATATATATATATATTTAATAAGATATGCATCAAAGAGGTCATGGGAAAGCATGAAGGTCGTCGCCCAGGGCCATGGTTTTTCACATGCAGGTTGCTTTTATGGATGGTGTTGTGTAATTTTTGAACCCGTCGCCCGGGGCCACGGATTGTGGGGCGATGGGTTTGTATGCCTTGCCGGAAAGATGGTTTTTTGGCCGGAAATTTGGTAGTCGCCCGGGGCTACTATGTGTGGGGCGACGGGTATGGTTATTTTGCAAAACGGAGAGAAAGAATGGTTAGGAGGTGAATCTGTATTTACTCAATGGCTATATAAATAATTTACTCTTTTATAACACATATGGTCCTTCTTATAAAAAAAATAGAATTAAGAGTAAATTATGGATTTGGTCCCTGTGGTATTCAATTTTTAACTACTAAGGTCCCTAAACTCAATAAATTATGGATAGGGTCCTTGTGGTATTCAATTTTGCACTATTAAGGTCCCTTCCATAAATGACCATCTACTTTCTTTGTTAAAGTAAAGGGTATTTTAGTCTTTTTAATATTTTCTTTACTTTAACAATTTTTTATTAATATTTTATTTTACATTTTTGAATCTTCATCTTCCCCACATTGAAGCTCAAGAACAACGGAACACATCACAACACCTTTAAGACTTCAACACATAAATTGGTCTACAAATTAACCCCAATTTACTACATGAATCAATTTCAAAATCATAACAAATCAAACAATGAATAAAGTAAAAACATTGGGCTAAACAATGAATAAAGTAGGGGAGTCAAAGAAGGGTGTTGAACGATGGTGGTGTTGAAGTTCAAAGAGATGATGAAGATTTGTAGCCACAATTTTTTCTTCACTCTAAGATAACCACAATTTCTTCTCCACTTTGCTTCTTCTCCATTTTTCTTTTTCTCCACTATTAGATAGCCACAATTTTTGGGTTTTGTATTGCATTTGTGCCACTTTTAGATAGCCATAATTTCTGGGTTTAGGATTGATATGGTTTGTTTAGGATCTCATTTTGGGTTTGTGGAATCTCATACTTTTGGTTTAATTTAGGTTTTTTATTTATGGTTTGATTTATTATGTTTTTACTTTATTCATTGTTTGATTTATTATGATTTTGAAATTGATGCATGTATTAAATTGGGGTTTGTAGACCATATTTTTTTTGGAAAAAGATGTAGATTGAATGATGTTCATTATTGTTCATGTTGTGAAGATGAAGATTTATGTGTTGAAGATGAAGATTTATGTGTTGAAGTCTTGAAGGTGTTGTGATGTGTTCCATTGTTCTTAAGCTTCAATGTGGGGAAGATGAAGATTCAAAAATGTAAAATAAAATATTAATAAAAAATTGTTAAAGTAAAGAAAATACTAAAAAGACTAAAATACCCTTTACTTTAACAAAGAAAGTAGATGGCCATTTATGGGAGGGACCCTAATAATGCAAAATTGAATACCACAAGGACCCAATCCATAATTTATTGAGTTTAGGGACCTTAGTAGTAAAAAAATGAATACCACAGGGACCAAATCCATAATTTACTCTAGAATTAAGAAAGGGTAATTTTGTCCATTCACTTTTTCTATTTCTTTAATCTTAATTTATAACATATTTGGTCCCTCTTTAATTAATATAACAAATTAAATTACTTGATTTTAAATAATACTATATTATTTTTATGCCAAAAAACATGCATATATTATTTTATATTGAATACATAAATATTAATACCACCTCTAATTATATTTATTACTTTACAAATTATATAAATACATTTTATATTTTCATATTAGTTTTATTATCCATTTGAAACAAACTGCAATTTATGATAAATTTCGAGTTATATTATTGAAAAGGGATCAATCAGATAAAAAAATAAATATAAAACACATATGTAATCAAATAGAATTAGCATGTCTTCCTCATAAATTATCTATTAACACAATTTTATCTCGTATAATCATTTGGTGTCAAACTTTGCATGTTTTTGATTGCTAGTGTTATTTTAAACATGATGTTGTAATTTCATAATTTCACTTATTATGTATTTTTTTACTCGTTTTTGTTATTTTCATACTAAAATTTAGATTAATGATGTGCCTTTTTAATTTAATGTATTAAATTAAATAATTATATAAATGTATGATATAAATTTGCAAAGTAAATATAAAATATATTGTATAAGTGTTGGTTAAAATTTATGTATTAATATAAATTTGATAATATAAATATAACATGTTTTGGCATAAAAATAGTAATATAATATAATATATTTTAAAGGGGCCAAATAAATATAACTTTATATATTAATTAAAGAGGGACTAAATATGTTATAACTTAAGATTAAAGAAATAAGAAAAATGAATTGACAAAATTAACCTTTCTTAATTCTAATTTTTTTTTTTATAAGAAAGACCATGTGTTATAAAAACCAAAACCATAGGAACCTTGTTAGTTAAAAATTCTGTAGAAGGACCTTAGTTATTAAATTTTGTAAACCATAAGGACCAATTTTACATTTAACAATTATAAATAATCAATTAATATTATTATTAATGTATAGTGTATAATTAAAATTGACTAATAATTTTTAAAATTGATATTAATTACTATAATTAAATATTTAGTAACGCTTAATATTAATAATAATAATAATTAATTTTTATTAAAACTTAATATTTATTTACTTAGTAAACAATAATAAATATTGATTAAAGTTATAATTGAAAAAAGAGCAAATTTTTTTCTAAAATACTACTCCAACTAGTGTTTTAATAAACTAGCTTATGTACATTCAGACAAAAACTTGAAAAATAAGTTGTATACATATAGGCGTAAGATCGTGTGAGATAAAAGTTATGTTGAGAAAGATAAGAAGAGATTTGAACCATTGATTACTTTTAGGGGTGTTCGGGATTGCGTTTAAAAACACTATGAAGGTAACCTTCATAATGTTTTTGGAGTGAAGGTTCAGAATTTTTTTACCTTCACATTATATTTGCAGTGAAGTTTCAAGTATAAAATTTGGTCTTACTGGTATCACGAAAACAACTTGATCTCACGTGAACCTAACCATATATATATATATATATATTAATGGTTTGTATAGTTTGTTAGAATTACATGGTATGTAAGCGAAACTCCCTTTTATATATATATATATATATTATATAGACGAAAGTTAAAATGTGAATTCATCTTTCATTGTGAATGTGAGTACCAACAAATCACGCCACGTGGCAATCTGAATCGGCACCTAAGCTTTATTCATTCGGTCTAAACATTCATGTTTTATTCAGATTGAATGCAAACTTTATTCAGTCTGAATAAAACATGAATATTCAGACTGAATATTGTCATGTGTCACGATGCTATCTCAAGTTTACAATGAAAGATGAGTTCATATTTGAACCCAACCCTATATTTATCAAGTTAAACGAGCAACAAACTTTGCTTTTAAAAGCTACCCACGAATCCATTCCCAAAAAAAACTCTCGATAAAGACCATCTTTTGTCTTTTAAAATTTGGTGTCGTGGATATTTTGGGAAAGCAATTAAACGTCCATTGTTACAATTACGTATAAACTCTTTCATGTAACATCATTTTGTATTATACAAAATAAGAATACAAGTCAAAATAAAAATATTTATCGAAATCTTTATGACCATCCAGTTAGCTACGCACGTAAGTTTGGTTAAACGGTTTTGGATTATCTGATTTTTTAGATTAAATGGTTCAATTAGTCAAATAATAATATATAATTTAATTTAATTTTTAGTTATTGTTTTGGTTGAATCTAATAGCTACTATACTTGTATTTTATATTTTTTATTTCTATAAATAGGGATGTTTTAGCTCACATAAAAATAGTAGAAGAACTTATTTTACGTACGATGGCGGGTAAATGATTTAAACATTATTCGAATGTTATGTAAGTGCCGTTTAAATTTCCACGTAGAACTACCATCACGACAAATGTTCAATCGATATTTTTTGATAAGAACGCAAAACTAATGTACTTAAGAGAAAGATATGTATGTATTATATGAGTGAGTGCCAAATTCTACACAAAAAAAATAAATAAATAAGAAGCAATTATATATTAGAAGCTATATTGGAAGAATTGTTGAAGGCAACTGTTCGACAAAAAAGGAACTTCGCTTTACCCAACCCCCTTTTTGATAACAAGGCAAAAAGCCCCGACCTCACATTCATTAGTTCGAATGAATAGTGCCCTGCCACACCTACTCTTATCAAAAAGCGAAACTTTACTAAACAAGAAAAACCTCTTCTATCATATAAACTCGTATTCGATCCACAAGTTACCAAACCAAATTAAATAAATGAAACCAATAAAACCAAACTTTATTAGGTTCGATTATGCTATGAGCTAGTATGGAAAAAGCTGAAAGCCAACTAATATGAATTAAATTAACCCAAAGTGCGATTTAACTAAACAACGCTCTTATCGACATGATACATACATTTATGTGTGCTTTAAAAACTCTTTGTTTGTGGGATTCGAATTAATTTCAAACTTATAGTTAAGAAGCTTACGTATCATAGATAGGTAGATCACAGGTAATATAACTCTAAAAAACTATGTTCGGCTGTTCGCTAAATGAATGCCTTAATTTTGTTTGGGTCATTATGACCGTAAGGCTAACTGCACCCAACCCAATCAACCCACTCAACCCACTCACTTTTTTAATGCCACATCAGCTGCCACATCAACTTTTTGTCAACCCTTTCTTTACCCTCCATAACCCTCTACAACTCACACCCAACCCTCTCAACCCTCTCACACACAACACACACAAAAGTAAAGCGGGTTGGAGAAGCCGACGAAGCCCTAACCCGCCGGCTTCCTTCCCCCATGCACCCAAGCCGTTCGAAACCGCCGGGCTCGGCGGGTTTACCTGCTGCCAAGCCGTTCAACCGGTGCAGGTAGCCTAACATACATAGAAATTTTCAATTGCTAATTTGTTTTTGTTGTGATCAATTGCAACAAAAGTAGAAGATGAGCCATTTGTTTCTATTTTATCATAATGAAGTTGAATTTCCTACAACATTTATGATGAATATATATAGAGAAAAGTTCAAATGTGAACCACTTTTTGGTTGTGAACGTGAGGACAGCCGAGAGCGCGACACGTGGCGGCTTTGAGTGTGGTCCCCCCCCCCCTTTAATTCAATGCCCTCCCATGAATCGCGCCTAATCACCCGCCGTGAACCTGACGTGGCGCCTAGTCATCCGCTACATGTCACGCTCTCGGTTGTCCTCACGTTCACAACCAAAAAGTGGTTCACATTTGAACCCACCCCAATATATATATATATATGTAATCATTTGTCTCATATAGTTAAGTATGTAAGTTAAGTTTACAAATGAACCTGTCAATTTACTAAAGTTATGTAGAAACTCAAAATTGATTAGGAATATGTGAACTATTCATACCATATTAAATGCCTGTCTTCAAAATGAATATAGTATTGATCATGATGAATATGTGAACGTTATTCATCATTTATTGCATATTCATAACGCTGAAAATATTTATAATGAATAACACATCCATATTTCTGACGAATATGTCATATGTTGTGATGTTGGCGGTTCCAAATTCTATTAGGAACCTACCCTTATATAAACACACATACACATACACACTTGTAATATCAAAGACATTTACGTTTTAGATCCAAGTCTACTTGTAACGCATGTCCATATGTGCAAGGGAGTCCGAACTATATATTTTGGATCATGGTCACGCTTCCGATATCAAATTAATTCTAGGTTAGACGTTATACTAATAAAACTTCCATCATCTTACACGTGGGCCATAACTTTGTCAAATCTTATAATATATTTCAATTTTGGATATTATTACCAATTAAACAAGTATTATTCTAATATGATTTCACGGTTTTTCATGTATGGGATAAGTGGGATGAAAATTTAATTGACTTTATTCACCGTACAACTAACTCACTATTAATTTGATATGAGGATCATATAGTGGTTCAAAGAGTTTCCATCCTCTCGCACTTGCAATTTTGTCATGGCCAAGCTAGCTCGCGAGATCCACAAAATGGTGCAAGGTGCCGTAATTGGCACACTTACAATGTAACATAAGAGCGTATAGCCCGACCATACGAACGATTATATTATTAGAAGACAAAAAAGTTAGTACTAAAGGGTGACACTTTCACATATAACCAACAAGATTTTATCCTAAATATAGCTTGATAATAGTACAATAGACATTCTGCTCCTCAACTATTGACAAAAATAGCAATTAATAATATGATATTGTTTAAAAGAAAATATGCAATATGATAAATTGATAATGATGCTACAAACCTAACTTTGACAGAATTATTGTGAAAATGGTTTACAACATAAATTATTATTGATGTATTCTTCTAGGCCCTTCACCCTTGCAGACCCGTATACCATTTAAACATGTATCATTGTTATATGATTTGGTGGTTGGTAGGTTTTCCCAATATTAAATGGTCTTGGGTTCGAGCTCGAGGTGCCCCATAGCCATAACCGTTGAGTGAGTCAAGATTGTCCACCATATTACAAAATTGACAGTCGATTGTGGGTTGGTTGAGGTTGCCGATATCAACATTTTTACAAAATATTCAATATGATAAATTGATAATGATGGTATAAACCAAAATTTATGAGAAACATCATGCAAATGTTTTAAAATATAAATGATTATTGATGTATCCTTCTAGCTAGGCTCATGTGTACTAGTTTAATCTTATAAGAGTTTGAACTTTCTGAAATTATTGTTCTCAATACAAAGTTATAACATAGTATACAAGACAACAATACATACTCTGATATAAAAAAATCACACACACGTCAGGAAGTAAAACAACCACAGTAACACCACATATTGTTTATCTGGTTCGACAATATTTTTTCCAAGCATATGACAATATATTTCCAATAAACCTACACTTGACAACGCCTGTATGCCCAATCATGTATTCATGTGTATGGAATTTGTTTAAATACATTAAACGTCATTTTAAATTTTTGTAAGATTCGACAATCGACACTGACTATTTTCTGTCACAAAGTTTTTTAACCCCAAATAATAATAGAGGTCCATTATTTTGTGTTTTCCTCTAGAAGGCTTTAGTGACATAAGCAATGATGTTGTAAATTTTGGTATCATATGTACACAATAAAGCAATCTTCCCTTGTGTGGTTCATTTATACAATCCAAAAGTGTTTTTCCTTCAATCTTGATTGCCTAGTTAAGATCCTAATATGAGTTGATATCGACAAATTTAGTATTTTCGACCAAAATATATATTATCAAAATTCATGTCAAACTGATTTAACATGTATGTTCGAGATATATCTATGGTACTAATATGTGTGTCATATATATTTATCCATGGTATACATTTTTTCTTATTTTTTTATACGCCCTCGGCCCTCCTATATTAAAAAACACAAAATAGACTAAATGTCAAATTTTTATTTTTCAATTTTAGTCTTTTGATATTTTAAGTTTTAATCCCTTCAACTTTTTTAATATTTTTACATTATGTCTCTTTTTTATCTATATTATAATTGTATTAATTAACTAACTTTATATTTTTAATTAGTATCTGCGTACCTACAAAAAAGAACTCTTAAAATTAACCAAAAAAGTCAAATTTTAAAATTGATCAAAAACTTAAAATTTTCTCGAAATTAAGTCTAATAACTTTAAAATGGAAATAATAGAATCAGGCTAGAAACACGATATTAAGAGTTGTTAAAAGTATGATGGTACGGTACAATTTTTTTCCTCAGTATTGTGTACAATATAACTGTTACAATTTGTAGTGAATTGGTTAGTTTATCATAACGCAATTTACGCCCTAAATGAATTGGTTAGTTTATCATACTTTATCATGAAAAACAAAATTAGGTTACATTAACATATCTTAATATGATAAAATAATGAATGTTAAATATGCCTTAGCAAACTTTAACATGAAAAACAATAAATAAACATAGATTAATAGAGGAAAGTTCAAATGTGAACCACTTTTTTGTTGTGAACGTGAGGACAACTGAGAGCGCGACATGTGGCGGCGTTGAGTGTGGTCCCCCTCTTTAATTCAATGCCCTCCCATGAATCGCGCCTAGTCATCCGCCGTGGACTTGACGTGGCGCCTAGTCATCCGCCACTTGTCGCGCTGTCGGCTGTCCTCATGTTCACAACCAAAAAGTGGTTCACATTTATATATATATATATATATATATATATAGCAGAGCGATCATTTGCAAGAGAGAGAGAGAGAGAGACACTTTTAAATACAAATTTTGCAAGCGATCATTTGCAAGAGAGAGAGAGAGACACTTTTAAATACAAATTTTGCAATACTAGTCTCAACTATAATCCATCTAGTCTACTATATATACGGTCTCATAAATACATTAATTGTTTTCTATTATAAAGTGTCAGTCATATTTAATTTATTTTAATCATTTTTCATAAAGCTTGTACATGACACACACTCTCTCTCTCTATATATATATATACACACATATATCTTTCCTAGAAAATTCCATCCAACCTAGATACTAAAATGCCATGAGTAATGACGAGACTACCCTCTTTAAAAAAGGTTGTGCTCATCAGCACCTTGAATCAATATATGCGTGATCCCAATCAAAGACCGCAAGATTGTCCTACAGTTTCAAGAAACTTTGAATTCTTATGAGACCCAACCATAAATAAATACACATCTATATCTATATTTGAAGAGAGGTTCAAATGAGAACAATAACTAATAAGAAAATACGAAATGTTAATTCTGAATATCAATCCACCATGATTAAGAAGCTTCAATTCAATCACAAATCTCACTTTATTGAGTATGGAGTACAATATGAACAAAACACACACTCTTAACTTTCTCTCTCTAACAATCACTTGATCTGACAATTACGAATCCTCTCTAAATCTAATTCTCCTAAAAGCTTATATACCCCCAAGGGTATTTACACAATACACCCCTCAACTTTATACAAGTTACAAAACACTCAACAACTTGAATACAATTACATTTTAACCCTAACAATCTCCCCCTTTGTATTCAAGTTGGAAATAACCAACTAACACAAAAAAAAACTTGTAAACAAAAACAATCTTCACAAACTTCACTTTATCAGAATCAGCAACAAACAAAACTTGTCTGCAACAGAAATCTTCACGATTAGCATGTAATCAACTTCAATACATTTCAAACAACTTTAACTCGAGAATCTCTTGACTTTAAAGACCATCATCAAAGATCTTCAGAAAATTTCTCAACCTTTTCAAAGTAAAACAATATCCCCTTTTTCCGCAAAATTGAATTATCTCCTTTGAAGTATCCACCTTCAATAAGCTCAGCTTGAATCAGAATTCACCAACTGATTATCACTTAAGTATCAAACTCCAGATATTTTCATCCAATCAACCTTCAGAAAATAAACCAACTCTTTTTCTCTATAACCTTCAAACTCTTTTCGGTTATCTTCAAACTTTAATCAGGAAATCGATTATCTTCATATCAAATCAGACTTCAAACTTTTATCCTCATCCAAAAACAACTTGGAAATCTTCAGTCTTCACTTGACATCTTCCAACATCTTTAAATGATCGAAACTATGACAACTTGATTATCTTCGAAATACTTTTCATCCTGTTCTTTCACTTATTTACAAAGTCTCTTCAGAACTCAACTTAAACTTTGAACAAATATCTTCAAGTACGTTGAAGAACCAACTTTCTTCACTCTTTGAATCACAAAAAACATTTACCAACAATGATCAATTCTCGAACATATCGCCAAATACAAACATTACATGTATTGATCAAATAATCATTTTTCTTTCATTCTCCCCATTTCGCTTTCTTTCTCCCCCTATTTGATGAAAAACGATTTTATCATCAAACCACCATGTAGAAATGATTAATCTTCAAACCAAATGTCAACCAATTCGTTAGAAATAGTCTGATCAGTCACCATCCTTTTCCTCCCGAACCACCATCCAAAAATGTGAACCATCCGTCAATTTCAAAGAAAATATCCAAATCTTTGCAAATTCAGACATAGAGTGGTAACCCTGAATCAACACATGAAACAGTTAAAATGCCTGTAAGTAGCACAAAGCCACTTAGTACAACAGATGTACTGTAGAAAGGGCTTTATTGATGTTCACCCCCCAGGACTTCCAGTCAATCATTGAAATACCGGTGTATTTCTATGAATGTTCCGACAAAGAAACAAATTCCTTGTGTGCAAAGTGTTGAAAGAAATAGCAGAAAATGCTTTAAAAGGCTCAAAATAGTGAAAAACATATTCACTGACTCGATGTGCAAGAAATGAAGTTCGAAGGCAGGGCAGCTTCCTTCTGTTTCAATATCGACTTTCCGAATGAAAATCTGATAGATTATATGCTGCGTCCCCGTGCTGAATTGAAACATTTTCTTGTTGAGAAGAAAATGAGTAGCTGGTGGGGTTTAATCGAGAGTCGGCATTGGGCTTTGCCTTGATTCAATATCAGTCACCAAAGAACGTGAACTGATAGATTATGTGGTTGCCCGGCTTAGAAATGGTTGGTGCAGAGTTTTAATTTTCTTTTAACTTTGTTCTCACACCCTCCAATTCTTTTAATCTTCCTCACTTCTAACCAAGCTCTCATATTTCATTTTTCCGCTCTAACACAATGAGAATAACCCAACCGGATGAGTTATCTCCCCCACTCTTTGATTGAGACCCTTCACCCCCTCATTTCTCTCAAGGATAACTTCTTGGGTAAGGCTACCGGCGCTGGTAGTCCATAGAAGTTTTAAAACCTCACTCCCCGTGAAATATGTTTCCTAAACATGAAAAATCGATGATTCATCGGTTGAATCATAATGCCTTTGATAAAGCATGCTCAAAAGATGTATAGAAACAATACATGAGCAAAAAGATATCTCCAAACAATTATATATATTGAATGCACATGAAAAACAAAGAATTGTTTGAGAAAACTGTTTCATCAGATGGTATGATCAAAAGGAATGGTTCAGAAAGATAGGAAAATATCTATATGAACGATATATAGACATATCTTTATGAAACAAGGTGTATCGGACTGATCAACCGAACGCTTAGACGCAAATTGGAATTTCAAACGAGTGTATTACCATCGAATAATTGGATCATTTTAGAGACATGGTAGTAACTAAACAAGAAGAACATAAACTAGTGTGTATGAATACTTAAACAGTATAAGAAAAAATAATACACAAGTATTAATCTTTGGAAACACACGGTTTAGAAAACATGTGTCAATTCCTCAATATGAAAACATTGAAAATTCACTTCTAGATTCATGAAAAATTTTGAGAATAGAGAAGTGATTTGAACAATGATGAAAACTGTTTTCATACTCGAAAGTTGTTCATCTTTCAAATATGTGGTAATGCCAAACTATATATATACATATAAGCTCCCCCTCAAAATGTGAATTACCTACAAAACAAACAATAGATTTTGGTATTCATTGAAAAAATGAATCCGCTTTAGTTAGTAGCTCCCCCTCAAAAAAATATCTTGTACCAAAACTTGAATGACCTCTTTTTGATTTTATCTATTTATTTATGTACTCCCCCTCAAACAAAGAAACACACTTTATTAAACTGAAAAATGAAAAACAAATGTAGAAAGAAAAAATACAAAGAAATAAATTTTGAAAATACTATTTCAAGTTTTCAGAGTTCGCATGCCAAGCTTGGTGATAAGAAAGTTAAACCTCTTTTCATCCAAAG
This sequence comes from Centaurea solstitialis, assembly GCA_030169165.1. Classification (NCBI taxonomy): domain Eukaryota; kingdom Viridiplantae; phylum Streptophyta; class Magnoliopsida; order Asterales; family Asteraceae; genus Centaurea; species Centaurea solstitialis. The sequence goes on from CM058041.1 coordinate 33,152,735, forward strand.
CTTTAGTAAACAAGTCTGCTAACTGAAATTCAGTATTTACAAAATAAAGTTCGATTGTACCTTTCTCTACATGATCTTTAATAAAATGATACCTGATATCTATGTGTTTGGTCTTCGTGTGTTGGACTGGGTTGCAAGAGATAGCGATCGCGCTCTTTGAATCACAGTAAATCGGGATCTTATCAAACTTGAAACCGTAATCTCGTAACTGGGTACGCATCCAAATAATCTGAGAACAACAGCTTGCAGCAGCCACATATTCAGCTTCGGCCGTTGAAAGTGAAACACAATTCTGCTTCTTAGATGCCCAGCTAACAAGCTTATCTCCCAAAAACTGTATGTGTTCTGTCGTGCTCTTTCTATCTAACTTGCATCCTCCGTGATCCGCATCAGTATAACCTATCAACTCATACCCTGAACCTTTAGGATACCATAGACCAAGATTAACAGTACCTTTCAAATATCTAAAAATGCGTTTGACAGCTTTAAGATGAGAGACTTTAGGCTTTGACTGATAACGAGCACAAAGACATGTCGAAAATATTATATCAGGTCGACTTGCAGTTAAGTACATTAAAGAACCAATCATTCCTCGATAAGTTGTCACATCGACAGCTGTTTCATCGGGATCAGAATCTAGTGCACAACTTGGTGACATCGGTGTTTTCATAATCTTAGCAGTTTCCAAGTTATATTTCTTTAAAATATCTTTTATGTATTTTGCTTGATTAATGAAAATGCCAGCCGATAATTGTTTAACTTGTAAACCGAGGAAGAAATTTAATCCTCCCATCATCGACATTTCATACCGAGTCATCATTAGTTTAGAAAAAGTTTCATAAAAATCAGGACAAGTAGACCCAAAAATAATGTCATCTACATAAATTTGTACCAACATTATATGCTCGCCTTCACGTTTTATGAACAAAGTGTTGTCGATTTTACCTTTGGAATAGCCAGACTCAACAAGAAACTGAGATAAAGAATCATACCATGGCCTCGGTGCTTGCTTCAAACCATACAATGCCTTATCGAGAATGTAAACATGATCAGGATGATCTTTATCAACAAACCCTTCTGGTTGTGAAACATATACCTCCTCTTGTAAAACGCCATTTAGAAATGCTGTCTTCACGTCCATTTGATAGACAGTGAAGTCTTTGTGTGCCGCGTAAGCTAGAAACATCCTTATCGCCTCAATACGAGCAACCGGAGCAAATGTCTCATTGTAGTCTATTCCTTCTTGTTGTCTGTATCCTTTAGCAACCAACCTTGCCTTGTTGCGAACAACAACATTATCCTTATCTTTCTTATTTTTAAAAATATTTAGTATCAATGATTGATTTTCCTTCAGGTCGAGGTACGAGTCTCCAAACTTTTAGTCGTACAAACTGATTGATCTCTTCTTGCATGGCCATAAACCAATCTGGATCTGCAAGAGCATCAACAACTTTCAGTGGTTCAACAGTGCTCAAAAATGCAGCAAACAAACATTCATTCGCAGTCGCCGATCGTGTTTGCACTGGAGCATTTGGATCACCAATTATTTGATGAAGTGGATGATCTCGTGTCCACTTAGTTGTATGAGGGAGAGGCCTGTACAATTGAAGATCATAACCAGAATCAGTATATGAACTTATAGGAACATCTTGCAAAGATTCAAATGAAGGAACAATTTGTAAATCTTGAGAATAATCATCAAATGTGGATTCCATTCGAATTGGAATCGGATCTGATATATCTTCACTTGAACCAATATCTGCCTCTTGAATTTGGGAACTATCAACAATCGGAGATTGAACTTGAGTAATCTCTTGATTCTCGGGAATCGGAATAATTGAAGTCTGAACTTGAGGACTTTCTACACTCGATGTATCTTCCGAGATAGTCGAAGTCGTCGGACCAGAAAGCGAAACTGGTTCCTGAACGTTCACTGTTGTATCCCTGTGAATAGAAGACGAATTGTTATTAGTTGTTGAATCGGACGATGATGAACCAAAATATTCATTATAAAAATTCTCAAACAATAAATCCAAGTCAGAAATATCGTTTGTAGACGTTGAAGCTCCATCCTTTTGCTTTGTTGGAGTAATATGATCTGGATTCACCAAATTAACCGCTAAAACACCAGTTAAACCGGGTTCTGAACTGTCATGTTCAGAAGCCATTTCAGCATATGGATCAAACTTAACATTCGTACTTTCCATCACCGTTTTAGTTCGCTTGTTATACACACGATATGCAATCGAGTTCTTTGAATAACCAATGAAAATAGCTTCATCTGATTTCACCTGAAGCTTGTGTCTATCCTCTCTATCATTCATCACGAAACACCTGCATCCAAATACTCTAAAATGCCCTATGTTGGGTACTTGATTATTAATAAGCTCATATGGTGTTTTACCAAACATGTTATTCACAATTGAATGATTCTGTGTATAACATGCCGTATCAACCGCTTCAGCCCACAAAAACATTGGTAACTTTGAATACGCAAGCATCGTTCTAGCTGCTTCTACCAAAGTTCTGTTTCGACGTTCAACAACACCATTTTGTTGTGGTGTACGAACTGCGGCGAAAGTATGTTTGATACCAACCGACTCTAAGTAACCACCAAGTACTTTGTTCTTAAATTCAGTTCCATGATCAGAACGAATTTTCTGAACCTATGACTGTAAATTCACTTGAACCTCTTTCAGAACAGAAATGATAATCTCAGGTGCTTCATCCTTAGATCGTAAGAATTTTACCCATGTACATCTTGAGTAATCATCAACCATAACGAGAACATACTTCTTACCATTAATACTCTGAACGCGCATCGGGCCACACAAATCCATGTGTATCAATTGTAACGGCTTTTCCGTTCCATGCTCAAGCTTTGACTTGTGCGAAACTCGTTTCATCTTCCCTAACTGACAAGCGGAACAAAGATGCTCTTGTTGGAATCTCAAATCAGGAATACCAATAGCTAAGTTTCCAATCACCAACTTATTCAAACCTTTGAAATTCATATGTGACAGTCTCCTATGCCACAAAATACTTTGTTGATTAGAAGCCTTTGATAACAAACAAAGAGTATTCTTAGCTTTAACATCTCTCAAATCAATCTTATACAGATTACGCCTTCTAGTACCAACAAGTAACTCCTTTCCAGACTCAGTCTTAACAACACATCGCCTCTTCTTGAAACCTACTTCGAGATCTTTATCACAAAACTGACCAATGCTAAACAGATTATGTCCTAATCCCTCAACCAACGATACTTTCTTAATCGTGATTTTATCTTGAATCACATCCCCGTAACCTAGAATCGGAGCATACTGTTCATTACCAAACTGAACTGAACCACAAAACTTTGGATTGAAATTATGCAAAATCTCCTTACGCCCCGTCATGTGTTTCGAACAACCAGAATCGAGATACCACACATGACGATTCTGCAAAACCAACTAGTTTACTTTAGGTACCCAACTCAATTTGGGTCCTAAGGGGTTAGAAGATTTATGTGCAATTGAGATCCAAGGTCTTTTCTTATATAGGTAAGGATTATAATCATGAAACACACTATTGTTTACAAAAGCATGCAAGCCACAATTTGAACAACAAATTTTATCACGACGCATACCAACAAATTGCTTTATTGAAAAATTTCGTGGAAAAGATACACGATTATTGTATGAAAAAGCAACATTGTTTCGTACATCATGACTAACTTTGGTATTACTAATACTAGATGTAGGGCTACATGAATTTGTGAACTCCTTCCGCCTCCAAACTTGTTTTACTTGTCTTCTTTGAAAATTATCTGAAAAATCAGACGCACTTGAATTAGTAAAAGAGGAATAATAACCATTCTTTGGTTGAACATTCACTTTCTGTCTTGAATTCCGTGGATACTGAACGAATGTATCTTTTGATCTATTAGTATCCGTAGAAAAATTCCTTTGTGTGGGCTTTGAAATAAATGAAGAAGATTGACCTTCATGCAATTTCGGTTTAATATTTGAAACATGCTTGGCTTGTTCTTTTTCTAATTGAGAAAGACTAGACGAATCAAACTTTTTATTGTCATTCACCATAAAAGTCATTGCTTTTGATGAGAATTCAGCTAACTGATGTGTAAATCTTTTTATCTCACATTTAAAGAACTCCTTCTGTTTTTCAAAATCTGTTTCCACAACAGGTTCTTTCTTATGTGCAACAAACATTTGTTCTAAAGCTTTCTTTTCACTTTTCAAGACTTGTTCTTTCCTTTTGAATTGATTCCTTTCATCAGATATTTGATTTTGCAAGGCAACAATCTGTTTTCGAAGTTCTAAAGATTTCTCTTCAGAAGATTTACTCACGGATTGAAATTGTTGTCTCTCGAAATCCATCTTAATTGCTAAATCAAAAATCTTGGAGGAAAGATCAAGAATGTTTTCTTCAAAAACTTTTCTTTCTTTCTCAAAATTGTTTCTTTCAAGAATGAGAAGTTGCTCAAAATCTGAAATTTGAGTTGAAAGCTGAGCATTTCTTAACTCAAGTGACTTTACTTTAGAAACAGCTTCAGACTCAACAAACTTTTTAGCTGAAAACACACAACATATAGAATTCACAATGGTAGAAAGTTGAAGTGCATTATCAGATTTTACACTATCTTCTGAATTAGTTGAAGCAAAAACAAATGAACTGTCAGAAGTATTTGAATTCTTATGTACAGAGGAACTTGAACTTGAAAATTTCTGCAATTCTCCTTTTAATTTGAAAACTTGTTTTTGAAGATCAGAAATTTTACAAAGCATTTGATCTTTTTCAGAAGAATTCATTCTTCTTTCATCATCAAGATCTTTAAGAGTCTTATTGTTAGGATTATGTGCGAGACAGTAACAGGGTTATCGTGTCCAATGTTATAAGACACTAGTAGGTCACACTGCTGCACACCAAAATGAGAATGTTTGGATTATGGGAAATAATTAATTGGTTAATTAATTATTTAGAGAGAAAAAGAAATAAATAAATAATTAGTTTAATTATTTATAATTAATTAATCAGTTAGATTAATTAAAAGGATAATTATGGAAGTTATTTCAGAGATAATTACCAAGAATTATATATGGAATCAAACACTGCTAGGTTTGTCCATATAAATAAGGGGTTAAGGGTATCAGTTGATTGATTCATTCAGTTCTAAAAACCCAGAAAAACCTCTCTCTCTCTCTCTCCTAAAAACCGGCGCCAAATCCAGTAGGAGGAAGGTTCGCATTCGTTTTTCGGGTAATCCTCGGTGGTAGTCTAGCAACCCTCTCAACCGGTGCCAGTAGCGGTGTAACCCCTGCTTGCGTTTCGGAGTTATTATTCGCAAAGGTAATTCACCAAAACACCCTTTATTGTGTCTGTATCGTTTGAGATTGGATCCTCGATTGGGAATCGGGTTTTATTCCGCTGTGCATGTTCTTGTATCCCTCGATTCCCAACAGTGGTATCAGAGCCACTTCCCAAACCTGCAGATCAGGTTGTTAATCTCATTAGGTTTAAAAGTTTTGATTTTTATCGAATTCGAGTTTTAAAAAATTAAACCTTTTTGGAAAAACCTAAAACAGATCGGAAACCACCGCCGGCGAAACCACAGGTCGTGGTGACCGGCGGCTGTCCATCGAAGCCAACCACCTCGCCGCACCACAGCTAGTGGCTGCGGCGGTGGCCGACAGGAATCACCGCACCACCGTTTGTGGTGGCGGTGGTGATCGGTCTCGGTAATTGATGGTAATCGCAACCGAAATCGAAGGAAATCGACGGTGGCGGTGGTGGTTTCGAGCCACTGCTGTTGCCGGATCGGAACAACCGCCACACCACCGTTTGTGGTGGTGGCGGCGATGATTGCTGCTGCTGTTGATCGGAATCGATGGCGGTGGTGGCCGTTTGCTGCCATCGCCGATCGATTTTGATGACGGCGATAGCCGTTTCTCGAGTGCAACCGCGGGAGGCGGCGGTGGTGGTGGCAGCGTCCGCCGCTGCCGTCGTCGTCTGAGTACAACCGCCGCACCACCGAACCATGGTGGTGGCGGGACTTAATTGCGATTCCGGCCTGTCGAGATACGGCAGACCGGTGGATGGTGGAGATAGCGGTGTTGAGGCGGTGGTGGTGGTTTTTCAAACCGCTGCTGCCGCCGGTGTTTTACGGTGGTACGGGCGGCGGCGGTGGCGGTCGTGTCATCGTCGTCGCCGATAGAGAAAAACCCGATCATCGACCACGTCTTGGCGGATCGGTGGTAATTCGAGGTCTTAGATCGTTTTGATTGTTTATCGTTAACGAGTCACAGTTGGGATTTGTTTCCAGATAAACTTCGAGAAAATAATCGTTTTTAATCAGATTAGGTTAAAACGATTCAGGATTAAATTGATTTACTTTGTTTTAAATTAATTTATGTTTTTATAATCATCCGTTTAAAATTCAGTTGTATTTTAATTCGTTTAATTATGATGAGTCATAGCTGAAGCCTTTTAGACCCGTGGTTGTGTTTATTTTATTTATCCGTTTTAGAATAGTTGGGAGGCCTGCGAGCCATTTACAACCCTTTTGTAATTTTAATGTTTTATTAAACTAGTTGGGAGGCCTGCGTGCCATTTGAACCCATTTGTAATAATTATTTTAATTACATCGAGACGGAGACAAGGACGACGACCATGGATCTCGAAGCCAGTGGGAGTGCCAGAAGTTGAAGACTTTTGTCACTTAGGGATTGAGACCGTTGTTTTGTGTTGGCTCACAAAACAACATTAGTTTAAGGGTTTAAGCTATGACTGTGTTGTTTATATTTAAATTGCGTGGTTGTTTAATTTACGTAATTGTTATTAAATATAAATTGCCCTTTTGAACGGATTGTTTAAAAAATTAAAAGGATAAAAATACAGTTAGTGTTTGGATCCAGTTTTTCAAAGTTTTTGAAAAAGGAAACTGGCAATATAGACCCTTGTTAAAATCATAGATTAGTAAGTGCAACCCACTTTAGGGGCACTTCCGGTGTAAGGTACATAGGGCGTTGTAAGTGCACACACTATGAACGCCCGTGTTCAAACCGAAACTGGAAGGTGATAAAACTCTGCGAATTATCTCCGGGTGGTACCGGCCAGAGTTTGTCCAGGTCCCGGGTGGTGCAATCTATTTTGGTAATTATTTATTCACTGGGTGGTACCAGGCCAAAATGCACTAGAGGGACTAAATATGCACGGATTATTAATATCCGATGTCCCGACGATCTAGAAGTCGTATTTTCATATAGGAATACGATTGGTATAGTGTTACCTACCATAGATCGCATGAGTCGATTTGACATGATCACATGCTTCCCGACATATGTGAAATATGGATTCTAGTCTAATAAATTTATTCTAAGGGTAATAATTTATTAGAAATATATAATTATAAACTAAATTGGAATTTATATTCTTCTGTAGATGTCTCCAATTAGCATTCCGTTTTATTCACCTGAGGAATCACTTCGCCTTATTACGGGCAAGTGGAAGCTTACGGGCCAGAACTTTCCAGTTTGGAAGTTGCACTTACAGAATGTTTTGAGTGCCCAGGGTAAGCTTTATGTGATCAATAAGCCCATGTCACGACCCAAAAGCAATGCCCCAGAAGAGGAATTTGCTGAATATTTCAGATTCATGGCAGACGAGTCGGATGTAATGTCCATTCTAGTTTTCTCTATGTCACCCGAGTTCACGGGAGACTTAAGAGTGAAATTCTGTCACGAGGTCGTAAGGAATGTAGAAAACCAGTTAGGTTTCTACAAGCACACGGGCAAGCTTTTGATCATGCAAGAGATTCTCTCCCTAAAGCTACAGAAGGGTCAGTCAGTTAAAAACCATCTTGTTGATATGAGAAGGCTTTTTAAGTGTTTATCACGTCTGGGGTACAAGATGACTCAGGAGGAGTTAGTGTATCTCATGTGGTTCTCCCTCACAAAGGAAGTTCAGGACACAACTAGTGCCTACATGAAGGAACCAAAGAACGACGTGGATAAAGTTCATGAAGATATCCTGGCCAGTCTAGAGCCAGTACCCGAACCTGCGAATCTCATGGACACTGATATAATTGATGAGCTGGGAGATCTGAGTTGCCCAGAATGCGGCAGCGAGGATATTTGCGAGCACTCGATGAACATCGACCAGATGGATATCGGTTTACCCGATACTCCAGGTATCTTTATGATAGATTGCTTAATCACTTCTTATGAATCATGGGTAATTGATACAGGCAGTGGTAACCACATTTGTAATCATTTACAGGGATTCACTAGAAGAAAGACTCTGAGGAAGGACCGTTCGAACCTACGAGTTGGCGAAGGCACTCCGTTGATTGCTGAAGCCGTGGGATCTTATAGTCTTAGTTTACCCTCGGGTCTAGTTTTGGAACTGGATAATTGTTATTATATTCCAAATATGATTAAGAATGTATTGTCTTTTGATTTGTTGGTAGACCAAGGCTTTTATTATCAATATTCTTATAAAATGATTTCAGTCTTTAAAGATAATATTTTCTATTTTAAAGCTACACCCGTAGATGGTCTATACACTGTAAATCTTAAAGACAACAATAGTGAAATCTATCATATAAGTAAGCGATCCAAGGATATTGAGGATCAGACTTACCTCTGGCATTGTCATTTAGGCCATATAAACAAGAAACGCGTTGAACTACTCCTAAAAGGAGGTTTTCTCGGCAATTTCGACTATAAACCTTTTGATAATTGCGAATCTTGTTTATCTGGCAAAATGACAAAGCAACCTTTCAACAGTGAAAATGAAAGGGCTACTGACTTGCTCGAAATAATCCACACAGATGTATGTGGACCTTTCAGTCATGTAGCAAGAGGAGGATACCGGTACTTCATTACCTTCACTGATGACTTCAGTAGGTATGGTTATGTCTACCTAATGAGACATAAATCTGAAACCTTTGAGAAATTCAAGGAATATCAGAATGAAGTACAGAATCTACTTGACAAGAGGATCAAGTTCTTACGGTCAGATCGTGGTGGCGAATATCTCAGTGATGAGTTTGACAATCATCTGATGGAGTGTGGGATTGTATCCCAACTTACACCTCCGTATACACCTCAGATGAACGGTGTATCAGAAAGGAGAAATCGTACTTTGCTTGACATGGTACGAACGATGATGTGTCATTCTTCGCTGCCAATATCATTCTGGGGACACGCGCTCGAAACAGCAGCACACATACTGAACAGAGCGCCAACAAAGTCGGTAGAAAAGACTCCATACGAGTTATGGAAGGGTAAGAAACCCAACATATCTTTTCTGAAAATTTGGGGTTGTGAGGTTTACGTCAAACGACCTACCTCAGAAAAACTCAAACCCAAATCCGACAAGTGTTTCTTCGTTGGATATCCCAAGACCACCGTGGGATATTATTTCTACAACCCTGAAGAGAACAAAGTGTTTGTTGCTCGAAATGGAAAATTTCTGGAAGAAAAGTTTCTCAGTTTAGAGAACACCAGAAAGGATGTAGATCTACAGATAGTAGACGAAGAAAGCACTACACCAGTTGTTGAGCCAGAAATTCAACATAACAATGTTGAACCTCAATTAGAGCCGATTGAGGAAGTGCAAACACAGGACCTTCGCAGATCCAGCAGGGTAAGACAAGAACCAGATAGGTATCTTGGGTTCCTAGTCTCTCAAGATAGCAGAGACTTAAATGAACCAACATCCTATGGAGAAGCTGTGTCAGGCAGTGAGTCTGAACAATGGCAGGAAGCCATGAAGGCCGAGATGCAATCCATGTACGACAACCAAGTCTGGGAGTTGACTGATCTGCCACAACACTGTAATGCTGTTGGACGCAAATGGGTTTTCAAGAAGAAAACCGACATGGATGGGAACGTACACACCTTCAAAGCCAGACTGGTTGCAAAAGGATTCACGCAAACTCATGGCATTGACTATGATGAAACCTTTTCACCAGTGGCAATGTTGAAGTCAATTAGGATTCTTATGGCCATCTCAGCGTACTTTAATTACGAGATTTGGCAAATGGACGTCAAGACAGCCTTTCTAAATGAAAAGTTAACAGAAGACGTCTATATGGAACAACCAGAGGGGTTTGAAGATCCTAAGAATCCTAATAAGGTGTGTAAGCTGCTAAAATCCATTTATGGATTGAAGCAAGCATCTCGAAGCTGGAACTTACACTTTGATGAGCGAATCAAAGAGTTTGGCTTCGCTAAAAGTGAGTTCGAGCCATGTGTTTACACTAAGTTCAGTGGGAGCATAGTAACCTTCCTGGTCTTGTATGTAGATGACATACTACTCATAGGAAACGATGTACCAACTTTACAGAGTGTTAAGGAATGGTTAAGTAAATGTTTCCAGATGAAAGACCTTGGAGAAGCCGCTTATATACTAGGTATAAAGATCTACAGAAACAGATCCAAGCGGCTTATCGGACTTAGTCAGAGTACATACATTGACAAAGTACTGAAGAGATTCAGGATGGATGAATCCAAGAAAGGATTCATTCCAATGCAACATGGCATAGTGTTGAGTAAAACACAGTGTCCTGTTTCTAGTGAAGATCAGGACAAGATGAAATCGGTCCCATATGCTTCTGCAATTGGATCGATTATGTATGCCATGCTATGTACTAGGCCCGATGTTGCTTACTCAGTAAGTGTTACGAGCAGATACCAACAGAATCCGGGTGAGCCCCATTGGGTGGCTGTCAAGAACATTCTTAAATATCTGAGAAGAACGAAAGAAATGTTCTTGGTCTTTGGAGGTTCTGAGGATGAAATTAGTGTCACAGGATACTCTGACGCTAGTTTCCAGACCGACAGAGATGACTTCAGGTCACAGTCGGGGTATGTCTTTACCCTAAACGGAGGTGCGATCTCATGGAAGAGCTCGAAGCAGGACACGATTGCAGACTCAACTACAGAAGCAGAGTACATTGCAGCATGTGATGCGGCAAAGGAAGCTGTCTGGCTAAGGAATTTTCTATCGGATCTCAGAGTGATTGCCAGTATCTCGAGACCGATCGATATATTCTGTGATAACTCAGGAGCCGTGGCGCAAGCAAAGGAACCTAGAGAGCATCACAAGTCAAGACACGTGCTCAGAAAGTATCACCTCATCCGAGAGATTATTGGAAGAGGAGATGTAAGAATATGCAAGATTCCAACAGAAGACAATGTCGCAGATCCGCTGACAAAGCCACTAGCAAGGGCAAAGCATGAGGCACATGCGAATTCCATTGGGATGCAGTACCTGGAAGCCAGTAGCTAGTACTTAGTTTATTAATTATTACTATAGTCTAATTTAGAAACAATGTAATCATGTAAAGTTTTTATTTCACAGTGTGTTGGAAATAAATGGAGGTTTTTGTTTTCATGATTGTTCTAAATTAACTATTTTTGCATATTTAACGTATCCATGATTCTACAAAGTCTTGTATGAAATCTAAATTTCTGTAGCCACTTATTGAAATGGGAATTTCAATAGGGAGTTTGACGCTATTACAAATACTTGATGATTTATTCAAAGTAAAGAATAAAAGCACAAGTGACGTGACCAAGTATTTGTAGATACTCATCAGAGTGTTTGGGTATTGGAAGTGACCAGTAATCAAGTCTGCTTCATGGAGCCTTAGTCATAGGCACTGACTTGATAGGTTGTCCTTAGACCTGAGATACTTGGTTTGGGAACACGAGGACCACTGTACTCTTAGCGCGTACTAACGCTGCACCGTAACTGGGTGGCCATACGGGACGTGACTAGATGCAGCGGAAGCCGTGGATCCAAATGCAAGTAGTCAAGAAGGGATTTGCACCTCTTTCAAAAGAGAGATATTTCCGGGCCCCTTGACGATTAAGATTGGCAGAAAACGCGTGGCTACGCTCGGATAGAATAACAGGGGTTATTTAGTAATATCCGTTACTGCAGGCAATCGAAATCAGAGTCAAGAAATACTTGATTTTAAGAAATGAATCCTCCACTCCATGTCTTAAATCACTTTAGAAATATCGTGTGCAAAAGGAATGAACCTGTGTACTGTAACACCCAAGCCCGATTTGAAGATTTTTAAAATAAATTTTAATAAAACTTTAAATAAAACCCTTGCATTGATTGTTAATAAGTAATCATTCACAAACCCAAGTCAAAACCATATTAATATCCCATAAATAAAAGTCAACAAAAGCATTAATGTTCGGATCGGAACGCCGTTCTGCCGGAAACCCTCAAGCCGGAGCTTTGCCCTTATCGACACCGGAGCTCGTACCTAAAAATGTTAAAAACACGAGGGGTAAGCTTCACCGCTTAGTGAGTAAATCCACATACAACACATTATAATTAAATGCACATACATATCATTCACATCAACAGCTGAACGGTTTCCCGTTACCGGACCATCCCACAATCCGGTCTCCGCGGTTTCCCGCCCGTTGGGTCATCACGCAACCCGAAACATCACCATGTAATCATATAACACATATACACATAAAATTATAAGGCATCGCATGTAAACCCACTCACCTGATTCGTACAGATCACAAACAAACAATGATTCGAACCGCTTCCGTAAGTCTGAAATATAGATATATATATATATATATACATCCTATTAATACCTTGACCAATCGAAGAATTAAATCCCTATCGACACCCACTAGATATTGATACAACAATCGACCGGAATAACTACCCTCGCGACGCGAACCTTGCTTTTGCGGCGCGGGCCGTTCCAACCAAACCCTAATTATCCAAGACACCGGTGACGACCGCACGGGACCGCCACCTTCGCCGGTGATTACAAGGCAGCGGCAGCGGTGGTTAACCACCACCACCACCACCGGTGACTACTCGCCGCACCAACACCCGACAGCCGCCAAGGGGGGGGTGCCATCGTCGACCCACAACAAAACACACGGCGACGACGGCGGCCATGGATTGCCCACAACCACCGCCGGCCGGCCAACCGCTTGCGGTCCGCGGCGAGTCGAACCACCACGACCACCGGCCGATCAACGGCGGCAGCAACCGTGGTGTCCAACCACCACCGCGTCGAACAAAACCACAAGGGGCAGCAGCGGCTGCCTCGGATTTCCGCCACCACCACGACGGTGGTTCATCGCCACCACACCGCAGCAACGGCGGCGGCCGTGGTTCGCCACTACCACCGCCGGCCGGGACCGGGACAACGACGCAGCGGCCTTGCCGCCGCTGATCCATTAAACGGACAACGGTGGCGACGGTGTTGCCACCACCACCACCTTCGGCCGTCGACAACAACCACGCAGCAGCGGCTCGCGGCCACCGCTGTTGGAGCGAAACCGCCACCACAACCGGCCATCGCCGGCGTGGAGAATTGACCAACATTCGGCAGGTCACCGCCGGCCAAGACCGGCGGCCGCCGTGACCGCTGCAACCCAGGCACATACACACGACAACTATAACGCGAGAACGAATCTAGCTTACCTTACGAGGAGAACAACGCGAGAACTATCCCGGCTACCCTTTCGGTGATCTCGGCCTCCTCCCTCTCTCTCGTCGGCCTCTCTCTCTCTCTCTCTCTTTCTCGGACTATTCGATGGAGGCTAGGGTATACACTAGGGTTTTTAAAACACAAGGTAACGGGCTTTTCCCTCCCCCTTTTCCTTACTCCGCAAGGAACCCATATCCTAACCCTAATACAATAATAACTCTAACAATTATATTGGTAATAATAATAAAATAAAATAAATTAATACGGAAAAGAAAAGGGATGTGACAACTCTCCCCCACTTACAAGGATTTCGTCCCCGAAATCAATCTGAGAACAACTCTGGGTAGTGCTCTCGCATCTCTGCCTCTGGTTCCCAGGTCCACTCGGAACCCTTCCGATGCTGCCACTGCACCTTCACGATTCCGATCTCCCTGCGTCGCAACCTCTTCACCTTCCGGTCTATCACCGCTACCGGCCTCTCGACGTAATTCAGGCTCTCGTCCACCTGAATATCGTCTAAAGGAATATGAGCCGTCTCGTCGGCGAGGCACTTACGCAACTGCGAAACGTGAAAAGTGCTGTGGATCTGGCCTAGTACCGCAGGCAGCTCCAAACGATAAGCTACCTTCCCAACACGTGCAAGAACCGTGAACGGTCCGATGTAACGAGGCCCCAGCTTGCCCCTCTTTCGGAACCGAATCACTCCCTTCCAAGGGGAAACCTTGAGTAGAACTCGGTCTCCCACCTGGAACTCCAAATCCGACCTACGGCGATCAGCATAACTCTTCTGCCTACTCTGAGCCGTCCGCAATCTCTCTCGGATCCTCTGAATATCCTCCGTAGTCCTCTGAACCACCTCGGTGCTACCAAGAACACGCTGTCCTAGCTCGCCCCAACAGATAGGAGTACGGCATCTCCTCCCGTATAGCATTTCAAACGGCGGCATCCCAATGCTCGAATGGTAGCTGTTGTTATACGAGAACTCTGCCAGAGGCAGGTACGTATCCCAACTGCCACCGAAATCCAAAACGCAAGCTCGCAGCATGTCCTCCAAGGTCTGAATCGTCCGCTCGCTCTGACCGTCTGTCTGAGGATGGTACGCGGTGCTAAAATGCAACCTGGTACCCAACTCCGAATGAAACCTCTCCCAAAACCGAGAAGTAAAACGTACGTCCCGGTCTGAGATAATCGACACTGGCACCCCGTGCCTCGACACCACCTCATCCACGTAGATCTTCGCCAGCTGCTCTGCAGTCGAACTCTCCCGGATAGGAAGGAAGATAGCGCTCTTGGTCAAACGGTCAACTACGACCCAAATCGCGTCAAACTTCCGAGGGGTTTTTGGAAGCTTGGTGATCAGATCCATAGTGAGGTTTTCCCACTTCCACTCAGGAATCTCAAGTGGTTGCATCTTGCCGTGAGGCTTCTGATGCTCAGCTTTGACCTTCAGGCAGGTCAAACACGACTCCACGTACCGAGCCACGTCTCTCTTCATCCCCGGCCACCAGTAGCCCGTCCGCAGATCCCGATACATCTTAGTAGCTCCTGGGTGAATCGAGAACCTCGATTTGTGAGCTTCCTCAAGCAAGGTCTGACGCGCCGTGCCCGCCCGAGGAACCCACACTCTACCGTAACTAGTCAGCAACCCTCGACTATCCCTGACTAACGCGGCCATCTGCCCCCGAATCCGCTCTCCATTCTGGTTCTCCTCCCGACTCGCCTCCTCTTGTGCCCGCAGCACAAGGTCCACAAAGGAGGTAGTCACCGCCATCTTTAGGTGTGAGATACGAAGCGGCGCGTGCTCTGTCTTCCTACTCAAAGCGTCAGCAACCACATTGGCTTTGCCCGGATGATAGAGAATCTCGCAATCGTAGTCCTTGACTACGTCAAGCCACCTCCGCTGTCGCATATTCAGATTCGGCTGCTCCAAGAAATACCTCAAGCTCCGGTGGTCTGAGAAAATGGTGCACTTCACCCCATACAGGTAGTGCCTCCATAACTTAAGTGCAAAAACAACCGCCGCAAGCTCGAGATCATGCGTGGGGTAATTAGCCTCGTGAGGCTTCAGCTGCCTCGAAGCGTAGGCTATCACCCGCCCCCTCTGCATCAGAACACAACCCAATCCAAGCCGAGACGCGTCGCAATAAACCGCCATGTCTTCCACCCCTTCTGGTAAAGTTAGAACCGGAGCCTCACACAACTTCTGTCTCAACGTGTCGAAAGCCCTCTGCTGCTCAGAACCCCAAACGTACGGCTCACTCTTCTTTGTCAAACGCGTCAAAGGTACCGCAATCTTGGAGAAATCCTGGATGAACCGTCGGTAGTAGCCGGCTAAACCCAGGAAACTCCGGATCTCGGTAGGTGCCTTCGGAATTTCCCAATTCATAACTGCTTCGATTTTTGCTGGATCCACCTTGATGCCTTCCCGGTTAATGATGTGGCCCAAGAACTGAACCTCCTCCAACCAGAAAGCGCATTTCGAGAATTTGGCGTAGAGACGCTCCCTCCTCAACACCTCAAGCACCTCCCGCAGATGCATCACATGCTCCTCCTTCGTCTTCGAGTAGATTAGAATATCGTCGATGAAAACGATCACGGATCGATCAAGCATCGGGCGGCACACCCGGTTCATGAGGTCCATGAAAGCTGCTGGAGCATTGGTAAGCCCGAACGGCATTACCAAAAACTCGAAGTGGCCGTAACGGGTGCGGAAAGCGGTCTTGTGGACATCCGCTTCCTTCACCTTCAGCTGGTGATACCCGGACCGAAGATCGATCTTGGAAAACCACGACGCCCCCTGAAGCTGGTCGAATAGATCATCAATTCTGGGTAGAGGATACCTATTCTTGATGGTCACCTTGTTGAGTCCACGGTAATCGATGCACATACGATGACTCCCGTCCTTCTTCTTCACAAACAGAATCGGTGCACCCCACGGTGAGCTGCTCGGGCGGATGAACCCCTTCCCCGAGAGCTCCTGCAACTGCTCCGATAACTCCTGAAGTTCTGGCGGAGCCAGACGGTAAGGAGCTCGCGCAATCGGAGCCGCTCCTGGTACCAAGTCGATGCCGAACTCGATCTGCCTATCAGGCGGAAGGCCAGGCAGATCCTCTGGAAACACATCTGGAAACTCGCTGACCACTGGCACCTCCGCTACCGACAGCTTTCTCTCCTTCGCCTGATCCGCCATAGCATAAACCAAGAACCCCGTACACCCCCGCTGGATGTATCTCCGAGCTTTCGCGATAGAACAGAAGGATGTAGACACCCTTCTCCCCTTGCCGTACACCACCAGGTCTCCCCCACTTGGGTTATGGATGCGTACAAACTGCCCCGCAACATCCGTGGTCGCCCGATTTGGAAACATCCAGTCGATTCCGACAACTACGTCCACTCCGTTCATGGGAATGGGGATGAGATTGATGCTGAAACGAACTCCAAAGATATCAATGCTGCACCCCCGGTACACATGCTCGACCACCTGCACTTCCTCCGCCGCTACGTCGATTGCTTGAGGACTATCCAGATTACCGAGCTCAATCTGGAAGTCCTTACAGAACCTACGCGACACATAGGACCACGTGGCCCCCGTGTCGAAAAGTACTAAAGCCGTTTCGAGTTGACAGGAAATATGCCTAAAGTACACAATTGACGACAGATACACTATTTTTAATTCTAACAAGTAAGGCAAGCTACTAACAATAATCGCATAATAATATAACGAGGAAAAACCTGTAATCACATCAGGCGCCGTCTGCGCTTCCTCAGCAGTCATTTGAAAGGCTCGCCCACGGGTGGTAGCTCCACTCTTCCCCTGGGTAGTGCCGTCGGTGATCCTAAGCGTCGCTGGTGCAGGGGCCAGGGCTGGTGTCTTCTTCAGCTGAGGGCATTCAGTCTTGATATGCCCCGGCTGATAACAGTTGAAGCAGATCCTTGCAGTCTCCTTGCAATCCTTGCTCAGGTGGCCCGTCTTGCCACATTTGTAGCATGATAACTCCCGTGGTCTGCACTCACCCCGGTGGTAACGCCCACACTTTGGGCAGCTCGGGGTCCCGCTCCTGGTATCAGTCCTAGCTCCTTTGAATTTCTTTGCTGGTCCCGACTGGTCTTCTGCCTTCCTCTTCCCTTGCTGCAATTCCTCCAGGACTAGCTCCTGAGACCGTGCTACCTCCTGCATGTCGCTGAGGGTCTTACACCTCCCCGTGGCCACCGCCTTCTTGAGTTCTGGCTTCAGCATTCCCAAATAACGAGCCATCTTCAGCGATTCGTCGTTCGCGTACCCCGGCACAAACAGCAGCTTCTCCAGAAACTGCGCAGTAATCTCATTCACCGACTCCGTCGTCTGAGTCAGCTTCAAGAACTCAGATGCTATCCGCTCCTTTTCAATGCGAGGTGCAAACTCCTCGTCGGACAAGGCCCGGAAGTCCCCCCAGGTCAGCGCAGTGATCTGTGCCTCCGTGTATTTCTGAGCGTCAGGTCCCACCAATCCTTTGCAGCTCCACGAAGAAGGTTCACAGCGAAAAGAACCTTCGAACCGTCGGGGCACCCACAAGTGCGAAAAGCTCCCTCGACCGCTGAATACCAGCGGTAGCAAGCCACGGGATCCTTCTTCCCGTCAAATAATGGCGGTTGGCACGCCATAAAATCCTTGAAGGTGATCCCACGAGGCTGGGACTGACTCGAGCTCCCAGTGCCTAAGCTACGGGCCGTGAGGGCCACATCAATGCGCTGGTCCATGGTCTGGATCAGCTCGTCTCTCATCTGGTTAAACAGCCCCGGCAGCATCTGCTGCAGGGTCTCAGTGATTTGGGCAGCAATGTGATCGGACTGCCCGGGCTCATCATCAGTCTGGCTTCGGGTTAGCACCATTCTGAAGATGTACAATATTTAGTCACAGCTTAACGAACATCACTATACACCACTCAGGTACTCACACGCAGCCCTAAAATAGTGGTCATGCCAATCCTAGGGCTAATTTCTACCGCGCATGCTAACACAACAGTTCCATGCATATACACACGTAATTATGTAACAGTTAATCATATAGCATGCTAAATCCCTAGTCGTTGTCAGTCAGTTAAAATCCCCAGAACTTAATCAAATCCAACCCTACACAGGTGTTTATAGTAACACTATTATTGGTGCCGTATTACTATAACCAGCCATGCATGGTAGCCGTATCAAGACCACCGAGCAACAATCAGACAAGAATATGCTCGACGACCCATCCCCGACGTACCAAGGTGTTTACGTTTGGTTTTGATACCATCCTATTTAGACTTCAACTTACTAACTAGACGATCACATAAAATCACGTATACAGCTCATTATCACATGCATTCTATCCCATAAATTCCACATATAATTATGCATGCGTTACGAAAAAAAAGACTACTACGTGCATAACAATCTAAAGGTACTAAAGCTTACCTCCGTCTTGACGGTTCCGCTGGCCGTTCCGATCTTATCCGATTACTCTCGACCGCCTGGTTTAAGTCCAACCACATACGCACCCACGAGTGCGTGTGCTGATTCTCTTAAACCTAGGCTCTGATACCAAGTTGTAACACCCAAGCCCGATTTGAAGATTTTTAAAATAAATTTTAATAAAACTTTAAATAAAACCCTTGCATTGATTGTTAATAAGTAATCATTCACAAACCCAAGTCAAAACCATATTAATATCCCATAAATAAAAGTCAACAAAAGCATTAATGTTCGGATCGGAACGCCGTTCTGCCGGAAACCCTCAAGCCGGAGCTTTGCCCTTATCGACACCGGAGCTCGTACCTAAAAATGTTAAAAACACGAGGGGTAAGCTTCACCGCTTAGTGAGTAAATCCACATACAACACATTATAATTAAATGCACATACATATCATTCACATCAACAGCTGAACGGTTTCCCGTTACCGGACCATCCCACAATCCGGTCTCCGCGGTTTCCCGCCCGTTGGGTCATCACGCAACCCGAAACATCACCATGTAATCATATAACACATATACACATAAAATTATAAGGCATCGCATGTAAACCCACTCACCTGATTCGTACAGATCACAAACAAACAATGATTCGAACCGCTTCCGTAAGTCTGAAATATAGATATATATATATACATCCTATTAATACCTTGACCAATCGAAGAATTAAATCCCTATCGACACCCACTAGATATTGATACAACAATCGACCGAAATAACTACCCTCGCGACGCGAACCTTGCTTTTGCGGCGCGGGCCGTTCCAACCAAACCCTAATTATCCAAGACACCGGTGACGACCGCACGGGACCGCCACCTTCGCCGGTGATTACAAGGCAGCGGCAGCGGTGGTTAACCACCACCACCACCACCGGTGACTACTCGCCGCACCAACACCCGACAGCCGCCAAGGGGGGGGGTGCCATCGTCGACCCACAACAAAACACACGGCGACGACGGCGGCCATGGATTGCCCACAACCACCGCCGGCCGGCCAACCGCTTGCGGTCCGCGGCGAGTCGAACCACCACGACCACCGGCCGATCAACGGCGGCAGCAACCGTGGTGTCCAACCACCACCGCGTCGAACAAAACCACAAGGGGCAGCAGCGGCTGCCTCGGATTTCCGCCACCACCACGACGGTGGTTCATCGCCACCACACCGCAGCAACGGCGGCGGCCGTGGTTCGCCACTACCACCGCCGGCCGGGACCGGGACAACGACGCAGCGGCCTTGCCGCCGCTGATCCATTAAACGGACAACGGTGGCGACGGTGTTGCCACCACCACCACCTTCGGCCGTCGACAACAACCACGCAGCAGCGGCTCGCGGCCACCGCTGCTGGAGCGAAACCGCCACCACAACCGGCCATCGCCGGCGTGGAGAATTGACCAACATTCGGCAGGTCACCGCCGGCCAAGACCGGCGGCCGCCGTGACCGCTGCAACCCAGGCACATACACACGACAACTATAACGCGAGAACGAATCTAGCTTACCTTACGAGGAGAACAACGCGAGAACTATCCCGGCTACCCTTTCGGTGATCTCGGCCTCCTCCCTCTCTCTCGTCGGCCTCTCTCTCTCTCTCTCTTTCTCGGACTATTCGATGGAGGCTAGGGTATACACTAGGGTTTTTAAAACACAAGGTAACGGGCTTTTCCCTCCCCCTTTTCCTTACTCCGCAAGGAACCCATATCCTAACCCTAATACAATAATAACTCTAACAATTATATTGGTAATAATAATAAAATAAAATAAATTAATACGGAAAAGAAAAGGGATGTGACAACTCTCCCCCACTTACAAGGATTTCGTCCCCGAAATCAATCTGAGAACAACTCTGGGTAGTGCTCTCGCATCTCTGCCTCTGGTTCCCAGGTCCACTCGGAACCCTTCCGATGCTGCCACTGCACCTTCACGATTCCGATCTCCCTGCGTCGCAACCTCTTCACCTTCCGGTCTATCACCGCTACCGGCCTCTCGACGTAATTCAGGCTCTCGTCCACCTGAATATCGTCTAAAGAAATATGAGCCGTCTCGTCGGCGAGGCACTTACGCAACTGCGAAACGTGAAAAGTGCTGTGGATCTGGCCTAGTACCGCAGGCAGCTCCAAACGATAAGCTACCTTCCCAACACGTGCAAGAACCGTGAACGGTCCGATGTAACGAGGCCCCAGCTTGCCCCTCTTTCGGAACCGAATCACTCCCTTCCAAGGGGAAACCTTGAGTAGAACTCGGTCTCCCACCTGGAACTCCAAATCCGACCTACGGCGATCAGCATAACTCTTCTGCCTACTCTGAGCCGTCCGCAATCTCTCTCGGATCCTCTGAATATCCTCCGTAGTCCTCTGAACCACCTCGGTGCTACCAAGAACACGCTGTCCTAGCTCGCCCCAACAGATAGGAGTACGGCATCTCCTCCCGTATAGCATTTCAAACGGCGGCATCCCAATGCTCGAATGGTAGCTGTTGTTATACGAGAACTCTGCCAGAGGCAGGTACGTATCCCAACTGCCACCGAAATCCAAAACGCAAGCTCGCAGCATGTCCTCCAAGGTCTGAATCGTCCGCTCGCTCTGACCGTCTGTCTGAGGATGGTACGCGGTGCTAAAATGCAACCTGGTACCCAACTCCGAATGAAACCTCTCCCAAAACCGAGAAGTAAAACGTACGTCCCGGTCTGAGATAATCGACACTGGCACCCCGTGCCTCGACACCACCTCATCCACGTAGATCTTCGCCAGCTGCTCTGCAGTCGAACTCTCCCGGATAGGAAGGAAGATAGCGCTCTTGGTCAAACGGTCAACTACGACCCAAATCGCGTCAAACTTCCGAGGGGTTTTTGGAAGCTTGGTGATCAGATCCATAGTGAGGTTTTCCCACTTCCACTCAGGAATCTCAAGTGGTTGCATCTTGCCGTGAGGCTTCTTATGCTCAGCTTTGACCTTCAGGCAGGTCAAACACGACTCCACGTACCGAGCCACGTCTCTCTTCATCCCCGGCCACCAGTAGCCCGTCCGCAGATCCCGATACATCTTAGTAGCTCCTGGGTGAATCGAGAACCTCGATTTGTGAGCTTCCTCAAGCAAGGTCTGACGCGCCGTGCCCGCCCGAGGAACCCACACTCTACCGTAACTAGTCAGCAACCCTCGACTATCCCTGACTAACGCGGCCATCTGCCCCCGAATCCGCTCTCCATTCTGGTTCTCCTCCCGACTCGCCTCCTCTTGTGCCCGCAGCACAAGGTCCACAAAGGAGGTAGTCACCGCCATCTTTAGGTGTGAGATACGAAGCGGCGCGTGCTCTGTCTTCCTACTCAAAGCGTCAGCAACCACATTGGCTTTGCCCGGATGATAGAGAATCTCGCAATCGTAGTCCTTGACTACGTCAAGCCACCTCCGCTGTCGCATATTCAGATTCGGCTGCTCCAAGAAATACCTCAAGCTCCGGTGGTCTGAGAAAATGGTGCACTTCACCCCATACAGGTAGTGCCTCCATAACTTAAGTGCAAAAACAACCGCCGCAAGCTCGAGATCATGCGTGGGGTAATTAGCCTCGTGAGGCTTCAGCTGCCTCGAAGCGTAGGCTATCACCCGCCCCCTCTGCATCAGAACACAACCCAATCCAAGCCGAGACGCGTCGCAATAAACCGCCATGTCTTCCACCCCTTCTGGTAAAGTTAGAACCGGAGCCTCACACAACTTCTGTCTCAACGTGTCGAAAGCCCTCTGCTGCTCAGAACCCCAAACGTACGGCTCACTCTTCTTTGTCAAACGCGTCAAAGGTACCGCAATCTTGGAGAAATCCTGGATGAACCGCCGGTAGTAGCCGGCTAAACCCAGGAAACTCCGGATCTCGGTAGGTGCCTTCGGAATTTCCCAATTCATAACTGCTTCGATTTTTGCTGGATCCACCTTGATGCCTTCCCGGTTAATGATGTGGCCCAAGAACTGAACCTCCTCCAACCAGAAAGCGCATTTCGAGAATTTGGCGTAGAGACGCTCCCTCCTCAACACCTCAAGCACCTCCCGCAGATGCATCACATGCTCCTCCTTCGTCTTCGAGTAGATTAGAATATCGTCGATGAAAACGATCACGGATCGATCAAGCATCGGGCGGCACACCCGGTTCATGAGGTCCATGAAAGCTGCTGGAGCATTGGTAAGCCCGAACGGCATTACCAAAAACTCGAAGTGGCCGTAACGGGTGCGGAAAGCGGTCTTGTGGACATCCGCTTCCTTCACCTTCAGCTGGTGATACCCGGACCGAAGATCGATCTTGGAAAACCACGACGCCCCCTGAAGCTGGTCGAATAGATCATCAATTCTGGGTAGAGGATACCTATTCTTGATGGTCACCTTGTTGAGTCCACGGTAATCGATGCACATACGATGACTCCCGTCCTTCTTCTTCACAAACAGAATCGGTGCACCCCACGGTGAGCTGCTCGGGCGGATGAACCCCTTCCCCGAGAGCTCCTGCAACTGCTCCGATAACTCCTGAAGTTCTGGCGGAGCCAGACGGTAAGGAGCTCGCGCAATCGGAGCCGCTCCTGGTACCAAGTCGATGCCGAACTCGATCTGCCTATCAGGCGGAAGGCCAGGCAGATCCTCTGGAAACACATCTGGAAACTCGCTGACCACTGGCACCTCCGCTACCGACAGCTTTCTCTCCTTCGCCTGATCCGCCATAGCATAAACCAAGAACCCCGTACACCCCCGCTGGATGTATCTCCGAGCTTTCGCGATAGAACAGAAGGATGTAGACACCCTTCTCCCCTTGCCGTACACCACCAGGTCTCCCCCACTTGGGTTATGGATGCGTACAAACTGCCCCGCAACATCCGTGGTCGCCCGATTTGGAAACATCCAGTCGATTCCGACAACTACGTCCACTCCGTTCATGGGAATGGGGATGAGATTGATGCTGAAACGAACTCCAAAGATATCAATGCTGCACCCCCGGTACACATGCTCGACCACCTGCACTTCCTCCGCCGCTACGTCGATTGCTTGAGGACTATCCAGATTACCGAGCTCAATCTGGAAGTCCTTACAGAACCTACGCGACACATAGGACCACGTGGCCCCCGTGTCGAAAAGTACTAAAGCCGGTTTCGAGTTGACAGGAAATATGCCTAAAGTACACAATTGACGACAGATACACTATTTTTAATTCTAACAAGTAAGGCAAGCTACTAACAATAATCGCATAATAATATAACGAGGAAAAACCTGTAATCACATCAGGCGCCGTCTGCGCTTCCTCAGCAGTCATTTGAAAGGCTCGCCCACGGGTGGTAGCTCCACTCTTCCCCTGGGTAGTGCCGTCGGTGATCCTAAGCGTCGCTGGTGCAGGGGCCAGGGCTGGTGTCTTCTTCAGCTGAGGGCATTCAGTCTTGATATGCCCCGGCTGATAACAGTTGAAGCAGATCCTTGCAGTCTCCTTGCAATCCTTGCTCAGGTGGCCCGTCTTGCCACATTTGTAGCATGATAACTCCCGTGGTCTGCACTCACCCCGGTGGTAACGCCCACACTTTGGGCAGCTCGGGGTCCCGCTCCTGGTATCAGTCCTAGCTCCTTTGAATTTCTTTGCTGGTCCCGACTGGTCTTCTGCCTTCCTCTTCCCTTGCTGCAATTCCTCCAGGACTAGCTCCTGAGACCGTGCTACCTCCTGCATGTCGCTGAGGGTCTTACACCTCCCCGTGGCCACCGCCTTCTTGAGTTCTGGCTTCAGCATTCCCAAATAACGAGCCATCTTCAGCGATTCGTCGTTCGCGTACCCCGGCACAAACAGCAGCTTCTCCAGAAACTGCGCAGTAATCTCATTCACCGACTCCGTCGTCTGAGTCAGCTTCAAGAACTCAGATGCTATCCGCTCCTTTTCAATGCGAGGTGCAAACTCCTCGTCGGACAAGGCCCGGAAGTCCCCCCAGGTCAGCGCAGTGATCTGTGCCTCCGTGTATTTCTTGAGCGTCAGGTCCCACCAATCCTTTGCAGCTCCACGAAGAAGGTTCACAGCGAAAAGAACCTTCGAACCGTCGGGGCACCCACAAGTGCGAAAAGCTCCCTCGACCGCTGAATACCAGCGGTAGCAAGCCACGGGATCCTTCTTCCCGTCAAATAATGGCGGTTGGCACGCCATAAAATCCTTGAAGGTGATCCCACGAGGCTGGGACTGACTCGAGCTCCCAGTGCCTAAGCTACGGGCCGTGAGGGCCACATCAATGCGCTGGTCCATGGTCTGGATCAGCTCGTCTCTCATCTGGTTAAACAGCCCCGGCAGCATCTGCTGCAGGGTCTCAGTGATTTGGGCAGCAATGTGATCGGACTGCCCGGGCTCATCATCAGTCTGGCTTCGGGTTAGCACCATTCTGAAGATGTACAATATTTAGTCACAGCTTAACGAACATCACTATACACCACTCAGGTACTCACACGCAGCCCTAAAATAGTGGTCATGCCAATCCTAGGGCTAATTTCTACCGCGCATGCTAACACAACAGTTCCATGCATATACACACGTAATTATGTAACAGTTAATCATATAGCATGCTAAATCCCTAGTCGTTGTCAGTCAGTTAAAATCCCCAGAACTTAATCAAATCCAACCCTACACAGGTGTTTATAGTAACACTATTATTGGTGCCGTATTACTATAACCAGCCATGCATGGTAGCCGTATCAAGACCACCGAGCAACAATCAGACAAGAATATGCTCGACGACCCATCCCCGACGTACCAAGGTGTTTACGTTTGGTTTTGATACCATCCTATTTAGACTTCAACTTACTAACTAGACGATCACATAAAATCACGTATACAGCTCATTATCACATGCATTCTATCCCATAAATTCCACATATAATTATGCATGCGTTACGAAAAAAAAGACTACTACGTGCATAACAATCTAAAGGTACTAAAGCTTACCTCCGTCTTGACGGTTCCGCTGGCCGTTCCGATCTTATCCGATTACTCTCGACCGCCTGGTTTAAGTCCAACCACATACGCACCCACGAGTGCGTGTGCTGATTCTCTTAAACCTAGGCTCTGATACCAAGTTGTAACACCCAAGCCCGATTTGAAGATTTTTAAAATAAATTTTAATAAAACTTTAAATAAAACCCTTGCATTGATTGTTAATAAGTAATCATTCACAAACCCAAGTCAAAACCATATTAATATCCCATAAATAAAAGTCAACAAAAGCATTAATGTTCGGATCGGAACGCCGTTCTGCCGGAAACCCTCAAGCCGGAGCTTTGCCCTTATCGACACCGGAGCTCGTACCTAAAAATGTTAAAAACACGAGGGGTAAGCTTCACCGCTTAGTGAGTAAATCCACATACAACACATTATAATTAAATGCACATACATATCATTCACATCAACAGCTGAACGGTTTCCCGTTACCGGACCATCCCACAATCCGGTCTCCGCGGTTTCCCGCCCGTTGGGTCATCACGCAACCCGAAACATCACCATGTAATCATATAACACATATACACATAAAATTATAAGGCATCGCATGTAAACCCACTCACCTGATTCGTACAGATCACAAACAAACAATGATTCGAACCGCTTCCGTAAGTCTGAAATATAGATATATATATATACATCCTATTAATACCTTGACCAATCGAAGAATTAAATCCCTATCGACACCCACTAGATATTGATACAACAATCGACCGAAATAACTACCCTCGCGACGCGAACCTTGCTTTTGCGGCGCGGGCCGTTCCAACCAAACCCTAATTATCCAAGACACCGGTGACGACCGCACGGGACCGCCACCTTCGCCGGTGATTACAAGGCAGCGGCAGCGGTGGTTAACCACCACCACCACCACCGGTGACTACTCGCCGCACCAACACCCGACAGCCGCCAAGGGGGGGGGGTGCCATCGTCGACCCACAACAAAACACACGGCGACGACGGCGGCCATGGATTGCCCACAACCACCGCCGGCCGGCCAACCGCTTGCGGTCCGCGGCGAGTCGAACCACCACGACCACCGGCCGATCAACGGCGGCAGCAACCGTGGTGTCCAACCACCACCGCGTCGAACAAAACCACAAGGGGCAGCAGCGGCTGCCTCGGATTTCCGCCACCACCACGACGGTGGTTCATCGCCACCACACCGCAGCAACGGCGGCGGCCGTGGTTCGCCACTACCACCGCCGGCCGGGACCGGGACAACGACGCAGCGGCCTTGCCGCCGCTGATCCATTAAACGGACAACGGTGGCGACGGTGTTGCCACCACCACCACCTTCGGCCGTCGACAACAACCACGCAGCAGCGGCTCGCGGCCACCGCTGCTGGAGCGAAACCGCCACCACAACCGGCCATCGCCGGCGTGGAGAATTGACCAACATTCGGCAGGTCACCGCCGGCCAAGACCGGCGGCCGCCGTGACCGCTGCAACCCAGGCACATACACACGACAACTATAACGCGAGAACGAATCTAGCTTACCTTACGAGGAGAACAACGCGAGAACTATCCCGGCTACCCTTTCGGTGATCTCGGCCTCCTCCCTCTCTCTCGTCGGCCTCTCTCTCTCTCTCTCTCTTTCTCGGACTATTCGATGGAGGCTAGGGTATACACTAGGGTTTTTAAAACACAAGGTAACGGGCTTTTCCCTCCCCTTTTCCTTACTCCGCAAGGAACCCATATCCTAACCCTAATACAATAATAACTCTAACAATTATATTGGTAATAATAATAAAATAAAATAAATTAATACGGAAAAGAAAAGGGATGTGACAACTCTCCCCCACTTACAAGGATTTCGTCCCCGAAATCAATCTGAGAACAACTCTGGGTAGTGCTCTCGCATCTCTGCCTCTGGTTCCCAGGTCCACTCGGAACCCTTCCGATGCTGCCACTGCACCTTCACGATTCCGATCTCCCTGCGTCGCAACCTCTTCACCTTCCGGTCTATCACCGCTACCGGCCTCTCGACGTAATTCAGGCTCTCGTCCACCTGAATATCGTCTAAAGAAATATGAGCCGTCTCGTCGGCGAGGCACTTACGCAACTGCGAAACGTGAAAAGTGCTGTGGATCTGGCCTAGTACCGCAGGCAGCTCCAAACGATAAGCTACCTTCCCAACACGTGCAAGAACCGTGAACGGTCCGATGTAACGAGGCCCCAGCTTGCCCCTCTTTCGGAACCGAATCACTCCCTTCCAAGGGGAAACCTTGAGTAGAACTCGGTCTCCCACCTGGAACTCCAAATCCGACCTACGGCGATCAGCATAACTCTTCTGCCTACTCTGAGCCGTCCGCAATCTCTCTCGGATCCTCTGAATATCCTCCGTAGTCCTCTGAACCACCTCGGTGCTACCAAGAACACGCTGTCCTAGCTCGCCCCAACAGATAGGAGTACGGCATCTCCTCCCGTATAGCATTTCAAACGGCGGCATCCCAATGCTCGAATGGTAGCTGTTGTTATACGAGAACTCTGCCAGAGGCAGGTACGTATCCCAACTGCCACCGAAATCCAAAACGCAAGCTCGCAGCATGTCCTCCAAGGTCTGAATCGTCCGCTCGCTCTGACCGTCTGTCTGAGGATGGTACGCGGTGCTAAAATGCAACCTGGTACCCAACTCCGAATGAAACCTCTCCCAAAACCGAGAAGTAAAACGTACGTCCCGGTCTGAGATAATCGACACTGGCACCCCGTGCCTCGACACCACCTCATCCACGTAGATCTTCGCCAGCTGCTCTGCAGTCGAACTCTCCCGGATAGGAAGGAAGATAGCGCTCTTGGTCAAACGGTCAACTACGACCCAAATCGCGTCAAACTTCCGAGGGGTTTTTGGAAGCTTGGTGATCAGATCCATAGTGAGGTTTTCCCACTTCCACTCAGGAATCTCAAGTGGTTGCATCTTGCCGTGAGGCTTCTTATGCTCAGCTTTGACCTTCAGGCAGGTCAAACACGACTCCACGTACCGAGCCACGTCTCTCTTCATCCCCGGCCACCAGTAGCCCGTCCGCAGATCCCGATACATCTTAGTAGCTCCTGGGTGAATCGAGAACCTCGATTTGTGAGCTTCCTCAAGCAAGGTCTGACGCGCCGTGCCCGCCCGAGGAACCCACACTCTACCGTAACTAGTCAGCAACCCTCGACTATCCCTGACTAACGCGGCCATCTGCCCCCGAATCCGCTCTCCATTCTGGTTCTCCTCCCGACTCGCCTCCTCTTGTGCCCGCAGCACAAGGTCCACAAAGGAGGTAGTCACCGCCATCTTTAGGTGTGAGATACGAAGCGGCGCGTGCTCTGTCTTCCTACTCAAAGCGTCAGCAACCACATTGGCTTTGCCCGGATGATAGAGAATCTCGCAATCGTAGTCCTTGACTACGTCAAGCCACCTCCGCTGTCGCATATTCAGATTCGGCTGCTCCAAGAAATACCTCAAGCTCCGGTGGTCTGAGAAAATGGTGCACTTCACCCCATACAGGTAGTGCCTCCATAACTTAAGTGCAAAAACAACCGCCGCAAGCTCGAGATCATGCGTGGGGTAATTAGCCTCGTGAGGCTTCAGCTGCCTCGAAGCGTAGGCTATCACCCGCCCCCTCTGCATCAGAACACAACCCAATCCAAGCCGAGACGCGTCGCAATAAACCGCCATGTCTTCCACCCCTTCTGGTAAAGTTAGAACCGGAGCCTCACACAACTTCTGTCTCAACGTGTCGAAAGCCCTCTGCTGCTCAGAACCCCAAACGTACGGCTCACTCTTCTTTGTCAAACGCGTCAAAGGTACCGCAATCTTGGAGAAATCCTGGATGAACCGCCGGTAGTAGCCGGCTAAACCCAGGAAACTCCGGATCTCGGTAGGTGCCTTCGGAATTTCCCAATTCATAACTGCTTCGATTTTTGCTGGATCCACCTTGATGCCTTCCCGGTTAATGATGTGGCCCAAGAACTGAACCTCCTCCAACCAGAAAGCGCATTTCGAGAATTTGGCGTAGAGACGCTCCCTCCTCAACACCTCAAGCACCTCCCGCAGATGCATCACATGCTCCTCCTTCGTCTTCGAGTAGATTAGAATATCGTCGATGAAAACGATCACGGATCGATCAAGCATCGGGCGGCACACCCGGTTCATGAGGTCCATGAAAGCTGCTGGAGCATTGGTAAGCCCGAACGGCATTACCAAAAACTCGAAGTGGCCGTAACGGGTGCGGAAAGCGGTCTTGTGGACATCCGCTTCCTTCACCTTCAGCTGGTGATACCCGGACCGAAGATCGATCTTGGAAAACCACGACGCCCCCTGAAGCTGGTCGAATAGATCATCAATTCTGGGTAGAGGATACCTATTCTTGATGGTCACCTTGTTGAGTCCACGGTAATCGATGCACATACGATGACTCCCGTCCTTCTTCTTCACAAACAGAATCGGTGCACCCCACGGTGAGCTGCTCGGGCGGATGAACCCCTTCCCCGAGAGCTCCTGCAACTGCTCCGATAACTCCTGAAGTTCTGGCGGAGCCAGACGGTAAGGAGCTCGCGCAATCGGAGCCGCTCCTGGTACCAAGTCGATGCCGAACTCGATCTGCCTATCAGGCGGAAGGCCAGGCAGATCCTCTGGAAACACATCTGGAAACTCGCTGACCACTGGCACCTCCGCTACCGACAGCTTTCTCTCCTTCGCCTGATCCGCCATAGCATAAACCAAGAACCCCGTACACCCCCGCTGGATGTATCTCCGAGCTTTCGCGATAGAACAGAAGGATGTAGACACCCTTCTCCCCTTGCCGTACACCACCAGGTCTCCCCCACTTGGGTTATGGATGCGTACAAACTGCCCCGCAACATCCGTGGTCGCCCGATTTGGAAACATCCAGTCGATTCCGACAACTACGTCCACTCCGTTCATGGGAATGGGGATGAGATTGATGCTGAAACGAACTCCAAAGATATCAATGCTGCACCCCCGGTACACATGCTCGACCACCTGCACTTCCTCCGCCGCTACGTCGATTGCTTGAGGACTATCCAGATTACCGAGCTCAATCTGGAAGTCCTTACAGAACCTACGCGACACATAGGACCACGTGGCCCCCGTGTCGAAAAGTACTAAAGCCGGTTTCGAGTTGACAGGAAATATGCCTAAAGTACACAATTGACGACAGATACACTATTTTTAATTCTAACAAGTAAGGCAAGCTACTAACAATAATCGCATAATAATATAACGAGGAAAAACCTGTAATCACATCAGGCGCCGTCTGCGCTTCCTCAGCAGTCATTTGAAAGGCTCGCCCACGGGTGGTAGCTCCACTCTTCCCCTGGGTAGTGCCGTCGGTGATCCTAAGCGTCGCTGGTGCAGGGGCCAGGGCTGGTGTCTTCTTCAGCTGAGGGCATTCAGTCTTGATATGCCCCGGCTGATAACAGTTGAAGCAGATCCTTGCAGTCTCCTTGCAATCCTTGCTCAGGTGGCCCGTCTTGCCACATTTGTAGCATGATAACTCCCGTGGTCTGCACTCACCCCGGTGGTAACGCCCACACTTTGGGCAGCTCGGGGTCCCGCTCCTGGTATCAGTCCTAGCTCCTTTGAATTTCTTTGCTGGTCCCGACTGGTCTTCTGCCTTCCTCTTCCCTTGCTGCAATTCCTCCAGGACTAGCTCCTGAGACCGTGCTACCTCCTGCATGTCGCTGAGGGTCTTACACCTCCCCGTGGCCACCGCCTTCTTGAGTTCTGGCTTCAGCATTCCCAAATAACGAGCCATCTTCAGCGATTCGTCGTTCGCGTACCCCGGCACAAACAGCAGCTTCTCCAGAAACTGCGCAGTAATCTCATTCACCGACTCCGTCGTCTGAGTCAGCTTCAAGAACTCAGATGCTATCCGCTCCTTTTCAATGCGAGGTGCAAACTCCTCGTCGGACAAGGCCCGGAAGTCCCCCCAGGTCAGCGCAGTGATCTGTGCCTCCGTGTATTTCTTGAGCGTCAGGTCCCACCAATCCTTTGCAGCTCCACGAAGAAGGTTCACAGCGAAAAGAACCTTCGAACCGTCGGGGCACCCACAAGTGCGAAAAGCTCCCTCGACCGCTGAATACCAGCGGTAGCAAGCCACGGGATCCTTCTTCCCGTCAAATAATGGCGGTTGGCACGCCATAA
Organism: Centaurea solstitialis; assembly: GCA_030169165.1. Classification (NCBI taxonomy): domain Eukaryota; kingdom Viridiplantae; phylum Streptophyta; class Magnoliopsida; order Asterales; family Asteraceae; genus Centaurea; species Centaurea solstitialis. The sequence continues at coordinate 33,184,848 of CM058041.1, forward strand.
AATCCTTGAAGGTGATCCCACGAGGCTGGGACTGACTCGAGCTCCCAGTGCCTAAGCTACGGGCCGTGAGGGCCACATCAATGCGCTGGTCCATGGTCTGGATCAGCTCGTCTCTCATCTGGTTAAACAGCCCCGGCAGCATCTGCTGCAGGGTCTCAGTGATTTGGGCAGCAATGTGATCGGACTGCCCGGGCTCATCATCAGTCTGGCTTCGGGTTAGCACCATTCTGAAGATGTACAATATTTAGTCACAGCTTAACGAACATCACTATACACCACTCAGGTACTCACACGCAGCCCTAAAATAGTGGTCATGCCAATCCTAGGGCTAATTTCTACCGCGCATGCTAACACAACAGTTCCATGCATATACACACGTAATTATGTAACAGTTAATCATATAGCATGCTAAATCCCTAGTCGTTGTCAGTCAGTTAAAATCCCCAGAACTTAATCAAATCCAACCCTACACAGGTGTTTATAGTAACACTATTATTGGCGCCGTATTACTATAACCAGCCATGCATGGTAGCCGTATCAAGACCACCGAGCAACAATCAGACAAGAATATGCTCGACGACCCATCCCCGACGTACCAAGGTGTTTACGTTTGGTTTTGATACCATCCTATTTAGACTTCAACTTACTAACTAGACGATCACATAAAATCACGTATACAGCTCATTATCACATGCATTCTATCCCATAAATTCCACATATAATTATGCATGCGTTACGAAAAAAAAGACTACTACGTGCATAACAATCTAAAGGTACTAAAGCTTACCTCCGTCTTGACGGTTCCGCTGGCCGTTCCGATCTTATCCGATTACTCTCGACCGCCTGGTTTAAGTCCAACCACATACGCACCCACGAGTGCGTGTGCTGATTCTCTTAAACCTAGGCTCTGATACCAAGTTGTAACACCCAAGCCCGATTTGAAGATTTTTAAAATAAATTTTAATAAAACTTTAAATAAAACCCTTGCATTGATTGTTAATAAGTAATCATTCACAAACCCAAGTCAAAACCATATTAATATCCCATAAATAAAAGTCAACAAAAGCATTAATGTTCGGATCGGAACGCCGTTCTGCCGGAAACCCTCAAGCCGGAGCTTTGCCCTTATCGACACCGGAGCTCGTACCTAAAAATGTTAAAAACACGAGGGGTAAGCTTCACCGCTTAGTGAGTAAATCCACATACAACACATTATAATTAAATGCACATACATATCATTCACATCAACAGCTGAACGGTTTCCCGTTACCGGACCATCCCACAATCCGGTCTCCGCGGTTTCCCGCCCGTTGGGTCATCACGCAACCCGAAACATCACCATGTAATCATATAACACATATACACATAAAATTATAAGGCATCGCATGTAAACCCACTCACCTGATTCGTACAGATCACAAACAAACAATGATTCGAACCGCTTCCGTAAGTCTGAAATATAGATATATATATATACATCCTATTAATACCTTGACCAATCGAAGAATTAAATCCCTATCGACACCCACTAGATATTGATACAACAATCGACCGAAATAACTACCCTCGCGACGCGAACCTTGCTTTTGCGGCGCGGGCCGTTCCAACCAAACCCTAATTATCCAAGACACCGGTGACGACCGCACGGGACCGCCACCTTCGCCGGTGATTACAAGGCAGCGGCAGCGGTGGTTAACCACCACCACCACCACCGGTGACTACTCGCCGCACCAACACCCGACAGCCGCCAAGGGGGGGGGGGTGCCATCGTCGACCCACAACAAAACACACGGCGACGACGGCGGCCATGGATTGCCCACAACCACCGCCGGCCGGCCAACCGCTTGCGGTCCGCGGCGAGTCGAACCACCACGACCACCGGCCGATCAACGGCGGCAGCAACCGTGGTGTCCAACCACCACCGCGTCGAACAAAACCACAAGGGGCAGCAGCGGCTGCCTCGGATTTCCGCCACCACCACGACGGTGGTTCATCGCCACCACACCGCAGCAACGGCGGCGGCCGTGGTTCGCCACTACCACCGCCGGCCGGGACCGGGACAACGACGCAGCGGCCTTGCCGCCGCTGATCCATTAAACGGACAACGGTGGCGACGGTGTTGCCACCACCACCACCTTCGGCCGTCGACAACAACCACGCAGCAGCGGCTCGCGGCCACCGCTGCTGGAGCGAAACCGCCACCACAACCGGCCATCGCCGGCGTGGAGAATTGACCAACATTCGGCAGGTCACCGCCGGCCAAGACCGGCGGCCGCCGTGACCGCTGCAACCCAGGCACATACACACGACAACTATAACGCGAGAACGAATCTAGCTTACCTTACGAGGAGAACAACGCGAGAACTATCCCGGCTACCCTTTCGGTGATCTCGGCCTCCTCCCTCTCTCTCGTCGGCCTCTCTCTCTCTCTCTCTCTTTCTCGGACTATTCGATGGAGGCTAGGGTATACACTAGGGTTTTTAAAACACAAGGTAACGGGCTTTTCCCTCCCCCTTTTCCTTACTCCGCAAGGAACCCATATCCTAACCCTAATACAATAATAACTCTAACAATTATATTGGTAATAATAATAAAATAAAATAAATTAATACGGAAAAGAAAAGGGATGTGACAACTCTCCCCCACTTACAAGGATTTCGTCCCCGAAATCAATCTGAGAACAACTCTGGGTAGTGCTCTCGCATCTCTGCCTCTGGTTCCCAGGTCCACTCGGAACCCTTCCGATGCTGCCACTGCACCTTCACGATTCCGATCTCCCTGCGTCGCAACCTCTTCACCTTCCGGTCTATCACCGCTACCGGCCTCTCGACGTAATTCAGGCTCTCGTCCACCTGAATATCGTCTAAAGGAATATGAGCCGTCTCGTCGGCGAGGCACTTACGCAACTGCGAAACGTGAAAAGTGCTGTGGATCTGGCCTAGTACCGCAGGCAGCTCCAAACGATAAGCTACCTTCCCAACACGTGCAAGAACCGTGAACGGTCCGATGTAACGAGGCCCCAGCTTGCCCCTCTTTCGGAACCGAATCACTCCCTTCCAAGGGGAAACCTTGAGTAGAACTCGGTCTCCCACCTGGAACTCCAAATCCGACCTACGGCGATCAGCATAACTCTTCTGCCTACTCTGAGCCGTCCGCAATCTCTCTCGGATCCTCTGAATATCCTCCGTAGTCCTCTGAACCACCTCGGTGCTACCAAGAACACGCTGTCCTAGCTCGCCCCAACAGATAGGAGTACGGCATCTCCTCCCGTATAGCATTTCAAACGGCGGCATCCCAATGCTCGAATGGTAGCTGTTGTTATACGAGAACTCTGCCAGAGGCAGGTACGTATCCCAACTGCCACCGAAATCCAAAACGCAAGCTCGCAGCATGTCCTCCAAGGTCTGAATCGTCCGCTCGCTCTGACCGTCTGTCTGAGGATGGTACGCGGTGCTAAAATGCAACCTGGTACCCAACTCCGAATGAAACCTCTCCCAAAACCGAGAAGTAAAACGTACGTCCCGGTCTGAGATAATCGACACTGGCACCCCGTGCCTCGACACCACCTCATCCACGTAGATCTTCGCCAGCTGCTCTGCAGTCGAACTCTCCCGGATAGGAAGGAAGATAGCGCTCTTGGTCAAACGGTCAACTACGACCCAAATCGCGTCAAACTTCCGAGGGGTTTTTGGAAGCTTGGTGATCAGATCCATAGTGAGGTTTTCCCACTTCCACTCAGGAATCTCAAGTGGTTGCATCTTGCCGTGAGGCTTCTTATGCTCAGCTTTGACCTTCAGGCAGGTCAAACACGACTCCACGTACCGAGCCACGTCTCTCTTCATCCCCGGCCACCAGTAGCCCGTCCGCAGATCCCGATACATCTTAGTAGCTCCTGGGTGAATCGAGAACCTCGATTTGTGAGCTTCCTCAAGCAAGGTCTGACGCGCCGTGCCCGCCCGAGGAACCCACACTCTACCGTAACTAGTCAGCAACCCTCGACTATCCCTGACTAACGCGGCCATCTGCCCCCGAATCCGCTCTCCATTCTGGTTCTCCTCCCGACTCGCCTCCTCTTGTGCCCGCAGCACAAGGTCCACAAAGGAGGTAGTCACCGCCATCTTTAGGTGTGAGATACGAAGCGGCGCGTGCTCTGTCTTCCTACTCAAAGCGTCAGCAACCACATTGGCTTTGCCCGGATGATAGAGAATCTCGCAATCGTAGTCCTTGACTACGTCAAGCCACCTCCGCTGTCGCATATTCAGATTCGGCTGCTCCAAGAAATACCTCAAGCTCCGGTGGTCTGAGAAAATGGTGCACTTCACCCCATACAGGTAGTGCCTCCATAACTTAAGTGCAAAAACAACCGCCGCAAGCTCGAGATCATGCGTGGGGTAATTAGCCTCGTGAGGCTTCAGCTGCCTCGAAGCGTAGGCTATCACCCGCCCCCTCTGCATCAGAACACAACCCAATCCAAGCCGAGACGCGTCGCAATAAACCGCCATGTCTTCCACCCCTTCTGGTAAAGTTAGAACCGGAGCCTCACACAACTTCTGTCTCAACGTGTCGAAAGCCCTCTGCTGCTCAGAACCCCAAACGTACGGCTCACTCTTCTTTGTCAAACGCGTCAAAGGTACCGCAATCTTGGAGAAATCCTGGATGAACCGTCGGTAGTAGCCGGCTAAACCCAGGAAACTCCGGATCTCGGTAGGTGCCTTCGGAATTTCCCAATTCATAACTGCTTCGATTTTTGCTGGATCCACCTTGATGCCTTCCCGGTTAATGATGTGGCCCAAGAACTGAACCTCCTCCAACCAGAAAGCGCATTTCGAGAATTTGGCGTAGAGACGCTCCCTCCTCAACACCTCAAGCACCTCCCGCAGATGCATCACATGCTCCTCCTTCGTCTTCGAGTAGATTAGAATATCGTCGATGAAAACGATCACGGATCGATCAAGCATCGGGCGGCACACCCGGTTCATGAGGTCCATGAAAGCTGCTGGAGCATTGGTAAGCCCGAACGGCATTACCAAAAACTCGAAGTGGCCGTAACGGGTGCGGAAAGCGGTCTTGTGGACATCCGCTTCCTTCACCTTCAGCTGGTGATACCCGGACCGAAGATCGATCTTGGAAAACCACGACGCCCCCTGAAGCTGGTCGAATAGATCATCAATTCTGGGTAGAGGATACCTATTCTTGATGGTCACCTTGTTGAGTCCACGGTAATCGATGCACATACGATGACTCCCGTCCTTCTTCTTCACAAACAGAATCGGTGCACCCCACGGTGAGCTGCTCGGGCGGATGAACCCCTTCCCCGAGAGCTCCTGCAACTGCTCCGATAACTCCTGAAGTTCTGGCGGAGCCAGACGGTAAGGAGCTCGCGCAATCGGAGCCGCTCCTGGTACCAAGTCGATGCCGAACTCGATCTGCCTATCAGGCGGAAGGCCAGGCAGATCCTCTGGAAACACATCTGGAAACTCGCTGACCACTGGCACCTCCGCTACCGACAGCTTTCTCTCCTTCGCCTGATCCGCCATAGCATAAACCAAGAACCCCGTACACCCCCGCTGGATGTATCTCCGAGCTTTCGCGATAGAACAGAAGGATGTAGACACCCTTCTCCCCTTGCCGTACACCACCAGGTCTCCCCCACTTGGGTTATGGATGCGTACAAACTGCCCCGCAACATCCGTGGTCGCCCGATTTGGAAACATCCAGTCGATTCCGACAACTACGTCCACTCCGTTCATGGAATGGGGATGAGATTGATGCTGAAACGAACTCCAAAGATATCAATGCTGCACCCCCGGTACACATGCTCGACCACCTGCACTTCCTCCGCCGCTACGTCGATTGCTTGAGGACTATCCAGATTACCGAGCTCAATCTGGAAGTCCTTACAGAACCTACGCGACACATAGGACCACGTGGCCCCCGTGTCGAAAAGTACTAAAGCCGGTTTCGAGTTGACAGGAAATATGCCTAAAGTACACAATTGACGACAGATACACTATTTTTAATTCTAACAAGTAAGGCAAGCTACTAACAATAATCGCATAATAATATAACGAGGAAAAACCTGTAATCACATCAGGCGCCGTCTGCGCTTCCTCAGCAGTCATTTGAAAGGCTCGCCCACGGGTGGTAGCTCCACTCTTCCCCTGGGTAGTGCCGTCGGTGATCCTAAGCGTCGCTGGTGCAGGGGCCAGGGCTGGTGTCTTCTTCAGCTGAGGGCATTCAGTCTTGATATGCCCCGGCTGATAACAGTTGAAGCAGATCCTTGCAGTCTCCTTGCAATCCTTGCTCAGGTGGCCCGTCTTGCCACATTTGTAGCATGATAACTCCCGTGGTCTGCACTCACCCCGGTGGTAACGCCCACACTTTGGGCAGCTCGGGGTCCCGCTCCTGGTATCAGTCCTAGCTCCTTTGAATTTCTTTGCTGGTCCCGACTGGTCTTCTGCCTTCCTCTTCCCTTGCTGCAATTCCTCCAGGACTAGCTCCTGAGACCGTGCTACCTCCTGCATGTCGCTGAGGGTCTTACACCTCCCCGTGGCCACCGCCTTCTTGAGTTCTGGCTTCAGCATTCCCAAATAACGAGCCATCTTCAGCGATTCGTCGTTCGCGTACCCCGGCACAAACAGCAGCTTCTCCAGAAACTGCGCAGTAATCTCATTCACCGACTCCGTCGTCTGAGTCAGCTTCAAGAACTCAGATGCTATCCGCTCCTTTTCAATGCGAGGTGCAAACTCCTCGTCGGACAAGGCCCGGAAGTCCCCCCAGGTCAGCGCAGTGATCTGTGCCTCCGTGTATTTCTTGAGCGTCAGGTCCCACCAATCCTTTGCAGCTCCACGAAGAAGGTTCACAGCGAAAAGAACCTTCGAACCGTCGGGGCACCCACAAGTGCGAAAAGCTCCCTCGACCGCTGAATACCAGCGGTAGCAAGCCACGGGATCCTTCTTCCCGTCAAATAATGGCGGTTGGCACGCCATAAAATCCTTGAAGGTGATCCCACGAGGCTGGGACTGACTCGAGCTCCCAGTGCCTAAGCTACGGGCCGTGAGGGCCACATCAATGCGCTGGTCCATGGTCTGGATCAGCTCGTCTCTCATCTGGTTAAACAGCCCCGGCAGCATCTGCTGCAGGGTCTCAGTGATTTGGGCAGCAATGTGATCGGACTGCCCGGGCTCATCATCAGTCTGGCTTCGGGTTAGCACCATTCTGAAGATGTACAATATTTAGTCACAGCTTAACGAACATCACTATACACCACTCAGGTACTCACACGCAGCCCTAAAATAGTGGTCATGCCAATCCTAGGGCTAATTTCTACCGCGCATGCTAACACAACAGTTCCATGCATATACACACGTAATTATGTAACAGTTAATCATATAGCATGCTAAATCCCTAGTCGTTGTCAGTCAGTTAAAATCCCCAGAACTTAATCAAATCCAACCCTACACAGGGTGTTTATAGTAACACTATTATTGGCGCCGTATTACTATAACCAGCCATGCATGGTAGCCGTATCAAGACCACCGAGCAACAATCAGACAAGAATATGCTCGACGACCCATCCCCGACGTACCAAGGTGTTTACGTTTGGTTTTGATACCATCCTATTTAGACTTCAACTTACTAACTAGACGATCACATAAAATCACGTATACAGCTCATTATCACATGCATTCTATCCCATAAATTCCACATATAATTATGCATGCGTTACGAAAAAAAAGACTACTACGTGCATAACAATCTAAAGGTACTAAAGCTTACCTCCGTCTTGACGGTTCCGCTGGCCGTTCCGATCTTATCCGATTACTCTCGACCGCCTGGTTTAAGTCCAACCACATACGCACCCACGAGTGCGTGTGCTGATTCTCTTAAACCTAGGCTCTGATACCAAGTTGTAACACCCAAGCCCGATTTGAAGATTTTTAAAATAAATTTTAATAAAACTTTAAATAAAACCCTTGCATTGATTGTTAATAAGTAATCATTCACAAACCCAAGTCAAAACCATATTAATATCCCATAAATAAAAGTCAACAAAAGCATTAATGTTCGGATCGGAACGCCGTTCTGCCGGAAACCCTCAAGCCGGAGCTTTGCCCTTATCGACACCGGAGCTCGTACCTAAAAATGTTAAAAACACGAGGGGTAAGCTTCACCGCTTAGTGAGTAAATCCACATACAACACATTATAATTAAATGCACATACATATCATTCACATCAACAGCTGAACGGTTTCCCGTTACCGGACCATCCCACAATCCGGTCTCCGCGGTTTCCCGCCCGTTGGGTCATCACGCAACCCGAAACATCACCATGTAATCATATAACACATATACACATAAAATTATAAGGCATCGCATGTAAACCCACTCACCTGATTCGTACAGATCACAAACAAACAATGATTCGAACCGCTTCCGTAAGTCTGAAATATAGATATATATATATACATCCTATTAATACCTTGACCAATCGAAGAATTAAATCCCTATCGACACCCACTAGATATTGATACAACAATCGACCGAAATAACTACCCTCGCGACGCGAACCTTGCTTTTGCGGCGCGGGCCGTTCCAACCAAACCCTAATTATCCAAGACACCGGTGACGACCGCACGGGACCGCCACCTTCGCCGGTGATTACAAGGCAGCGGCAGCGGTGGTTAACCACCACCACCACCACCGGTGACTACTCGCCGCACCAACACCCGACAGCCGCCAAGGGGGGGGTGCCATCGTCGACCCACAACAAAACACACGGCGACGACGGCGGCCATGGATTGCCCACAACCACCGCCGGCCGGCCAACCGCTTGCGGTCCGCGGCGAGTCGATCCACCACGACCACCGGCCGATCAACGGCGGCAGCAACCGTGGTGTCCAACCACCACCGCGTCGAACAAAACCACAAGGGGCAGCAGCGGCTGCCTCGGATTTCCGCCACCACCACGACGGTGGTTCATCGCCACCACACCGCAGCAACGGCGGCGGCCGTGGTTCGCCACTACCACCGCCGGCCGGGACCGGGACAACGACGCAGCGGCCTTGCCGCCGCTGATCCATTAAACGGACAACGGTGGCGACGGTGTTGCCACCACCACCACCTTCGGCCGTCGACAACAACCACGCAGCAGCGGCTCGCGGCCACCGCTGCTGGAGCGAAACCGCCACCACAACCGGCCATCGCCGGCGTGGAGAATTGACCAACATTCGGCAGGTCACCGCCGGCCAAGACCGGCGGCCGCCGTGACCGCTGCAACCCAGGCACATACACACGACAACTATAACGCGAGAACGAATCTAGCTTACCTTACGAGGAGAACAACGCGAGAACTATCCCGGCTACCCTTTCGGTGATCTCGGCCTCCTCCCTCTCTCTCGTCGGCCTCTCTCTCTCTCTCTCTCTTTCTCGGACTATTCGATGGAGGCTAGGGTATACACTAGGGTTTTTAAAACACAAGGTAACGGGCTTTTCCCTCCCCCTTTTCCTTACTCCGCAAGGAACCCATATCCTAACCCTAATACAATAATAACTCTAACAATTATATTGGTAATAATAATAAAATAAAATAAATTAATACGGAAAAGAAAAGGGATGTGACATGTACAAATTCAAGCGTGAATTGTATCTCTGGATATAAGAGATCTTATAACCTGGTTAACCTAAGCGTCTGGCTAGGGACCTCCTTAGGCGAATGATAACAGTTCAGTTACATGTCTAGCACAAGTGGAAGTCTGTTAGGATTATATGCGAGACAGTAACAGGGTTATCGTGTCCAATGTTATAAGACACTAGTAGGTCACACTGCTGCACACCAAAATGAGAATGTTTGGATTATGGGAAATAATTAATTGGTTAATTAATTATTTAGAGAGAAAAAGAAATAAATAAATAATTAGTTTAATTATTTATAATTAATTAATCAGTTAGATTAATTAAAAGGATAATTATGGAAGTTATTTCAGAGATAATTACCAAGAATTATATATGGAATCAAACACTGCTAGGTTTGTCCATATAAATAAGGGGTTAAGGGTATCAGTTGATTGATTCATTCAGTTCTAAAAACCCAGAAAAACCTCTCTCTCTCTCTCTCCTAAAAACCGGCGCCAAATCCAGTAGGAGGAAGGTTCGCATTCGTTTTTCGGGTAATCCTCGGTGGTAGTCTAGCAACCCTCTCAACCGGTGCCAGTAGCGGTGTAACCCCTGCTTGCGTTTCGGAGTTATTATTCGCAAAGGTAATTCACCAAAACACCCTTTATTGTGTCTGTATCGTTTGGGATTGGATCCTCGATTGGGAATCGGGTTTTATTCCGCTGTGCATGTTCTTGTATCCCTCGATTCCCAACACTTATAATATCGAAATTCGTAAAATTTACTGTTATTAACCGGAGAATCATCAGATTTGAACTGTTTAAATTCCTCTTCTGAATAACTTCTGATATAATCATCAGATAATGAAATTTCCCTTCTACTATAACTGTCATTCAGACGTTCGTAGTTGAAAGGAATTTGAACATTATCTTTTTGCTTTCTACGTTTATCATGTTTAGCTTCAACTTCCTCAGATGATCGTGTGAAACGCATTCTATACTTCTTGTCCAGATTAAAATAGATAGTATCATAAAGTGTAGGAACAAATCTGATTGCACGTTTCAAGTAATGAGGATTTTCAAATCCCAAACCTTCTCTAACATTATAAGCTTTGAACTCTTTTGGTTTATTTAGAAAAATTGTTTGATCAGTCTGTCCTCGTTTTAAAAGCATGGTTTCAACCTTTTTAATATGCCCAAGTAAAACTTCTTTTTCTTCAGAAAGTGCAAAAAATTTTGTTTGAATGTCATTATACTCCTTTTCCTTAATAGAAAGTTTATCTGAAATTTCAGACAATTTAGCTTTTTGCTTATTATCAGAAATGACAGATTGTTCCAAGAACTTTTCATTTTCTTTCATCAGATATTGCACAAGATGTTCATTTTGAGCATTCTTGTCGGAAAGCTCAACTATTAAAGCATCATTCTGTTTAGAACGAGCTTCCCATTTATCTGTGAGCAATATCTGAGCCTTTAACTTCTTGTTAAGATTTTCCATGTTTGCATTTAAAGACTTGATGTAAGCTTCAAATTCGACATGAGGATTAAGACGTACCTCAGATTCATCCTCAGAAGAATGGTCGTCTGGATTTGCCATCAAGCAAAGTTGATTTTTAGCTGAAGAATCATCATCCTCTGAATCTGAGCCTATCACCACATCCTCGGTCTCGTCATCACCTTCAGAACCATCAGACACATTAATAACCTCTATCGCTTCATCATCTGAACTAACTGAATCATCCATTATTCCCACTGAATCATCGGAAGAATCAACAAACCAATCATCAAGAGAATCAGCAAGAGAATCATCCGAGTCATGAGGATTACAACGCCTCAAAGAAAAATCAGTCTTTCGTCCACTCTTAAGAATCATCTTGGACATAAATGCTTTGACCATCATGCAAACCGCATCATCAGATTCATCATCAGTGGCGTTTAACCAATGATCTTCTTCAGCAAGTAGAGCTTTTCCAGATTCCTTCTTCTTTGCCAAAGAAGCTTTATGACTGTAGTACGAATAATCTTTGACTCCACCATTCGGACAATCTCTTGCAAAATGTCCTGGCTTTCCACATTTAAAGCACTTTTGAACTTCATCAGACTTTTTCTCATCATTCTCTTCTATTCGTTTCTCTCCAAACTTCTTTTTCTCCTCATATTTGCCTTTCTCATAATATCTTGCTGAATCAGTCTTCTTATCACTCCTCTTGTCTTCATGTCTACCTCTGTACTCAGACTTCCGAGAGGTAGATGAATATCGTTGCTTATTGGAAGACGGTTGCTTATAAAATCTTCTTTGAAAAGCTTTCGTCATCATTGCCATAGCTTGTTTAAATTCGGCAACATCAACATCCGAATCACTGCTTACTTCCGGAGTGTCAGAAGAATCACTTCTTGCTCTTGATCTGTGAACTACGTGTTTCCCTCTTTTATCAGCCATCAAAGCTAATGTATATGTCTTCTCTTTCTCAGTTTTCATCTTTGCATCCAAAGCATCTTGAACATCATCTTGACTTTGTTTCAAGATTTCATATACAACATGAATATCAATATCTGCTAAGGACTTGTTTTGAAAGACAGAGTTGTAATAAAGTTTCCAGACAGGCTGAAGATTAGTTAGAAACTTGACGTTGTTCTCAATCTTCGTCTTAGTGATTTCGTTCTTCCTCAATTCGTTCAACAGATTGCAAAACCTTTCATAGGTATCATCCAACTTTTCATCTTCTCTTGCTTTGAACTGCTCGTATCGTTTGATAATATTCGTTACTTTCATCTGAGTACCAACACTTGTACCAAGCATCTGCTTCTCAATTTGATCCCACATTTCCTTGCCAGTGGAATTGTGACTGTCAATCGTAAAGTAGATATCATTCGGAAGACCCAATAACATGAATGATTTGGCCAACTTATCTGCTTTATGTCTATTTTTCTCTTCAACAGTCATATCTTCAAATTTCTTGATAACAGTATGAGCAGCAACTAGAGGATCAGAATCAGGTTGTGCCGGTTTTTCCTCAGTAAAAACTTTCGGACCTTCTTTCAACGATAAACGAATGTACTCTCCCAAATCTTGTCTGTCGATAAAATCCAAAACTCTGTCTCGCCACATGTTGTAATCTCCTCTGAAAAGAACTGGTGGCTTGGTATCGGAACCAATTGCTAGAGCTTCTCTCGTCGTCATGATGAATCGTACGGATCTTTTGATCAGTGGATATTGAAATCTGAAATTGTTGAAAAATCCACCAAACGGTTTTCCTTGAAAAACCTGAAGCAAAGTCAAAAACTCTGAAACACTAAAACAACTGAAAGTCAGTAACGCAGAGTATATTCAGAAAAACCAAAAATTTTAAATTCGGACAATCAGAAAAATCAAGAAGTGAACACCTCTAGTTAAGACTCGAGACAAAAACAAATTTGCTCTCCAAAAATCACAAGGACTCGAGACTTAGTAAAAAATAAAATGAAAACAATAAAACCAAACTAAAATGTCACCCAAAAACAATAAGATGACTCAAAATACTTAAAGACTAAAAAAAAATAATATGGCTCAAAATATAAAAGTCAAAATTCACTCAAAAAATAAAATGGCCCGAGACATGTTGAAAACACTCAAAAATGGCATATGACTCGAGATATCTTGAAAAATACTCAAAAATTAACATTTGGCTCAAAATATCTTGCAAAATGACACATTTACGCGCTTCCCAAAGCTAGAAAAGACATCAGACGCGCCTACACTTGCTGACAAACGACGCGCTCGAGATGACGTTGACCGCGCGCTCGAGTTACAGCCAAACACGCTTTCACGCGCTCGAGGTGTCGTCTGACGCGCCTCGAGATTCGTTCTCTCACGCGCTCGAAACAACTCTCACTCGAGATGACGTTGACCAAGACTGACGCGTCCTCAACTTTCACGCGCCTCGAGACACGCGTTTTCCTTGCTGACGCCGACAGCTCTTGTCTCCCATGCGCACAAACCACTCTTTCTCCTAATTACTCGCTGACAAGACTAACCTTTATTGATTTGACTCTCGAGTTGACTTTCTCTCTCCACATTAAAGCTGATTTTGACATAAAGGACTCGAGATAATAACAAAGATGCTCGAGATATGACTCGAAAAACTCAAACAAGACTCAAAATACTCAAAACCTGCTCGAAATCACAAACTAAGACTCGAAATAACAAAAGTGAGGCTCGAAATACTCAGATCTGGACTCGAGACATAAGAACAGCTCCTAAAAACCTTCATTGAATGACCTCCATTGATGAACTTCGAACAAAAATTCGAAAATCCTTCATTCTAGGCTCAAAAATCATCAAATCTTCACAATTAAACAGCAAAAACTCAAATCTAACAACAAAATATCATCAATCTACATCCAAAACTTCAAATCTTCAAGATCTTCAAGCTCCAAATCCAAATTTCACCATTTTTGCTTCAAACTTCAAAAATCCAAAAATTACCTTCAAATCTTCAAATTTTTCCACCAATTTTCACTGATCTCCTGCTCTGATACCAATTGTTAATTCTGAATATCAATCCACCATGATTAAGAAGCTTCAATTCAATCACAAATCTCACTTTATTGAGTATGGAGTACAATATGAACAAAACACACACTCTTAACTTTCTCTCTCTAACAATCACTTAATCTGACAATTACGAATCCTCTCTAAATCTAATTCTCCTAAAAGCTTATATACCCCCAAGGGTATTTACACAATACACCCGTCAACTTTATACAAGTTACAAAACACTCAACAACTTGAATACAATTACATTTTAACCCTAACACGAAAATTGTCAAATATGTGCAAAATCACTTGTACATTTTACACTAAAAGTCAAAGTAAGGTGTGCATGCGATGTGGCCTGCATCATGGCCAAAGTCGCATGCATCATCACATATGATTTTACATGTGATTTTAGTATAAAATCACGTGTGATTAGATTGTTTTCTTATTCTTTATTTAGTTGTTCTTCTCGTATTAATCTGACTCTCTATATCCATATCTATATACATAGCCATATAGGGTTCGGTTGGGTTCTTGCAATGCCACCTAGTTTTCAACGTACCGCTATGAAATGTTTGGATTACACACTGTGAAGGTCTTGTATGTGATTCCGTGAGGATTTGTTGTATATATTTTTCATATGAATGTGTGTTTTTCTCATGGTAAAGGTTTAGTGTGCTTTATTGGGAATGTATACTGTGCTTGATGTGAAGGTTTGACATGATTTAAAAAGAAGTCATCCAAAGATCGAGCTAGTTATAATCTTATGTACGGATCTCATGAAAATTGATTGGTTGCGTAATTCTTAATAATTGTACTTGCATTATGAATATTGTTTGATTTATGTTGCTTATATTTAACATGTGTCGATTTTTCTTTAACTTTTGTTTATGGTCCACATCACATGCTAGATGGTACAAGTGCTTTTGGGCATTTCCTGTATTTCACATTTTTAAGTTGAACATATCAAAACAACAACAGGTGTACACTAGTAAAATTTATTTTATTTTTGCATTATTTGGTAATATGTAGTTCTAGATATGTTAATTAGTTGCTTTTTGAAAAAATAAGATAAAATATATATTCTTAAAGTGCTAAGTATACAAAATAACTGCTATTTTTAAGTTTGTTTACATATAAATTAATTTATAAAAACAAGTTGTGTGAACTTATTTATCAATCGGTAAGAATTGACAATTATCATTTATATGAACGTATTTATGAGTTAATTTTGTGAAGTTTGATCATGAGTGAAGCTTTAATAAATGTTATAAACTAGTTGCTAAGCCCGGGCTTCGCACCGGGTTCATGAATAGTAGCTATCGACACTTTAACATATTTCAGTCAATATGCTATGTATGACTAAAACGTAAAATAAAATATAGAAAACTAAAAGATATAAAGTGAATAAATATTATAAGTTTAGGGGCTGATATGTAAGTTTAAAAGTGGGTATATGATTCGGGTCGGTTAGAGCGTATATATAGTATATAATAAATAAATACATGAAAAAAATATTCAATATTATGCTCATTTTGATATTTTTTATAAGGTTCACCTGAGTTTGCTCAGACTACATCCTTAGTAATTTTTACCGAGATCTAAAGCGTGCTCCCCTGGGATTAATACTCAGTGGCCCCCTGGTTGCTCACCCCCGCTCATTTCGAGTTTATCGACGATAAGATAATAATGCGTAGTTTGTTACCATTAAAACGTATTTTTTTAAAATGTTCCAACCAATATACGATATATGAGTAAACGTAAAATGAAATATAGAAAAATAAAGGTATATAGTGAATAAATATTATAAGTTCAGAAGACTAATATGCAAATTTGAAAATGAATATAGGATTCGGGCCGGTTAGAGCGTATATATAGTATATAATAAAATAACTACATCAAACAATATTCAATATTAGGCTCATTTCGATCGTATCGATGATACGAATATAATGGTGTAACTTGTTAAAATGAAAGCGTATTTTTTTAACTGGTTTTTGCTAATAAACGATGTATGATTAAAACGTAAAATGAAATATTGAAAAGTAAGAGGTATTAAGTGAATAAACCTTATAAGTTCTAAGTTTAGAGGCTAATATGTAGATTTGAAAATCGTTATAGGATTCGAATTGGTTGGAGCGTATATATAGTATATAATAAAATAACGACGTCAAAAAATATTCAATATTAGGCTCATTTCGATCGTATCGACGATACGAATATAACGGCGTAATTTGTTAAAATTAAAACGTATTTTTTTAACGTCTTTTGACCAATACACGATATATGACTAAAACGTAAAATGAAATATTGAAAAGTAAAAGGTAAAAAGTGAATAAGTGTTATAGTTTCAGGGGCTAAAAGTGTAAAAGTGGAGATGGGTGGGGGATTGAGTGACGTGCGGGTTGAGCGCGGGTCATGGACCCGGTCGTATCCGAGTTTGGGTCTAAAAATGAGAATGGGCGGGTCGGGGTCGGGTCGCGGGTCGGTGCGGGTCGGGTCGTGTTGGGGATCCGCGTACTGTAGATTTGATCCTGATAAATGTATATATACGAGGAGGTTTACCCGCGCTTCGCTGCGGGGAGTTTTGTTCATATTGTCTTTGCTCGTTGTTGTGAACAATATTTTAGAGAAAGTTACCTATTAAGAGCTCGGGATTCGCGTCAGATTATAAACTGTGATAGATTTGATCGTAAGTAGTAACATGAATTTATATGAAATATACAATTTGTACAAATGTTGTCATACGAAAAATTTAATAAAATAAATGAAAATATTTAAAAAACCAAAAAATTTAATTTTAGGAGATTATAGTAATACTAACAATTACCAGAAAGCCAAAAGACTCCAGGAAGCCAAAAGATTGTTTATGAACAGTAGGCACCGACACCTTAACATATTTAAGTCAATATACGATATATGACTAAAACTTGAAATGAAATATAGAAACTAAAATGTATACAGTGAATAAATATTATAAGTCTAAGGGGCGAAAATGCAATTTTTTCAAATGTCGGTAGCTGTTGTTCATGAATAGTGTTTTGGCTTAATATAATCGTAGTATACATAGTATATAATAAAATAATTACATAAAAATATTCAATATTAGGTTCAGTTCGAACGTATTGACGGTACGATTATAATGACGTAATTTATTAAAGTTAAAACGTATTCTTTTAGCATATTCCAACCAATATACGATATACCACTAAAACATAAAATAAAATATAGAAAAGTAGAATTATAAATGAATAAATATTATAAGTTTAAGAGGTTAATATGTAAATTTAAAAATGGTTATAAGATTAAGGTTGGTTGAAGCGTATATATAGTATATAATAAAATAACTACATCAAAAAATATTCAATATTAGGCTCATTTCGATCGTATCAATGATACGAATATAATGGCGTAATTTGTTAAAATTAAAACGTATTCTTTTAACGTATTTTAGCTAAAATACGATATATGACTAAAACGTAAAATAAAATATTGAAAAGTACAGGGGGCTAATATGTAAAATGGACAATGGGTATAGTGGAGAACCCGGGTGAACAGCGCGCGGGTCATTACGGGTCAGCGAGCAGGCTTGGGTTAAAAAGGTAGAGAGAAGCAGGCGGGTTTGGAGCGTGGGTCGGATCATGGGTCGGGTCGGGTCGGGTGCTTGTGGGGCCGGTATCCTGATGATTGTATATGTTATATAATTAACTTGAAGTTTAAGATATTATGAGTGAGTAAGTTCTCTCTAAAACTTTTAACTAAAGAAATATTATAAGTAATTACTTCAAAAGAACTGTACTTTTGGTTAATTAAGTTAGTGTTTGGTACGCAGATAGGATTGGACAGGAGAGGACGGGACTGGACTGGACAGTACATGACAGAACAAGAGAGTAGGACAGGACTAGACGGGACGGGACTGGACTAGACTGGACAGAACAAAAGTCTGTTTTTTGTTTGGTATGCCTAGAACTGGACTGGACAGAACTAATCAAGTTATCCCAAAAAATTATTTGATGATTTTATATATCACATAATAGTTATAATTAACAAAAATAAACTAAATTGTATAATTTATTAAAAATACACAATTTTCATAAACATAAACACACACACACACACACACATATTTATATACACATATATGATTTTTATGTAACTGATGTTGATGGTTATGGTAGAGGTGGAGGTGGTGGCCGACGGTAATACTAGTGATGGTGGTGGCGGTGGTCGGTGGTTGTGAAGAACGGGAAGATGCTGGGTGGTGGTGACCAACGCTGGTGGTGGTGGTTGCGATGGCGGTGGACAATTGTAGAGGTGGTAGATGATGGTGGTAGGTAATCGTTGACAGTTGTAGAGGTGGTGGAAGAGGTTGTTGTAGTGGAAGAGGAGGTGGAAGTGGCCGATAGTGGCTACCGGTGGCGACGGTGGCGACGGTGGCCACGACTAGTGGTGGTAAACACGAAAACAAATACCATATTGAAGTTATATATCAAACGAATGTTAGTTAGTAATATATTAGGTGGCGTTTGGTTTGCTGGATTGTTTTTGAAGGAATTAGAATCCTAAAGGAAATGGAATCCTGATGGAATTGGAATCCAATTCCATATTCTGTTTAGTTGGCAGGAAATGGAATTGGAATCCAATTCCATAATCTGTTTGTTTAGCAGAAATGTCTGATGGAATTGGAATTTAGATATGTAAAATGACAGAATTACCCTTTTTTTGTTTTTTTGTTTTTCAGTTTGTTTTATTACTTATATATAAAGAATATGTTATATAACTTATACAATATTAAAATTTCATTTTATAGATTAAACATTCAGTTCAATAAATTATTATAAAAACATGTTAATAAAATCACAACCAAAAAATCATTTTAATTTCATGCTTTCATTCCAATCCATGATATAACAATTTTTAATAATAAAAATATATTAATATATAAATTTCAATATATTTATATATTATATTTATATTATATATATATTATAAATATATATTTATATATGATAATGTATAAATATATATAAATATATTATAATTATATTATATATAAATATATTATAATTATATATATATTATATTATATAATTATAATTATATAATAATATATAT